>CM053580.1:91680339-91706622 GCA_028627135.1 Pseudochirops cupreus
ATACTCTTTCATCATCCTCTTTTATGGGCACTTAGAAATTAACTTTAATGTAATTGAGAATTATCCTTGGTAGCCATATCTATCCACTTAACAGGCTGTTCAAGTTTTGCTAGCTCAAGGTTTTTTTTTTTTAAGATTTCAGTGATTTCCATGTTGTGACATTTGATGAAAATGTTATCAAAAAAAGAAACCATAGCATAATATCAATGAGCTGTATTAAATATATGAATACCTATCATTGTACTTTAAAATGTAGGTATATGATCTTTATAACACTTGAGGAAGGTATAGTAGGTGGCTAATAAATGCAGTTTTTCCTCATTTTATGACATAGAATGATTATTGTTTAGATACTTATGTTTTCTATATCTAAGATCTCATTAACTTGCAGTCCAGTAAACAAGACATTACATGGTCCAACACAAGCCAGGAAAACACAAATACGGTCATACAAGGAAACACTCACAAATAACGAAACTTCCCAGAATCATATTGCTTTCTAACAAAAAAAAAAATCCCACTCTTACTGAGCCAGACTAAGCATCATCCCAGAGCTTGAAGTTCTTCCTTTTTTTTGGCCTGTTGATAATAGGAAATCTTATGAAGATAGTAAACCTATTGTGGTCATTAGGGCATTTGTTCATAGCTTCAGCATTTCTACTCCCCAAATCAGTTGACTTTCCTGTTGTAACATTGATGGTCTAAATCAATATAAAATATATGTAGCATTTTGTATACAAATATAAAGTTGCATATATTCACATCTGTATATGGAAACCTTACAGACAAAGATGGCACAGTGCCTAATGTCTATGCCAGGGAGGGAATTAATTCCTGGATTGTCCTACCTTAGGCAAATCAATGTTATTAACCAAAGCCTTCAGCCTTAAATGAACAATCTTAGTGAACAAAAAAATAGAATAAATTGTCTGATGTGAAATACTAGATTCATTAAAATTAAACATTCTAATTAGGCAAAGAAAAGTACAAACTCATCATTATTTTCAAATGAGTTGAACCTGGGAAAAACCAATAATAGATGCATAGCAAACATTAGGAAAAGAAGTACATTTATTGACATAATTCTTGCATTTCCTATTTTTTTCTTCCTTGATACATATATTACTATGTGTTTAATATTGGCCATAGCTTAACAAGTATAGAGACTAATGATACTTCAAAATTTCAAGAATGGAAGATTTGGTTTCAGTAGGTGCTCCCTAAAATGAAACAAATTGAAAACCTTGCCACTTTAGTAAGCTATTTTATGATTTCCTCTAATCAAAAAACAAAACAAAACCTTAACGAAACAAAAAAATGAAACAAAAAAGCTAACAACCAACTAAAAATGAAAATAAAATCCCAATAATTGTTCAGTTGTTTATTGAACTAAAACTATTGCTTCTGAAGTCAGAAGGTTTGTTTTTAACACCCAGTTCATAATTTGCTTTGTTATCTTCATCATCACTTAACTCTTTGAACCTCAATTTTCTTATTGGTAGGATAGGGACAATTACACTTAGACTACCAATTTAACAGGGTTGTTAAGAAAAAGACATTTTGTAAGCATTAAGACATCATAGAAATAAGAATTATTAAAATTCTACATTCATTAAATACAATAAGTGGGCAGAAGTTTCCAAGAAAAAGGGGTTTGATGAAATCTAGATTCAAGGAGAAAACTGGATGTTAGATAGGATATTAATGATCATAATAAGCTAACATGGCTTCATAAAAATGGGTCCTGCCATAGCCACTGTAGTTCTTTGAAAAAACAACAAGGATGGTACATTCTTTATAAGGGAAAAACCTTAAACATAATGAAATAAAAAACATTTATTAAATGCATACTATTCAGCAAGCATAGTGCTAAGTGCTGGAAACACACACACACACACACACACACATATATACACATAAATATAAATATATATATATATATACCATACACACATGTACATATGTATATATGCATATATGCATGTGTCTATATGATAAATTGGTGATAATCAACAAGGGAAGGCACTAGCATGAAGTAGAAATCCAGAGAGGCTTTTTGACATGGTACAATTTTAGCTGGGACTAGAAAGAAGTTGGGAAGATCAAGAGGCAGTTATGAAGAGGGAGTGAGTTCAAGGAATGAGGGACAGACAGAGAAAATTCCCATAGGGAAATGGAGTGTCCTCATGAGGAACAGGAAGGGGCCAGTGACATTAGATTGCAGGATATGGTGTGTGTGTGTGTGTGTGTGTGTGTGTGTGTGTGTGTACATGCATGCGTGTGTGCGTGCATGTGTAAGGTATAAGAAGACAGAAAAGTAGGAGGATGTCAATTTATGAAGGGTTTTAAACAGCACATAGAAGCTTTTATGCACATTATTGAAGATGATAGAGAGGCACTGGAGTTGATGGAACAGAGTGTGGGGTGGGAATGGGGTGACAGGATCAGTTCTGTGTTTTAGGAACATTAATGTGACAGCTGAGTGAAGTATTACTGGAATGGGGAGAAACTTGTGGCAAGGAGATAAACCAGCAGGTTATTGCAATGGGCTAGACATTAGGTGATAACCTGTGTAAGGGCAGTGGAAGTATCATAGAAGACATGGGGGCTTATTTGATAGATGTAAAGGTAAAATCAACAGAATATGGCAAGAAACAGAATAGGGAATAAGAGAGATGGATGAGTCAAGGACAATACCTAGATTGTGAATCTAGGTAACTATAATGGCAAGCAAAGAAGTAGTTACTTGGTTTCAGCTATCGAATTAACATCTTGTTTCAGCTATATAATTAACAGAGAAGTAGTTAACACCTTGTTTCTGATCGCAACTTGTGAACCTTAGAACTTGTGAACTCCTGAAACAGGAAGGGGAGGAGCTAATGACCATATATAAGGAGAGGCCCAGGCTAGAGAGAGCAGAATTGAGAAGGAAGCTCTTGTGGTAGAGGAGAAAACTTGTGGTATCCTGGCACTCTGTTTGTCTCTTCTGTCTGTGTTGATGTTTGTTTGTGATACTTTGTACAGGAGCCCTGGGACCTTATTGGAAGCCCTGAAAGAGGATTTTCTGGTTCTTTGTTCACAGAAGTTCTTGAGGAGGGATGCAGAGGTTCTGGGACTGTACTGATGATTTGTGTTGAGTTCTCAGACCTTGTTTGTGGGTGTGTATTGATTTCTATGTTGATGATTTACGTTGACTTCTTGGATCTTGTTTGGGGGTCTCTGTTGATTTTACAGGCAGATAGTGAATTGATGATGGTGCCAGCAATGTGTATGAATGTTATTTTGGCTCTGCTAAGCTTTGTCTTCCCAGAAACAGGAACTGTGAAGGACTTGAGGTGGACTGGACACTGTGAGATTCAATATGGAAGAGGAACTGGGCAAGGAACTGGATGAAGAACTGGACAAGGAGCCAGCCAAGGACCTGGGAGCTGCCTGCCTTGAACCCAGGTGACAGTTGTGTAGATTTGGGCAGGAGCTGGGACCATAGAAAAGGAACCATGGAAGCTGACAGCCATCCTGGAGTCAAGATGAAAAGACCTTTCCTTGGGTATTTAATGCACACTGAGAAGATCATGGTTTACTATGGCCTAGGGCTGGAGGACTTTGTACTCTGTATCCTGTACCTCTCCAGGATGATTGACTTAAGAATGACTGGAAAGGAATCTCTAACTAAGAAGAAAGAAGACTTTTTGATTGAAGGTATCAAGACAATGTGACCTAGGGGTGGAGAACTTTGACCTTTGTACTTTGTGTCCCTTAAGGAGGTAAGCTCCTCAAGGATGATTTAATTAAGGACTTACTAAATGATTGAATAACTAAATTAATGTTATCTTTTGCTTAAAATTATGTGACCACTTTGGTGAAAACTATGTGACCACTTTAGTGATAAGTAGTTGAGTTATAACATTGTGAATGCTGTACTTTAATTTCTGTCAATATTTTGTCTTAATTTACTGCTGAATGAAATAAAGAGTTTGTTATACTATGTAATCAGAATCTTGAAACTGTTCATAGTAGCAGTCCTCTGGAAAGCTGCTTGTGCTTGGCTTTACAGTAACTCAGAGGATGGGATACCCTCAACAGGAAAACAGAAGTTTGGAAGGGTGATGAAGTTGAGGAAGAGGCTGAGGTCAGTTTGGGACACATTCATTTTTAAGATATCTATGGCATATATAGTTTGAGATGTCCAATAGGTGGTTGGAGATGTTAGATTGGAGGTTAGAATATAAATTAGGGAAGGATAATTATATCTGAGAATCATCAGCATAAATGGAAATTGATTTCATGGAAGCTAATGAAATCACCAATTGAAATGACATAGAAGGAAAAGAAAATCCAGAGTAGAGCCCCAGAGGACACCTGTGGTTAGCATGAATGACTTAGATGAATATCCAACAAGTAAGACTGAGGAATGGTCAGCCAGGTAGGAGGAGAACCAGGATAGGCAAGTGTCACAGAGAGCTACACTGATGAGAGTATCAACAAGAAGGTGATCAGCGATGTCAAAAGCTGCAGAAAAGTCAGGAAAGATGAAGACTGGGAAAAGGCCATTAAATTTAGCAAGCAATCAATGATCATTTTGGAAAGAGCAATTTCAGTTGAATGAAATTCAAGCCAGAAGCCAGACTAAAGAGATTTAAGAAGAGAATGAGAGAAAAGGAAATGGTGCTATCAATTATAGATAGCCTTCTCAAGACATTTAGTCATAAAAGAAAAGAGATGAGGTCTGATGTTTAGTAACAATTGATAGATCAAATGAGAGGTTTTTAGGGGTAAGGTAGACATGGACATATTTTTAGGCCATAGGTAAGCAGCCAATAGACAGGGAGAGATTGAAGAGAGATGAGAGAGTAGGGATGATAGGGGGAGGAGGGCATCTGATGGAGAAGATGAAATAGAATGAAATCCACACACACAAGTGATTGTAGAGAAGTTTACAAGGAGAAAAGCTACCTCTTTCTGTTAGATGGTAGCATAGGCAAAGATAGTGGCAGAAGGCATTTGGGAAATTCAGACTGGGGAGGGGAGAAGCAGCTTCATTTTTTCAGTGAAATATTAGTCAAAGTTGTCAACTGAGAGACTGGAGGGAGCAGGGAGCTATGAGAAGTTTAAGAAGGTATGAAAAAGTTTGGAAAGCTACTGTGATGAATGGGACAGTGAGTCAATTTTCGATGTCTAAAAGGAGGGTCTTGATGTATCCACTGAGGGTCCAGTTAAATTTTATAACATAAAATTTTAGTGGACACAGTCAGTATAGTATCAAGACTTTATCCCACTTTGTTTGATGGCATATGAGTATGAGTAAAAGCATCTTATTGTGGAAGTCATCTAGGGCTGTAGGTTAGCAAGGTAAGATCAGTGATAGAATAAGGGGTCAAGGGGTTATAGGAAGAGGACACTGAGGATTTGGCCTAGTTCACTAAGTGGTTAAGATGAGAAAGGAAACAGAACATGTAGCTAGCGCAAGAGTGATAACTTGAAAAAGAACAAAGGGATCAAGGAATTAGAAGTCACTGTGAAGATGAAATTGTCTTGAGGATGAAGAGGATTACAAAGAATAGGAAGAGATGAGAGAACAACAGATTATGAACAGATAAGGGAATTTCAGCATTCACATACATGGAAATAGAGAATTTTTGGGTGATGCCAAGATCAAGAGTATGAAAATATGTCTGTATAGCTGAGGTGGGGTGAAGGGGCAAGGTAAGCCCCTCTGTAAAGAATAAGATTATACAAACAAAGGCCCCAACTCAATATGACCTTTCTATTACCCTGAGTTGTTTTGGAACAGAGAATCCTGAGAATGTAGGGGCTGCTCTTCTCCTGGGACCCTGGGCAGGACCTTGAGGAGAGATATGGTTAACTGCCCAACTCCTGGAACTAGCCATTCAAAGGAAACTTTGCTCTTGGGGGGGCCTTGGAGGGATTGGCCTCCCTCCCCAGCCTCACACAAGATACGATGCATGCTAAAAAGCAAAACAAACAAACAAAAACCTGGCAGTATGCCTTCTTTGTTCTCAGCACTACTTAAACTGTAAGATTCAGACTCCAAATTGAAATCTCACCCATGGAGGAGTCGTCCTGCCTGGGACCCTCCCGAGCAGGACCTTGATGGTTGTACCCAGGATTCCCCAACTTGTGTGGTCAGATGTTGGTGCTTCCCTGCATTGGTGATAATTGTAAATATGTATATATCTATCTCTATCTCTATCTCTGTCTCTGTCTCTGTCTCTATCTCTATCTATCTCGATCTCTATCTATCTATCATCTATCTATCTATCCATCTATCCATCTATCTATCTATCTATCTATCTATCTATCTATCTATCTATCTATCTATCTATCCATCTATCATTGTTGCACTTATTTTACTATTCCTAAGCGCCTTTTCTCTGTTATCTCTGGCTTCCTTCCCATTCACCTGTATTCTAAGTAAACTATATTGGATCTTTTGAAGTGCCAGGTGTTCCATTCACATAAATCCTAAACCTCCTTAATCAGACATGGGGTGTAAAAATAGGGAAATGAGTAAATAGAAGAAGTGTGAGTTAAGAGTGTTTGAGAAAGTATCAAAATATATGTTGAAATTACCTAGTATGAAGGCAGGTTGAGGAAGAAGGAAAAACTGTGAGCCACTGAACTCATTGAAGAAAGAAATATATCCAGAGATCAGCAGACAAGAATTACTAAAATTGTGATTGGGTGGTAGGTATGGGTTGAGTGAACTTTAAAGGAGTAGAAGGTGATGGTGGTAGAGAGTGAGTTTGGAATTAGCAAAAGAAGAAAGGCATATTTCGCAGGTCCACCACCTTGACCAGTGAGTTAGGAGAATAAATAAAAATACAACTAGTGCTAGGAAGGATGGCCAAGGAAGCTGTGAAATCAGGAAAGAGTCAGATCTCAATGAGAGCTCTATGAAAAAAGGAGTTAGAAAGGAAAAAAAAAGTTTAAGACAAGAGCAACTTTATTATCAATGGAACAAGCATTCCAGAAAGCATAATGGAAGGAATGAGTAGCTTTAGAGTAAATCTTTTTGGTAGTTGAGGGGTATGGGGGGAAAAAGAGGGTAACCATGGGAAGTGGGTAAAGGGTTTGAATAATGATCACCAAGGTTTCAGAATCACTGAGATGGAAAGGATATGATGAAGAAGTCACGATGGAGTCAGAAATTGTTAATTATTGATGAAGGATTTCAGGTGGGTTTTCAACATGATTAGGGGTTTGGCCTCAGGGTGAAGTTTGCTCAGAGTATCAGGAAACTCAGGTGAGGGGACCGATGGAAGGAAATGATGGGATGGCTTTCTGTCCTTTCCTTCCAGTCAAGCCAGGGAAGCAGTAGAGGAGCCTGATGGAAAATTGTTTTTTCTCAATTTATGCAAGTAGGAACAGGTCAGGCTAGGGGTTAGGTGGAGGGAATAGGATGGAGTGTTATCTGTCTCCATTCCTTACAATTAGGAATTGACCAGGCAAAGAGATTTACATAAGGTGGAATGGCATCTCTCTGTCCCCTACAGGCAGGCAGGGTCCCTTCCAAGCAAGAAGATGCCAATCTCTGATAACTGTATACTCTATTTCCCCTGAAGGTAGGAAGGTTCCCCTTGAAATTTTCTAAATTCACTGAGCTAGTAAGTGGTAAAGCCTTCCTTGAAATGAAAATTAGTGAATGACAACATATGCAATGGAGATTCTTCACCTTGAGAATAGTATTTTTAGATTTCAGCAAAGTATTTGATGATATCTTCCATGTTATCTTCACAGACAAGGTAGAGTCATACAGACAATAGCAAAGTTAGAAGAATTTGGAACTGGTAGAAAGTTTGCTTCCAAAAAGGGAAAATTAAAAGATCTTTGTCACTACAAAGGAATGTCTTTAGCATAATGCCACAAGTCTCTTTTTCTAACCATATTCTTTTCAAAAAGATTGTCAGTAACTTAGATAAAGGCATATATGGTTCAATTATTAAATATGCTGCTGACACAAATCTGGTTGGGTGGCTAAGATATTAAATGGCAGAATCAGTATCCAAAAATATCTCAACAGCTTAAAATGATTGACTATAATAAGATGAAAATTAAAGGGGATAAATGTCAGGTCTTACATTTTATTTGAACAGCTGAAGTATAGGATAGGAAAGAGGTGACTAGATAACAATTCATGTAAAAAAAACCTCCTGGACAAGACTCTAAGTGTATTGTGGCAGCCAAAAAGTAATATATTTGAAGAGTCATGATATCCAGAATGAGGTTGGTGATAGTCCCACTAGACTCTTCCATGAAGATCAGTGCAACTCTCTGTCCAAATCTTACCTTGAATATTGTGCTCAGATCCATCACCATATTTGACCAAACAATGAAAAATGAGAGATTAGAATATAAGTGAATAATACAATTTAAAGCCCCAAGGAGCCTTAGAATTCTAGTCCAATTCCTCATTTTAAAGATGAGAAAAATTAAGGTGCAGAAAGAACAAGGTACTTATTCCAATGTACCCAGGGGTTAAGTTACAGAGCAAAGATTCAAACACATGTATGTGTTTCCAAATCAGATGCTCTGTCTACCATACCAGGCTGACTAATGAAAAATGTTAGAGGCTCATAATCAGATAACTGAATAATCCTTTGAACCTAACATTCTAATGGGGGAGGAGGAAGGAGTAAAATGAAACCATATTCAATCTATGGTATCAAAATATAATTTATGTTATTTAGATTAAGAATTTTTCAATATACATATATACACATACATACACACAGATACCCCCCCCCACACACACATACCTATGTGTGTGATTCTGTATGGATGGAGAATATAAAAGTGTCTAAATTAAAGAAAGACATTTGGAATCCTACTAGTTGTCTTTTAACTATTTTGCAAGCAGTTCAAGCAGTTTTGATTGGTCAGTCAATCCATTCAAAAGTGTAGATTCATTCCAACTAGACATAGCCTTAGTGACCTAATGAAAGAGGCATTTCTTTAAAATAATCAATGAATGAGGTGGCATCAATAATATATTACCATACAACTCTAAGTGCATACAGACTTGGAATACAATCCTTTTTTTTTTTTAATACATAAATATTTGTCCTGAAAGTAATTACTAATGTTGAAACAAACACAAGGCATTTGTCAGTTTGAGATTTTGGCCTGTTCTAGGACTATATTCCATGAGATTCAACAAAGGCTGTGACAGTATGATTTATTTTAGAATTGATTTTAACACAGTGAAGAAACAAACAGATTTTTTTTTTAGGAGGGAATAGGAGAACAAAGAGATAGATGTTCTTCATAAATCAAGATTAATCATGTGATGAATTCCAATGAAAAAATTTGTTTTCTATATATTTTGCTTCTGTTCTTGAGATAGCGGTAGACCTAGATTCTAAGGTGGGCGTTTGTAATTCATTAATTGAACATCATGCAGCAGAGTCTTCTAAGTGATTTAGAAATGCCATTGCATTTTTTCAATGTTTACTTAATTGATTAAAGGATGCTATGTTGTTATATTTTAATTTCTCCAATCCTAATTTTTAATGGGTGGATGGAACTTCAAACATTGTCTGCTATTTAAAAGAATAAAGCTTAGGCTTTTGAGCTACTTCACGTACCTTCTACAGCCTTCGTGACTGCAACACAAATGCACATGGGAATAATTGTTAGCTGTCAGAGCACGGTATATTTCTAATCATATTCCATCAGTGACATGTGTTTTACATTGTTAAATCATTCTGGCTGAAAAACTGAACTCAGGAACAGAATGTAAAAAGCCCATTCTTTTAGATGTTTTCCATTATTCATGAACACAGCACCTTGTTGGTACTTAGGGCGTAATCAAAATATAAATGATGTATGAACATTTTGTGTCCAAAATGCGTGTAGGATATTTCTAAATTATATAATGTGTTGCATTGTCTTTTTTATTTTCAAGATCAAATGTTAGCTATGCATGCAAATATTATTGTATTTGTCTTTGTTTTCAGGTCCAAAATTGTTAATCATGATTTAAAAAAAATTATCTCCAATATTTTTATAAGAAATCAGAAGTTTCACTTTTTCACAATGGTCATTTGCATTTAAATTAAACACACATGTATGAAACACCTGCTATGTATAAGTTATAATATTAGGTGCTACATATTTTAGAAAATGAAAAACAAAGCCTTACAATCCCTGTTTTAAAGGAGTTTACAATCAAATAATTTATATTTCAATTTGAACTCTCAAAATATTCATTGACTTTATTTTTATTTTGTATATATAACAACCCCCCCAGTTATTTAATGGGGATCTCCTCATAGACTTAAAAACGTACCCTGGCCTTTTCCTTAGGATCATGAGCTATGACTTCTATGTCAGTGACATGCTATTTACTAGGATAATAATAAATATGGATTTTGTGTCAAAGAAGATTGGTTAAAAAGAGTTAGGAACATATACTCTTTCAAGTCAGGAGGACAGGCTCTTGTTGGAGGACTACCTCCTCCCTTTTCCCCTTGGTAGTCTATATAAGATAATATTTGTAAAGTAAACTTAGCACAGAGCATGACACATTGTAGGCTGCTTTGCTTGGGTCCTTTCCTCTTGAGACTCTTGCTTTATGTCCCTTGGAATTCAGTCAAACGGAACTCCAATCCCAGCATTTGCAGCTTTCAAGCACATGAACATGGGAGCTGAGACATGTGCTGGCCAAGACATTTCTGAGGTAGGATCTCAAGTCTGTAGCTGTCTTCTGCCTATTTTGTTCTATGAGAAGTAGTGGGTGGCTAGCAGTCCTGAGATTTGGTCAAATCAAGAATTGGTTATGATAACCTTATAGGTGGGGACTTCCTGGAATTCTGAATTTGAGCATGAGCTCAATAAAGGGAGCAGTGATTCTTAAAGGAGAAAATGACCCTCACCAGGAACATGCTATAGTTGAAGGACAAACTTATGCCATGCCTCTCTGGGCAAGAATTCTTGAAATTATAAGTTGTAGTGGCCTGAGGTGAATGTAGAGGCCCTTCAGCAGTCTGACTAAGCTGTCCTTTTTTTTTTTTTACTACAGAGAGGATGAGAGTAATGGGTTATTTGTCTGTTTCCTTTTTGTGTAATTCTGTGTCTATGAGCCTTTTGCATTTTAAGCATTTTCTGTGATAGAGCAAAGAAATTGTTATCCTATACCTGACACCTATATTATACATTGAATACCTTGTTTTAGAAGAGATGTTGTGATCTTCATTTTGGTGCTAACCCTAGACATTTCCTTGAGTTATTCCAGGTGAGGACAGAGCCAATGAGAGAGAAAGTCTAACTCTCTAACCCTCAACTAGGATGAATCTGAATCTGGATGAGCCTAGGATCCCACCTCTTGTGTGATCCCATAAGCCTCAAGATACATGAGCAAGGAGGCAGATGCAGTAAATGTTTAGTATGAGTATTTTTACTTGAAAGACCAGAGGGACATTATAATATCTTTGCAATATGCTTTTTTGAAGCACTCCTACTTTAAAGAATACAGCATTAATTTTTTTAGTTATCAAATATCTTTATTATGCATGTCTGTTTTGTCTTTAGTACAGAACAAACATGTATATTTTTGTAGAATAACATGAAGTTCCTTCTGTCTTCTCTACTCATGTGACTAAAATCTGACCATTCATATAGAAGTGGTCACAGATTTTATTTGTATTAAATTGCAACTGGCAGTGTCAGCTACAAGTGGTGAAAATCAGGCTCATGGGACTGTGTGAACAGGGGCATGCTTCATTTACATTATCCTACTTTATTTTCATTTTATTGAACACTGAAACAGGAAGCAGGAGAATCACATAGAAACAGATACATAAGATTCAAGGTCCCATTCAATTCTGAGATTCTTTTATTCAGTAAATATCTCATTCCTGATTTGACCAACAAATATGAAACTTCTACATTAGAAAAATAGGATGCTATGATGCCTCTGACATCAATAGACTGTTAGCAGTATCTATTAATTTGATTAGCTTCTCTAAGTATATATTAATGTTTTAATTGAAATCAAACTATCGAAGTCAAGAGCAAGGGAACTACCACAGAAAATAACTGCATTTGATACCAAATTGCAGTCAAGATGAACTGTCAGGGTCCATCTTAAAGAAAGAACAATTGATACTATACATCATTATAAAACATTCAACACTCAATAACCAATAGGAATTCCCTATTTACCACAGGCAAAATATAATGATAAAATTGTCTTTTTTACTCACATACAAATTTAACTAAATGACTTTCTGCCATGTATAAATTATCGTACCATTTGACTCACATTTGGCTATTCTCTTCTGCTTTCACCTGTAAATTGCTTAATTTTTGGGGTGTGTGTGTGTGTGTGTTTCTCCACCATGCTAAGTGGTTCCAGGAATTAGAAAGACTGTCATATAATGTTGCTTGATGCAAAAAAAAAAAAAGTGTGTGGTGCCAAGTTAAAAAGCGTGTGATTGATATTACATTGCTCTAGTGCATTGATTGAATATTCGAGAACTGATTAACAATTATCGCATAGATCAAATATATTGAGTAGTAGACAGCTTATATAGGCTGTATGGTCAATTTATCACCCTGGGGATGTGGTAGATCCAACCCTGAATAAGCAGTATCATGCACCAAAAACCCCATAAATGAGATTGAGCTTAAATTGAGTCTAATTTCTAAAGAAATTCAAAGAGAGCTCTGAAATTCCACATATATGTTGCTTCTGATATTTAGTTACTACTTAAGGTCTTTACTTCAGGAAAAATTAGGAGCTTTTGAAGCCTGTCTGGCTTGACAACTCTAGAAATTATAGCTGAAGAGGCATCTCTATGCAGGATTCTGTTTTCACTTGTACTTGGGAATCTAGGACCCATTAAAAATGAATGCTAACATCTGAGACACAGAAGCATGTGATCTTACAGAATAGGGAAATTTCTGCAGACATGCACACCATGTATTGTTTTCACTAGTAGATTTACTTAGGTAAGAATCTCAAAGTAGGCTTGATTTTCAGAGACAAGAACATTTAAAAGAACATTAGTTTAAATATATCAATCAGATGATACTTTTAATATCAGAACAATGTTTTCCTTGTTTCACTATTACTAACATGTATAGGTCTTAAATTACTTGTAATTTGGAATTTAGATAATGTTTCATTTAAAGACTAAGGCGTAAGCATCCTACTAAATTGATAATAGCAGTTCTTTTTAATTTTAAGACCTTGAGAAAATTAATTCACATTTCTAAACCCAAGGATTCTTCAAGAAATGTTATGTGGAAAACAAAATCAATGCAACCAAGATTAGAAGGAAAGCAGAAAACTGGAAAAGAATCTTCAAGTGTCTCTGATAAAGGCCTCCTTTCTTAAATATAGAGAACTGAGTCAAGAAACTCCTAGGATTCTTTTGGCCAAATTACATAGATTCCAAATCAAGGAGAAAATATTGCAAGCAGCCAGAAAGAAACAATTCAAGTATCATGGAGCCACAATCAGGATAATACAAGACTTAACAGTTTTTACATTAAAGTATCAGAGGGCTTGGAATATGATATTCCAATGGATAAAGGAGCTAGGATTACAACTGAGAATCACCTACCCAGCAAACATGAGTATAATCCTTCAGGGGAAAAATGGATATTCACTGAAATAGGGACTTTCAAACATTCTTGAAGAAAAGACTAGAGTTGAATAGAAAATTTGACTTTCAAATATAAGACTCAAGAGAAGCATATAAAGGTACACAGGAAAGAGAAATCATAAGAGCATTAATAAGATTAAACTGTTTACATTCCTGCATGGGAAGATGATACTTGTAACTTATAAGACCTTTCTCATTATTAGGGTAGTTAGGGGTATATGTAGACAAATGGCACAGGTGTGAGTTGAATATGAAAGGATGCTATCTAAAAATAAAATTAAGGAGTGGGAGAGGAAAGTACTGGGAGAAAGGGAAAGGGAGAGGTAGAATAGGCTAAATTATCTCACATACAAGTGGCAAGAAAAAAGGGTAAGAGAGGGGAGGTAAAAGGAAGGTCAATTCAACAGAATTGACTCAAAGAGGGAATAACATACTTGAATGGGTCTAAAAATCTCTCTTAGCCTACAGGAAAGTAGGACTCCCCTTTGACCCCTTTGAAGGGTGTGTGTGTGTGTGTGTGTGTGTGTGTGTGTGTGTGTGTGTGTGTGTGTGTGTGTGTGATGGAAAGGAGGGTAGTTTGGGGGAGAGCATAGTCAGAAGCAAAACACTTGAGGAGTGACAGGGTGAAAGGAGAGAGAAAATAGAGTAAATGGGGGGAATCGAATAGAGGGGAAATGCAGCTAATAATAGTTAATTGTGGAAAAAACTGGAAGCAACTTTCTCTGAAAATGGCCACATTTCTCAAACATATAGAGAACTCAAATTCATAAAAAATAAGAGCCATTCCTCAATTGATAATTGATCAAAAGATATGAAAAATTTTGAGATGATGTAACCAAAGCTATCTACAGCCATATGAAATACACTCTAACTCACTATTGACTAGAGAAATGCAAAACAATTCTGAGGTACCATCTCAAACCTATTAGATTGGCTAATAGGACAGAAAAATGTAAATGACAAATGTTACACAGGATATGGGAAAAATAAAATTGGAATATTAATGTACTCTTGGTGGATTTGTGAACTAATTCAATCATTCTGTAAAGCAACTTGGAACTATGCCCAAAGGGCTGTAAAGCCATGTATATACTACCAGGTTTGTTTCCCACAAGAGATTAAAAAAAAAAAAAGAAAAAGACTTATATATTAAAAAAATATATATAGTCGCTCTTTTCTGGTGGCAAAGGATTGCAAATTGAGGGGATAACTGTCAATTTGGGAAGGGATGAACAAATTGTGGTATGTGACTATGATGGAATATTATCGTGCTATGAGAAATGATGAGCAGGGTGCTCTCAGAAAAAAAAAACAAACCTGGAAAGATTTACATGAGCCAGGCCTTGATTACTGAGAATAAGGGACGCTGTGGAGTGGTTGCATTATTTGAATTTGTACTATTAGAAATATAATTGTATGTAAAATATGGTAAATGGTTTCAGTTTAATGGAAACAGTTGGTTTGAATTTAAACAATGTGATGTCTATGGGCACTAATCTGGGCCCTAGATCATCATTTTATGATGACTTTGACTTTAACATTTCATAACTAATTTAAGCCATTCTATTTGTCTTCTACTCCAGAGAACAACATGCTCTTCTTCCCCTTCGTTCCTAGGTTGATCACCTAAAATCTCTTCACCAAGAAAAATGACTCAACTTTTAATATTCTTTCCTCAACTCATCCTCAGTTGCCTCACCCGATTGGAGGGCTTAAGGGTAGAACACAGAACTCCTTCCCAAACCTTCCTTTATCACTCTTCCTGGTAACTTCTTTTTCTATTAACTACTCTGCCTGACTTCAACTCCAGGGAACAACATGCTGGACCCGCTGGTGCACTCCTCTAAATGTTGTTAAATTGAATTATTGAATTGAAATATACTTTCAGTTTGCCTCCTTTTCCATAGTCAATCAATAAGCATTTATGATTGCTCTGCTATTTTCGGTGGATAAGTCACTAATTTGCACAAATCACTTAAATCTGCTTGACTCAAATTTTAAATCAGAAAAACAGAGGAAATAATGCTACCTATCTTGCAATGATTGTTGTAAAGTTCAAATGACAGACAAAAAGCTGCATAGAAGATCAGAAAGTCAGTCAGTCAATAATCATATATTAAGCACCTACTATCTATCAAGTATTGTGATGAATGTTGAGGATATGAAGAAAGGAAAAAATGTCCCTGTTCTCTGGGATCTCACAGTTTAATGGGAGGGACAACAGGAAAAACAAAAAAAATACCACAGTACCAACAAGATATATGGAAACTAAATTAAAGAAAATCAGTAGTGATCTCTTAGAAATCTTAAAATGATTTAAAAAATTTCAACTATTATTATTCCATAGATTTTTACATATATGGAATTTGGGGAAATGTTCTTTGCCTCTCTCCTTCTCCTTCAATTACATTTTCTTTTTTTGGCTTAGCTAAAGTTAACACAGATCATCTTAACTTGGCTTATGAGGCGTCTTGCAAAGTTAATACTGCAGTTGATAGTTTTGTCCCCAGATTAATAATTTGCTATTTTAAAAATGTTTCTTTTGAAAAACAAGACAATTGACATAGCAACCAATACATACGGTATTTTATAGCGAAGTCTTCGATAGGCACCAGGAGTCAGAAAACTTACAATCTAATCATAGACCCACTCCCCAACTAGTTTTTTCAATGTGGGCAAATAAGCTTTTTTTTTTTTTTTTTTACCTCTCTGGCCCTTAATGTCTTTAGCTGTAAAAAAAAAAAAAAAGGTTCTCTTGAAGAAATGTTTAAAGCTTTGTGCTAGGTTCTGTTGGAAATAAAAATGTATTTGCCTTCATGGAATTTATAGGCTAATCCATATAAACACTGCCATAATCAAATCATATATGATAAATATTACATTAAAAACATATTTTTAAAAAATTAAAAATACCCATATTTGTCCAAAATGCTGAGAATTGTACAAACTAACACAAGGCAAGGTTTATGTTAGAAAAATGTAAATATTTTACCTATCATGACACTCTAAATTTAGGGAAATATGTTTTAGAATATATTCCAAAGATTCCCACTGAGGCCAAAATCTTTGACTAATCTACTTTACTTTTAGAAGGCAAAGAAAAGCCTGTTATGAACCAACCTACAGGATGTTGATAAAATAGCTGTGAATTTGGGGAGTGTATCTTGGCCCACTTTTTCTTTCTTTTTCCTGGTGCTACTTGCATTTTTGGCTGTGTGGATGATACTTTGCCTCATAAATATTCATAGATAATTGAGGCGGCCTTCCTGTTTTCTTAGTATCTCTTTGACAGTAAACAAATGTTTTGGCAGAGAACAAATAAATACATGATTTCAATGGCAATGTTTTAATACAAGAAGATTCTTATTTTTTGAAATATATTAAAGAAAGTTGTCTAACTTGACATTTCCCACCAACAAGCCAGATATTATTTGCCTTTGTTCTTTACCACCCTATTTAAATTCTTATAGCCCAATAATAATATGGAAGGAAGAAAATATTGGAGGGACGAAAAAATTTATATTGTTTAAAAACAGCTAACTTTTAGAAATGATTGAAGATCTTGTTAATTGTGGTTATTTCCATACAATATTTAAATCATCTCTTTCATCCCATTTAAGTAAATGAAAGAGATAAGAATTGTGTGAAAGCATTGTAAAAGCATTCGAAATATTAAGACATTTCAGGGTCATGTGGTTGCATAGTGTTAAATTTTATTTTATAAAGAATGATTTAATGAATTCTTAGGAAAGACATCACAATAGTTTTATGCTAAGTTTGTTGTGAACTGAGGCAAACTAATAAATTTGATAAACTGCCCCACAGTTCCTATATAGCCTCGTAGTGTCTTAAAAACAGCTTAATATATCATAGGTAAAAAAAGAGGCTTAAAATAGACTTGAAATTACATCTTTTGTGCTCTTCAAAATACGTAACATAATGCTTTGAATTTATTTAATTGCGTTATGAAACAATACATTTTAAAATATTATACATTTCCCTATTTGGTACTTAACAAAAAAAGGCTTTATGTTTTTAGTTTTTAATATTAAGTCGCTGTGATAATCTATTATGTATGGTATATTTACACAATAATTCATTTTATACTAATAATACTTTAATTTTTTTGTAACAGTAACAGCAACAAAAAAAAGTATTTTTACTCCTATTATCATATTAACTCCTGAGGTTTCCATGTGAAATAATTGAAAAATATTATTATATAAATTTAAGCACTAGAGAAATGAAGTGCTAGGAATTAGGACCCTTGTTGCACTAGAAGAAAGAATTAGATTCTGAAGAAGAAGCATTTTTAAGGGAAGCTTCTTTTTAGGTTTTAAGGATAAAAGGATATTTTGTTGTTTTTCATTTCAAGATGCATTAGCAATTGCTTTCTTGAAAAAGTTCCTTTAAGTTAAAAAAATATAATTCTCCCCTACATTTACTTATTTTCATGCAATCATTTAGATCCATTCAATTAAAAAATGCCAAAAATAATTTATATAATCACTCAAAACTATAGATGGCAGGCTTTGGGAGTTGGGATGGATGTGAGGAGAGTGAAAAGAGAGTAGTTGCCTCAGAACTCTTTTTTCCAAAGCATAAAAAGAGAAAATGATGTTTCTTTTTTATTCAATCCATGGCTTTGCAAGTGAGATACTTTTTTGTTGCTTTTAAGAATGTTACCTTTGCTTCTAAACTCTGGCTTGACATGCTAGGTGAAAAATATCTAAAAATAGAAAAAAAGGAGGAAGGTTTAGGCTATTTAGAGATATTTCAAAATATAGAAAAGTCCTAGGCATCTGAGTGTGTTTTCTATTGAAAATAAAATGCCCACAAATGTTATTAAGCCTGTATCATGTGCCATGAGAAAGAATATTAGATAAGACAGAATTTCTGACCTTATGAAACTTACAATCTAATGTGGGATATGAAATAGAAACATAAGAAAAATAGCACAAAATTTGTATATCTATATGTAATATACCTACCTATACATGAGTAAATATAATGTATGTATACATATGTACACATGTATGCATGTAACCATCTATAAATGTGCATATATATATTTACATATTCATATATATGCATATAAAACACCAGAAGGACTGACCAAAATTTAAGTACACATCAGATGACAAAACTGTTAGTTATTCCAGTACCTTTTTTAATCCATAAGGCAAAGAAAAATAGAAATAGCACAAAAATGTTTATTTCCCAAAAAATACATCAATTGACATAATTGACCCCTCTAGTTATATACATGCACACAACTCACATACATGGGAGTGTGTGCACATATATGCACCTATAAACATGAGCACATAAATGTCAATATATCAGTTGATTTATTGTGTTCCTATTATAGGCCAGGTATACAAATACATATGGTTTGGCATAAGAATACACAGAATCATATATACATGCATGAACATACACAAATACATACACAAACATATCAGTAAATATGTATTGTACTATATGCCAGATACATCTATATGTGTCTACACACATGCATGCTCATATGGACACATGTCTATACATACATTTTGAAGAACTTTGTATCTTCCTTTTGCGTATATATGTATATATGTACATTTATTCATGTATGCAATACACGTGTATGTGTGTACATATACATACAAACACATATGTGTGTATATATGTGTGTATACACACATATTACTCTATTAGAATGTAAGTTCTATAAGGTTAGAGACTTTGTCTGGTCTAATCTTATCTCTCATAACACATGGCAGCAACTTAATAATGTTTATGGATTTTTACTTTAATTGGATATAAAGCAGATGGCTAGATCTTTTCAATAGATAGATTTTTATATGTATACATCTATTCAAACATGTATACATATGTATATCCGTATACTTAAATAAATCTATCTCTTGAAAAAATGTACAATTCTAGTTTATATTTGATTAAAGTTAAAAGTCCCAAAACATTATTAATCTTGAGCTATATGTTATGCAAGTTCAGATTAGATAAGACAGTCTCTAACATTATTAACTTATATTCTAATATGGGATTTTATATGTATGCATATATACATGTATGTGCAAAAGGAAGATACAAAGTTCTTCAAAATGTGTGTGTACAAATGTATATATATGTACATATATATATGTACATGTGTGTATCTAAATATGTATGTAAAAGAAAAATATGAAGTTCTATGTGAGGTCTAAGAGAAAAATAATATTGCCAACTGAGGCAGCAGGAAAAATATTGTGACAAAGGACACATTTAAGGTGAGTTTTCAAAAGATGACTAGGACTTTAGAGATCATTTTGAGGTGACCAAGGGGACATCATTTTCTGTGTGAACAAACCTGAGAAGGTGCAAATTGTCTTCAGGGCTAATAAGCAGTCTAGTTTAATGGGAATATAGGTTATGTGGTGAAGAATATTCTGAGATAAAGCTACAAAGGTGGGATGCCACCATACAGTGTTATTTCCTTATATATACTAAAGCTACTTTATTCAGTAGACAATTGATAGATATTGAAAGGTTTTGAGCAGAGGAGTAACATAGACAGAGCTGAGAATAACATTAATTTGACAGCAATGTGAAAGGTGGATTAGAATCAATGAGAGAGTGGAAGTGTTTAAAAAATCTAAGTGGTGATGATGAGCGACCCTACTAAGGCAAAAAGGGGGAAGAGTATAAGGTGATAGAACTAATTTTTCATTCAATCCACTAGCATTTGTTCAGTGTCTATCATGTGCTAGTTACTATGCTAGACCTGAGAATACAAATATAAAGGTGAGAGAGTCCTTTCCCTCAAAGAGACTATTTTCTGCTAGAGACAGGGAAAAAACATAGTCAATCCCCCCCCCCTCCCCATACACCACACATTACCGGATGTGTGATGGTGGGTGAAGACTGACAATTTAAGGAACTAAGAAAGACCTCTTGAAGGAGGTAATACTTGAGATGAAAGGATTTAAAGAGTTCTTCTAACAGGCTCCAATAAGAACATTCCAGAAATGGGAATAGCCTCTACAAATGCACAGGATTGGGAGATGGAACATAGTGTGCAAGAAATGACAATTAGGCCAATTTGACCAAGGCATGTTATGTGTGTGAAGGAGAGTAATGTGTAAGCATCCTGAAAAGTTAGTCTGGGGTCATATTGCAAAAGGCTTTAAATGACAAACAGGGGAATTCATGTTTTTGTCCCTAAAGGCAATGATGATAACACTTAGTGAATGATTGAATGAAACTTGGGTAGGAGAGGATATAATCAAAGATAATAGCAAGATTTTGAACATAGTATATTATGGTAAATCATGAATATAAAATTGCTCCCAAGTAATGCAATTGACATAAAACCAGAAATGTGCAAATATAACTCACTATAAAACATAAATTAGGAAGAGATCATTTTTACCTTTACAGCAGTACATTATGGTCAATAGCACAGCAGATGCGTTCCAAACTAGATTATAAACTCATTGAGGACAAGGGCAATTATTTCTTATTTTGAATTTCTGTCCAATAAAACTTTGCCTTTAGAATAATACTATTGCATAAAGAATCAAAAACAATGTATTGTCTTAATTACATTAATTGGTTAATGAGTATTGGTTTGCAAAAGTGATCAATATACTTTTATAAGCATAGATGAATTCT
Source organism: Pseudochirops cupreus (assembly GCA_028627135.1). Lineage (NCBI taxonomy): Eukaryota > Metazoa > Chordata > Mammalia > Diprotodontia > Pseudocheiridae > Pseudochirops > Pseudochirops cupreus. The sequence continues at coordinate 91,701,624 of CM053580.1, forward strand.
CAAGTAATAAATGATTGATTTTATTTTCTTCCTTTCATCTTGTGTCTCAGCAACTATAAGTCATGACCCTAGGACCAGTTTAGCCAAACAGGACATTTCTAAAGCATCAGCATAATCAAGGAGTTAATACTACCAATGTACCAACTTGGTCAAGATACCAAATTGAATGACTTGTAAAGTAGTGAACAATTTTTCACCCCCATGTGGGTAAACACTGTCCCAACATGCAAGAAAGCTATGCTCTGATATTTAGGAAAGTTTCAGTAATAGGAAGAAAAGAGTAATAACTGAATTGTTTAGGGATACAGTCCTGCAATTCAGTATTTGAAGGTAAAAGGAAGAATAGAATAGAGTCAAAGATTTTTCAAAGTTCTACAGGGCAGTTAATAAAAACAACAACAACATATATTACTATTATTTTATTAATCATCACTATTATTGTGGCTGCCAGTATTTATATAAACTATTTAAGTTTTATAAACCATTTTGCATTCTTTTTGATCCTTACAACAACCCTGTGAGGTAGGTGCCATTATTAGCCTCATTTTATGGCTGAGGAACTTGAAACTGAGAAAGATTAAGCAACTTGCCCAGATTTCTGTAGTGTCTGAGTCAGGATTTGAGTTCAGTCCTTCCAGACTCCAAGTCCTGAGAGTTAATATAAGGGGGAATAGAAATTAAATGTCTAAATCCCTTCATGTCCTATGGCGAGTCCAGTTAATTCTTGGAGGTAGTAGATTCATATATCTAAATATGGAAAGGACTCTGAAGGTCGTTCATTCCAAACCACTGATTTTATAGATAAACAAAATGAGACCAAGAGAAGTAATGTAAATTGTCCAAGGCTGTAGTAAGTAGCAGAACCAGGATACAGACTTCAAATCTGGTTCTACACCTCTCTGCCTCTCAACAAAAGAGAGTGAATAAATATTCGTGGAATAAAGGAGTGGGTGAATGAGTAAAATCAAGCCCTATTTAGTAAGCACTAAGTTCTAAACATCATGCTAAGCACTAGTTACATGAATTTAGGTAAAAGTATGGCGTAGGAAATGAGATGGGAACAATGAAACAGGAGCAAATGTTAACAGCATTACTTTAAGAGGAAAAAGGGTTGCAGCTTCTGCAGTTCATAACTAGTTTCCCCTTTGTTCATAGCCTTAATTCAATAATTCAACAGCATCCGAATCCTTAAGTTTGTGGAAATAATACATTTTCAATCAGTAAGTTCTCAAATTTACCATCAACCTGGAGAAAGAGTTGGGTTATATCATAGTACAACAGAAAAGAACAACAGCACCTTTCGACCTAGCAAGGAGATTCACTGCTCATTGTCCACATTCCACCCAGAAGCCTTTAGACTGTGCCTGAGACAGGAGTCTGCCTGCCCATCAAAGATTTTAAGGATAAGAGAAGGGGAGAGATATAAAAATATCTCAGATGAGGAAAAGCAACATTCATAAACATTTTGACTTTTTGCAGGAGATATCTTTGGTTTTCATGATTTGTTGCATAGTAAAATAGAATTCTTATTCCTTACCTTACTGAAGATGACCAGTTAATTTCTTTGTTAGCTAAAAGTATTTTGTTGCAGTTTTAAAATTTTAAAATGGTTTTGTTGTTCAGTCATGTTCAACTCTTTGTAAATTCATTTGGAGTTTTCTTGGCAAAGATACTGGAATGGTTTGCCATTTCCTTCTTCCGCTCACTTCCTTCTCTAGCAAATGAGCAAACTGAGGCAAACAAGGTTAAGTGACTTGCCCAGGGTTGTGCTGCTATTAAGTGTCTGAGGTCAGATTTGTACTCAGGAAAATGAATCTTCCTGACTCCAGGCCCCATACTCTATCTACTGTGCCACCTACTTGCCCTTTAAATGCTATACTTCAGTTCTCAGTACAATAACCTGTTTATCCCCCAAAGGAAGTACAGTAAAGAGAAACCTTTAAGAAGATATTGCATAAAACATTAAAATACTTTTTGCGTTTATTTTTGCCAACAACTTACATTTAAAAAATAGTATGCTGAAATGCAGTTGTTGATTATGCCATAAAAGCAGACTGGACTCAAAAGTCATAGTTATTTTAAAATAGTAGTTTCTTTATTTTCTCCTTGAATTGTGATTTTTTTTTCTGCTTCTGCTATCCATTATGTTTCCAATTTTGTTAAATGTATTCATGCAAAACTTCAGTGTTTCTTAAGGAACTTTGCGTGAGAAAAGACTGTTCAATCCATTCTTTCATGCTATACAAAAAATGCAAAATCAATGGGAAAGGAATTTAAATCCTCCCTATGGTCACTTTAACATTAATATTTCTCTGAGCTTTAATATTTAAGCAGAACTTAATTGCATCCCTATGATATAAATCCAAATGTTCCTGATTTAATTCTTATAGTTCAGGCTTATTATTAACTTTTATTTTGTTAAAATTAATTTTTGTGCAATATTTGGTACATGATTGAATAAAAACACTGATGATGTCAGTTACATGGCTCAGTGCATATAAAGCTGGACTCAGAGTCAAGGAGGAGAGTTCTAATCCTAATACAGATAGATGTTCACTGTACTAGCTGTTTGATTAAGGAAATATTTAACCTCTCAGAATCTTTTTCTACATCTCTCTGTATGAGGAAAATAAAAACACCTACTTCACAGAATTGTTGTGAAGGTCAAAACAGAAAAGAAATATAAAATACTTTGAAAACCTTAAAGTTCTACGTAAATGCTAGCTATCATCGATGTTATAGTTGTAAAAGTCTTTATGTTACTTTGATTAAAATGCATGCTTCTTCAATTTTAGGTAAAGTAAGAATAATCTATTTTCCTAGTTAATTTGAAATTGCTCTAAAAAGTTATTTTGAATAATTTAGACAAAATAAATAAAATATCACTTTGTGAATCATGTAGCCTTGTCATTAGGACAGCTCTGAATTTATTAATTATACAAATCTCTAATTTTGAATATATATCCCATATCTAGAAATGAAGTAGAATTAAGAACTTGATCATAAGAAGGGAACTCTGATGCTAATGACATCAATAATTAATAAAAATTATAATGATTTGAGAGCCCCACAAGATTTCCCTTTCTCAACGTGAATCTATATTGCTCCATATCTTCACCTTCAAGAATACCAGACGTTGAGAAAAGAGACCAAATTTCTTATACCTTTTAAAAGTCTAAAAGTACATTATTTTATTTTTTGTATTTTCTTTTTAATTCATTATTTTTTTCATTTTTCCTTTTTCTTTCTCCAACAATCTTTCTTCACTATCTCAACTGAATGAGATGATCACCTTTGAGATTTCTAGAGAAAACAAAGCTATATACAAAAATTCAATTTGCATTTATTTACATGTAAAATTATGATGCTATATTTAAAATGTGAGAATACACAAATAAGACCATTGGTATAACTATAATGTGAAAACTATAGGATTCTACTCTGCTATTCCTATGATTTTTGATGAAGTACTTGAAATAACAGGAACAAATGTGGCTTAATAAGGGAGAAAACACTTAGCTGGGCTTTTGACCTTGGTCTCGCCATGGAATTGAATTTTTCTTCATCCTTACTTTAATTAGTATACAGCACACCACATTTGTTCACAGCAAATTCAAAGTGGGGGAACATGAAGTTATTTCTGTAAATGCTCATGAAGATGATGGTTCTGACAGTAGATTTATATTGCATTCTCTAGTAAAGTCCAATCAAATGGAATGTATTTCCAGTATTTCTTAAATGATATGATGGTGTTTGCAACATTGTTATAATAGCATAAAAATGAACCTGGGCCTTTCACAAAAGATAGGACTAATAGATCCCTTGAAAAATGATGAGACAAGAAGGATATTTTGTAACCTCTCCAAGATGCCAATGTCTGGCAGGTTTACAACTCTGAAAATGCCTATAGGCTTACGGGCAATGTCTGATAGAGCTCATGGATTTTCTTTTTATAATCCTAAAGCTGTTGTGAATATAGCATCTGGAATCATAGGACTGTCAGGAGCACTACTCAGTGGGAAACCCAAAATCAAACCAAAACAATGACAACAACACCATCCAACTTGGAACTAGACCTGGGATTTCACTGTCATGGGGCTCGTTGGAGATGAACTTTCTTTACCAATGCTGGTCAATATTTTCTCTTCAATGTATAATCTTATAGAGTTAACACAAACAGACAATTTAAGTCACTTAACCAGGATTATATAACCAGTTATACATCCTAAACAGAATTGGAACCAATGTCTTCTCAGTTCTGAGGCCAGATACCTATTTGCTGTTCTATGTTGTCTCTGAAAAATTTAATGAAACACATATTTATTTCCAAATATGTTCAATCTCTACTAGCAAATACTCACCATATTGTCTTTTTGTGCTAAGAGTGGATGTCCTCATGTAGAGGAGCAAAACATGTCTATAGCACTTCTTAACTAGAGTCCAAAGACACCCATTGATCTATGGATAGATTTCAGGGATCTGTGAACTTAAGAAAAAAACAACAAACATATTTTAACTAACTTCTAACAAAAAGTTAGTATAATCCTCAATTTTCTATATAGGCTAGAAAACATTATTCTGAAAATGGGTTCATTGGTTCAGTAGACTGTCGAAGGCATACATGAAACAAAAGGTTTAAGAGCTATCAGTCTGGAAAAAAAAGAAATGAGTGAATAATTATAACAGCCTAAAATTTGACAGGCAACAGTTTCCCTTTAACCAAAATTAAAAGTAATGTTTTAAATTCCGTGGCAGAAGGTAAAGTCACCCTCAAATGTTTCATCATGACACAGAGATAGTTGTAGTTTCTAAAAGTTTATGCTGGTGAAATATAATCTGTATCATGTCGTATTTTTTTGTGATTTAAAAAAAAATTTTATTTTAGTTTACATCATTCATTTCCACAAGATTTTGAGTTACATATTTTCTCCCCCTCTTTGCCCCACCCACCGCCCCAAAACAGCCATCCCAGTGTGTCCCCCCTCCCCCAGTCTATTCT
>CM053580.1:91707122-91730323 GCA_028627135.1 Pseudochirops cupreus
GTGTTATTGTATCCTTCTTACCCATTCTTACTGTGTTAAAGCAAAGTAAACTGCCTTTGTTAAATGTTGAATGACTTATGAGTGTGTCATTCCATCCCAACTTTGAACCTAAATTAAGATGCTGGCTTTAGAACTTCCCTTCTAACAACTATCATTTGCATGAAAGAATAAAAAGAATCAAGAGTTTCAGGAAAATTGGAATGGAAGTGGGAGGTATCTGAGAGGCTTAGGAGCAGAAAGTCCTTGTAAGTTTGTTAGAAAAGATTTCTAAGAAGTATTTAAGTGGATGTAGTTTAGTAATCAGACATTAAGGGGAAGTTATAAGTTATTTTGAACTCTAAGTTATGTAGTAGCAGACATATAGCCCTTGATGAGAAAGAAACCAGTGTTAAAAATATACTTAAAATATGTTCGAGTGTACTTAGTTGACTTACTCGTCTGTATTTTATTGCTTTGGCTAATGAGGGGCAAGGATCAGAGAACTGACAGATTCTCTTTAAAGGTGGTGAGGGGGGGTGGGGCGTCCAGGGCGGGGAGGGCAGAGATCCAGTCTTCATAGATTTTTTTTCCTTCAATATGATGTCCAGGTGTATGTAGTGATAGAATCCATTCTTCATCTAATGGGAAAGGTAGCAATTCACCTGAGGCCTATAGATAAAGTCAAAAAAAAGGGATTAAAAAGAAGATCCACAGCCTTATGTGAGGTGGAACCATGTGTATCATCAGTTATCAGTGACCATAGAGTCATCAAAGCACTTCTCAGCAGTGAACTTATGAGACCAAAACAAAACAATGCTTGGCAGTCGTTATTTACCTATACTTTCAGACATATGTGTACACACACACACACACACATACACACACACACACACACACACACACACACCATCAGAATGCAAGCCTAATAGGAATAGAATGAATAAAAAATAGACTAAAAGACATTGGTGTCCCTGTAGCACCAGAGTTATGAGTTTCTTTACCTAAGGTAGGCCCAGGCCAAATGTTCCTCCACATCTGCTTTTTGAATATGTCCTTTCTTCCCACTGGGACAGCTAGTTGTCACAGAGTATAGAGTGACAGGGTTTGGAATCAGGAAGACCCATCTTTGTGAGTTCAAATCTGGCCTCAGACACTTACTAGGTATATAACCCTGGGCAAGGCGTTTAACCCTATTTACTTCAGTTTCTTCATCTATAAAATGAGCTGAAGAAGGAAGTGACAAGCCACTCTAGTATCTTTGCCAACAAAACCCAAATGGGGTCACAAATGGGGTCACAAAGAGTCAGACACAACTGAAACAACTGAACAACAAATTCTTCCCATTGATTATGTTCACGTTTATGAGAAAGTGAACCCCAATTTATGAGAAAATGTGTTTTTACTACTTGTGATTATGCTATTTAGTTAAATACCTTTACTTTGAACTATTTGCATCCTTTAGCTTAGAAGTGAAAGTAAACACCTTGGTGGAGTGTCATGAATAATGGTTTTGACTAGATAAAAATACAAGGTGTTATCAACTTGGGGAAGTTAATATTAGGAGTCTGTACTCCAGCTGAGTACCTAAGTACTCAGTAAGTACTTACTGTAAGTACTAAGTACTCTGTACTCTAGCTGAGTACCCTAACTTTCTATATAAACATTTGAAAGGCTAAGAAAATTTCTTGGTAGATTCTTTTTCAAGTATAGTAGACAAAGCACAGCTTTTGAATATTGTTCAGGGGTCAGTATTCAAATAACATGTGACTACATTATGTTATTCTTCCCTAATCTATTCTGTTCTAGGATGCAACTATCAGTGCAGAGAATTCTTTCTCCCAGTTCTGCAGTTCTTTATTCTTCTCAGTAGGAGTCACAATGGGTTTTCTTTGGATTGCTCCTATGTTCCAGTCTACATACTGATTAATCAGTATCTAATTCTGATGCCCATATTGCCTTTTGAGTATCTCTTTTCTTTTAAGAATAAGAAATAATCTCAGAAAGTAATTTGATTTTCCAAATAAAACTGTTGCTGTACATTTGTTTTTTCAGTTATGTCTGACACTTCATGACCACATTTGGGATTTTCTTGGCAAACATTTTGGAGTGGCTTGCCATTTCTTTCTCCAGTTCATTTTACATATGAGGAAACTGAGGCGAACAAGGTTAAGCGAGTTGCTGAGGGTCACACATCTAGTAAGTATTTGAAGCCAGATTTGAACTCAGGAAGATGAGTCTTCCTGACTCCATGCCCAACACTCTATCCGCTGCATCATTTAGCTGCCCCAAATAAAACTAAATAAGTAAAAATTATTTTCTCACAGGTTACTATGACCCATATCTCTTCTAACTCAGAAAACATATTTCTCTTCTGATAATTTTTAAAAGTCAGATTAATGTATAGTGTCAAACAGTGAATATTGTTAATAAATACTAACCTAGTATTGAAGGTTGGTATAAAAATCATATTGCACTATATGTTGGAATTAAATATACTATATTTTATCTTTATGTAATCTAATTTATTCAAGGGCACACCCATCTTCTGAAGCCATCAGATATTCATTTGACAATTTTAAGGGAAATATTATAGGAAAGAAGAATAAAGTGGTGGGCTTCCAATACAATTTTGATTTTCTCTCATTTCCTGTTTTCATTTCTAAAATGTCATCACTCCATTGTGACAAATCTCTACACCATGTTGCCTAATGTGAAGAACACATTTTAAAGCCCTGAATCATTCACTTTGAAAATGGAATATGCTTTTCCTTTGCCAGAATGATTTTTCTTATTGGTTGCCAATGGTTGCACATGAGTTTTATTTAAAAATCTACCACCCTACCAAGTCTTACAAACCCCAAATCTAAGTTCTGTGATGCCACTTTCCAATTAGAAATCAAGGGAAATAGGGTTTTCTTAGAAACTCTATTATACTCTAAGTTCTCTAAGATAATTAAAACTTATTCTGTCCATGTTAATTAGTATAATATTAGTATATATTTATAACAGGGATAAAATGAGATTAAGTGGTAGAATAGTACTGGTACAATGATTTTTTTTAATGATAAAGATATGTGTGTTTCCAGCTATAGTACTAGCCAGATTCTTTTGATGACATTTCATTCATCTTCACAATATCCCCATGAGGCAGGTATTATTATTCCAGTTTTTAAAGATGAAGAAATGAAAGTTAAATGACTTGTCAAAGGTTACCAAGTAAATTAGTGTCACATAAGGACTAGAATGTAGCTCCTCTTGGCCCTCTCAATTTGTCATGCTCTATTGCACTCTACCCATTAAATCAGTGATCTTCAAATGCTGGATTTGGAGACCCAGAGGATACTATTAAAAGTGCAGGTCAGAACCAAATCTAAGGATGACTGGTGAGAAGTCATCATATATAGAAAAACTCTAAATTACACATAATGTGGCAATCTTTCCAACTAGTCCACAAAGGAAGAAAAGAAAGAGAAATTAAAGTGGCAAGATTAAAGGAATTATTTCTTCTCCCTTCAGAAAACCCTGATCCTCTGATAACAGAAGAAATGCCAGAGAAAGGATATGGGAAACCCCAGTCCAAAGGGTCCTCTTGTTTCTCTCACTTCTCATAAACAAAGATCCTGTCCTATATGGGACATTCCCCTGACAAAAAAAAAAAATGGATCTCATTGTATCTCAACATTGTTGTCAAAGTTTCAAGCACAGTTAACAGTTTTGTAAACTACTTGTGGCCAGTTTATGTTGATATAGCAATTACCAAGGCATCCTTTCTGATGGAAAATTAAAACTCTCTGAAGCCCTAGCTATTAAGGTTTTTTGTTTTGGTTTGTTTTGTTTTTCTTAAGAGTGTATTGTGTTTTTAAGCTACTATTGTCATTCAGATTTTTAAAAGATTATAGTAAATAAAGTCAAGAAGCATTACCTAATCAACTAATTAAGTCAGGAAGCATTAACTAATCAACTAATTAATCATTGACTATGTGCTAGGTAGTCTGTTATGTGCTGGGCACACAAACAAAAACAGAAAGAAAGATAGCTTCTTCCCTCAAACAGCTTACACCCCAATGGAGGAAGACAACAAATAAAAGAAAGTTAAAAAGATGGAAGAAGAAAAGATGAAAGTACCTATTTGGGGATTGTAGAGGAAACATGGTGAGTTGGAAGTACAACTTGGAGAGGAGTGAAACATGACTAGTCTGGCTGACCTCCCCAAAATTGAGGTTCTGGGACAAAGCATTAGGGGGAAAGGCCACTTTTCTCTTGGTTCTTTTAATATTAAAAGTCCAGGGTTGGGGTGAGCTTTCACTATAAAGAGGTTTCTGGGGCAAAGTCTAATGAAGCCTATAGAAAAGAGACTTAGTTCTATTTTAGCAATAAATAATATCAACATTTTAGGCTAAAATAAAAATTGGAATTTTAAGTATGAAACAAAAAAGATGTGTCATGAGGAGCTACCTATTTTTATGTTAAGAACCTAACAAGGACTTGTAAAGTTGTAAAAGGGTTGGATATAAGAGATTAAAAAAAAAAAACCTTTTAGACTATAAGTCCAGGATAAAAGGAAAAATAAAAGGAAAACACCAAAAATCAACAAAGTAAACCATCTCGCACAGTACATTTAATTAGTTTGAGATTAGATTGTAACATAAGATTATTCTAGGTATTAGATTCTGAATTCAACTTTGACATAATTTTCCAGGCTCATTTCAAGAGCCAGAGACCCTTGGCCTAGTTTTATTTTTTCTACCAATAATGCTCAAAACAACAAAAATATCTGTGTGACCCTGATTGGAACTGGTCAATAGAACTTCTTATAATGACTCTAGTTCTCACTCCCTCTTAGCTCTAAATTGACTAACTGACCCTGACCCAAAGTAATAAAACACGTATGTTTGAGTTCAATCAAATCAATTTACCAATTGCTCCTACCCTAATTAATGTAACTAACAAGATTTTCTATATCTAATACCTTTATTAGGTGAGAGCATCTATATTGAATCAATCCAAAGGTGTTAAAATAGATATGACAATATCTGTAATCAGTTTGAAAGAGTAAAAACCAATGGAGAAGATGAAATGATACTACATAAGGAAGTGCAATAGCACTGCTTGATGTGTTAGTTACACCCTGAACGAAGGAGATACCCACAGAATGGTCATTTCCATTGTTGACCCAAAACAGTAGAGGAAGCAGCTTCAGTCAAACCACCGAGAGAGAATCAAAGAAGGAAGAGTATATGTCTCTTTTCTCCCCATCCCTACTCTCCAGTGACCAGAGAAAGATTTTGGAGAACCTCAAAAGGTCAGAACTCTTTTGGTCTTTGCATAAATAACATTAAGAGGCTTCTTTGAAAAGCTATGGATGATAACTTCAAAGAGAACCAAGAACAAACTATAGATTCTGACAAAAAGGAAGCTTGATGACTCCACAAGGGATGTAGCAGAAAACTAGAGCATACTGGAAAGGGATTATCAGTAAGACACTAAAAGGGGAAGAAGAGTATTTCTAGCAATGAAGAGCTGTGTTAACCTTTCACCATGTATGCTTTCTAATCTTGAGTCTATTTTTATTTGGACTACATGTGGACTTTTAGGACACTGGTTTGGTTTTTCTATCATTCTTTGTATTAATATTTGTATGACTTCATTGACTCTTGGTGATTTCAATTTTTTTTCTCTCCTTCTGCATTTCCTATAATCACATGTGTGTGTACACACAAATATATGTATATGTATGTGTGTGTGTGTGTGTGTGTGTGTGTGTGTGTAATCACCTGTATCCAACCCTTTTACAACTTTACAAGTCTTTGTTAGGTCCTCAAAATAATAATACATAGCTCCTCATGATTGGTATAGTCAGTTGGAGGAACATACCAATGGGGGCTCATGAACAATAGTCTGGTGGGGAGGGGATTCTCAAAGTCACCTCTAAAACCCTGAGAAGACAAGGAAATTTCTTTGAGAGACTTGACCTGTTTGTACATTTGGGAGTTGAAAGAATGAACACCAGAGATTGTAATTGATGCTTAATTAACAGCTAGACTGGCATGATGAGGAATGTTTTTCCCCCTATGTAATTACTGTAAGTGTTTAAAGATGAATAAGAAAAAAAAAGTGAGAGGTTGGGTTCATCCTGTTGGCATGACCCACAAGAGTCCATATAACCCACAGAGCCCTGGCTCTTGTGACACATCTCTGTCCCATCAGACTTTAATGAGTTTCCTTTCCCTGGTTATTGAGGCAATTTGGTTCATATCATGAATTGGAGTACAGATGAAGGAGACAGCTATAGTTCAACTTCCTTTTCAACTATCAATGGGACCCTTTGAAATGTTTACCTGATGTGGGAGAGAAGAAATACAAAATGACTCCTTTGTCCCTGCTATCCTAGATAACACCAAAACACATGAGTCCCTGGATATGTGGTTATTGAATAATCTTGGATGAAAAAAAAAATCAAATAGCATCCCATGTAATATCACTACATAGGAACATTTGTCCATTCTGCCAACACTGGTTACCAGAAACAGTTCTGGTCATTTTAATTGCTCATGTAAGTCTATGATGCATGTTCTGCTGAAATCCATCATATCTTAAATCAATTTCAAATAAGGACTTGAAACATATTAATGTCACCATTTTTAATCTAGTTATTATACCCAACTCTTGCTTCCTATTCATTATAAGCAAAAATGCATATTAAATGAGTGACAGTATGTACTACTGTGTGAGACACTGTATAAACAAGTTTAAAAAGAGAGGGATTCTCCATTTTCTTGTCTGTCTTATTTCTTATCTAGATGATAATGAAACCAATAGGAAACCATGGCTAATTGGATATCTGACTAAAGAGATGAATGGCCTGGCTTTAAGACTTGAGGGCATACCTTTTGTGAACTCCTGCATGAGTCAGTATGTTACTGTTGAACAATAATTATAGTAATTACTGTATAGTATTGCAAAAGAAATAGAAGATCCAGGGTCTGTACGTTAGTAAATTTAAATATATTCAATTCAATGCTCTGAGAGGTACCTAGTGTTATATATTGCATATGTGAGTAGATATGTGGGTGTACATCATGCAACTAATACTAAATCAAACAAAAATGTTAGAAAGAAGTAATGCCAAATTAAATTAATGGTAAATTAAAGCTAAGAAAAATGCCTTCTTAAAACAATGGACATATCAAGGTTAGACCTCAAATTGAATTCACATCTTTCACTTTTCCTTAATTGCTTTGCATATGGTTAAAAAGTAGCATTTCTATACCCAACTTATGAACCAGTTCTTAATTTAGCTCTGATTTTTGGCAGTATCTTTGGAGGTTGAATGAAATGAATATTTGAGACTTCTCAAATCATCGGTACTTCAAAGCTCAAGCATTTCTTAGTAAAATTTATGGACATCCCTGATAATTTTTATCAAATTTAAGCATGAGAATATTTACCAAAAAAATGAAAACTTTTGCTTAAATCCTGATTTATGACAGGTTATTTGGTGGATTTCTTCCTATGAATATTTACATTGATGACAATTGTGTATCCCATATTAATGTACACAGCATTTTAACACTATCAATTATGTTAATGCCAGAGAGTTAATAGGATTTCAAGGTCATTGCATTTTTCAAAAGATTTAAATTTCTCCTGCATTTTTCTTCCTGTCAAGTCTAATAAATATCTGGAAGAAGCATAATAATCAAAGTATATTTTCTCTTACCTCCCTGAAAAAAATAAATTCTACAGAGGCCCCATATTAACTTAGCTTCTCCAAGTGAAATAATTAATATATGTTAATGCTGCTCCCAAATGATTGCAGGTACTGTCTTCTAATATCAGATCATGTGAAAACATGAAACTAGTTCAACTTTCACTCAAACTGTGCAAGTTATAACTTTATCCTTAAATGTAAAATTTTAAATCATGACTTCTCTAATTGTATGTTTATCAAACTTAAAACCATTTGGAGCCAAAAGGGCAGGAGAAAACTAATTCAAGGAAGTTAATTCTAAAGTTTGGTATATGTGGCTGAATTGTTTGTTAACAGATCATGAAATAATGAACCAGTATGTTCAATGCTTACTTTTCCCATGCTGCTCTGAAAACAAAGGAGGAGTTTAGTTTTCCCTCATTTTCTTCCTAAAATAATTTCCCTAGTACTTATTTCAAAATTCCTCCTCTTCTTTTCAATTCAGTTCAGCAAGAGTCTAGGACAAACTTACAAGGAATCAAGGACTCTATTAAGCACAGGAAACACAGTCTGCTGAAATTCTCTTAGCTTTTATACATTCACAAATGATCTGTTGAGCAATTCTTTGGGGGTAAATGTAATGGACCAAACAGAGATTAATTAAAATAGAACTCATTCTATAAGAGCTTACACTCTAGTAAGGTTGATGAACCCTACACAAATGACCAGTAAACAAAATAGAATAGGATAATCCCTTCATCACCTTGTCAGATATAATCCAAAGCAACACAATGTAGCTTCATGTTTATAATACTTACACACATTCTCCACGTAAGTTTGCCCCACACTATATTAAACAACTACAGAAGAAACATTTGTTAATAATATTGTAAAGTAGATTATTATTGAGGCATAGGCATAGTCTTACGCAGTATAAGGGATGGGTGTGTGAGTATACCTGGGTATATGCTTAGTATCTTCTATATACACAGAGGCTGCTGTTTGTTCTTCGTTCTTGAAGAGGACCGTGACATAAGGGAGATGATGCCATGATATGCAAGTGAATTGAATTTAAGTGAGGGAGGATGCTGCAGTTACCAGTCTGGATTTCTACTCCAGAGTCATCTGGGTCCAGTGACCAGATATGGACCAGAACAACTGGAGATGGACCCGGATGCAGTGGGGGACCTCGGCCTTTTCAAGCTAAGGTCTTTAACAGGTCTCAGTTTAACTGAGGGAGAACCCATTCAGTGATTACGGATTTAAAAAGGAGATAATGACCGCTTTAAAAAAAAAAATAGATCTGAGAGAGGAAGATTCTCAGGGTTTCTGGCCAAAACAGAAACAAATGTTATTTGCATTCTTTCTGTGCCAATCAAGGTCCAAACAGTGACCAAGTAGGGCTTGGTCTGAGACCAGAATGATTTAGGGTTAAGGCTGGTCCTTAAGATAAAAAACCAAAACAACAACAAAATGTTTCAGAGATTAAAATTTACATTCCCTTTGGGTAGAACACTGGCAGGTAAGAGGGTGATACCCTAAATGAAGAAAGAAAGAAAGAGAGAGAGAGAGAGAGAGAGAGAGAAAGAGAGAGAGAAAGAAAGAGAAAGAGAGGGAGGGAGGGAGAAAGGAAGGAAGGAAAGAAAAGAAAGGAAAGAAAGAAGGAAGCCATGTTGTCCAACTGGAGGCATGGTCCCTAGGAGCCAGCTCTGCATCAGAGAGGTGATACTGAAGAGGTTTACCCAGAGAGGGTTAGGGTTGCCCAAGACCCCAAAATACTAATATGCTGGGTCCTGCGGAAAGAATTCCACTCAAGTCTTCTCAGCCAAAGAAAAGTAAAGTTTATTAAAAGTTAGCCTGTATTGGACACAGAGCAAGTCTGTGCTAGAAAACTGGTGCTCTCACAGAGCAAGTCTGTGCTAGGGCCTTCTGTGGCACTCTCACAGAGCAAGTCTGTGCTAAGCTATTCTATGGTGCTTTCACACCACATGGAAGGGAGATAGGGTTCTTATATACAGAGGAATCTAGGAGTGGTCTAGAGGAGGAATTTGAGGAGGGTCTTCAGGAGGAGTCAATGAGGTCAAATTCCAGTAATGAGTTTGGGGAGGGTCTTCAGGAGGAGTTAACAAGGTCAGTGCAGGAGTGTATTGGTATTTTGATAGGCTCAAGGGTGGGAAGCAGATGGACAATGGAGGGCCAGGCTAGTAACAGAGGTTTGGGTCCAGCCACAATGAAATACTTATGGCCTCTGCAAATGCCTCATCAAGTGGGAAGATTCAATCAGACTTCAAGGGATTTCCCAGAGCCTGTACCTCAAAGATTCAAGGAGAACTCAAGGGGGGTCCAGGAGCTTACACCTCATCAATACCATGGCATGTAAGCCTCACTTTGTCCTCCAGAGCCTTCTTTCCTTCCTTCCTTCCTTCCTTCCTTCCTTCCTTCCTTCCTAATTCCCTTCCTTCCTACTTTCCTTCCTTCTTTCCTTTCTTTTTTTTCTTCCTTCTGATGGGGTGATGGAACCTGGACCTCTAAAAGGAAAAGACAACATCTTTGGAAACAGCCCTGTCCCTGAATTTTCCCATACATTTCAGCAGCCCAGATCACTGCCTTCTAGCTTGAGGCATCTGGTCCAGCCCAGCCCACCTAGATACTCAACAGTCCTTTCACAGTCCTCTTTACCCATCCCTGGACCACTTAATGCCATTCACTGTCTGCACCTGGCCCACCAAGCTATTTATCACTCCTCAATCCCATCCAGATCTTCTCACTGTTGAGTTTTTGGTTTTTTTTTAATAAAAGTATCAATCTTAACCCTATCAAAGTGCAAATTCACTAGGAATCTATCCAGCTTCTATTGGGGCACAATAAATTTTGCTACTTTGACTGAAAGAAGGCTTGAGTGCTTGAATTCTTTCCAGGCAGGTTCACCCTGTATTCTTACATTTTGGGGTTCCCAGCACCCCAGACTGCATCCCTTCCTTCCTTCTTTGCTTCCTCCCTTTCTTCCTTCCTTCTTTCCTTATTCTTTTCTTCTTTCCTCTCTCTTTTTTCCTCTTCTCTCTTTTCTCCATTTTCTTTCTCTCCTTTCTTATTTTCTTTCTTTGCTTCCTTCCTTCCCTCTCTCTTTTCCTTCCTTCCTTCCTTCCTCTCTCCCTCTCTCCTTTCTTTTACTTCCTTCCTTCCTTCCTACTTTCCTTCCTTCCTTCCTTCCTTCCTTTCTTTCTTCCTTTCTTCCCTTTTTCACATAGGGTATCATACCATTACCTTCCAGTGCTCTGCCCAAAGGGAAAGCAAATTTTAATCTCTGAAATGTTTGCTGCTGTTGTTGTTGTTTTGTTTGTTGTTTTTCTCCTAAAGACCAGCCTTAACCCCAAATCATTCTGGTCCCAGACCGAGCCTTACCGGGTCACTGTTTGGGCCCTGATCACTCAGAATGAAGATAAATAACAATTGTTTCTGTTTTGGTCAGAAACTCTGAGAAACTTCTCCTCCCAGATCTTTTTTTTTTTAAGAAGCAATTCTTTACCTCCTTTTTTAAGCCTTAAGCACCGAATGGCTGTTTCCTCAGTCAAACTGAGACTTGTTAAAGACTTTAGCTTGAAAAGCCCAAGGTCCCCCACTGCATCCTGGACCACCTCCAGTTGTCCTGATTCATACTTGACCACTGACTCAGATGACTCTGGAGGAGAAATTGAGGTTAATGACTTTGAGCAGCCCTCCCTCACTTAAATTCAGTTCACTTGCATGTTATGGCATCACCTCCCTGATGTCATGGTCCTCTTCAATAACAAAGGACAAACAGCAAACAAACAGGAACAGCAACCAGCAATCTATCTACACACATGGAAACAGATCGGATTTGATAGTCTCTTAGATTCCATCAAAACTGGAATTCTGTGTTCTATGAATCATTATTTTTTTGATATGTGTTGTCTCTATATTTAAATGCGATCTGCTTAAATTTAGTGACTTTCATTTTCTATTTGTATTTTCAGAGCTGTGATCAGTGGTTTGCATACAGTAAACACTAACAATGTCTTCTTTATTAATTCTTTAAGGCACTATATATTTTATACAAAATCAGAAACCCCTCCATAAGTTCACTTGGCAAGGTGACCTTTCATAACATTGTTTTAATGTTATTTGCCCTTTGTAATAAGATTTCTAATAAAATTTTGATTTTACCAGTTAATATTAGAGTATGTATGTAGATATTATTAAATACCCACTAATTTAAATTTTTGTTGTTAATGTGTATTCTATAAATTTCATGTTTATATCATGTCAAATAGAAAGGTTATACTTTTCTTATGATTAGAATTTTCCTCACCCAACTGAATACACCTTTTCTTCATTATGCAGCCCAAAACATTGCCATCATACAAGATCACATCAGCCCTGGAACTGACACCTTATCCATATTCCCTGTCACTGCCCTCCTTCCTGCCCCTCCCACATTGCAGGGCATAGTCTGGGTAGAGAATCTAAAGCTCCTCCCAAAACTTCTATTTAATGATGACACCCAGACCAGTCATTTTCCCCCTAACCACAATCCTCTGGACTTCATCATACCCCCAGCTGGATACTATTTTTTTCTTTCATTCTCTCTCCCACCTGTATCTTTGCCTTTATACTTCTTTTTGTATGTTTTCTTCCCTGTAGGATTGTAAACATCTTGAGGGCAGATTGCCTTTCCATATCCAGTGCTTCAAATAGTGCTTGGCATGCAGCAGGCGCTTAATAAATGCTTATTGAGTAAATGAATTTGGTACTCATTATTAGAGGAAAAAAATTCAGTACTCTTTTCTGAAGACTGATTTCTCCTTTTCTTTTTTTTTATTTATTCAAGAAATATTCATTGATCACCTATGTGCAAGGTACAATGATAGGCACTATAACACCTTCTATTTCTTTTTCCTCTATTTCAGCATTAAAGGATAGGATTTTTGCACTGAATAAACCTAAAGAGATTATGAGCATAACTCATGATTTTTTTCAGGGGAAGGGCAGGGACAGGATGAGTAGTAATCAACTTGAATTTCAAGGTTTATCTGAAGTTTCATGAGCTGATTTGAAATTTAGGGGAATCCTAGGTTAAACTATTTCCAGCTTATATTCCTATCCAATTGTAATGTGAAACCATTTTGCATTTTTAACTAAAATTTTTATGGCATTCTTAGCTTAACTTATCTCACCATCCTATCGTTACTTCCAGTGGGTTTTATGAAAGAACATATGATGCCTACCACTATTCTTGCCACTGTACTATCCACCATATATTAATATTCTATTTAAACCAGAGGAGTAACTAAGCAATGAATGTCTTTCCCAAATATCCTCAATATTATTCCTCATACAGCCCAAATTTCTGAGATGAGGGGTTTGAAAAGATATTAGGGTTTGTTCCCCTTACCAAAACATCTTCACAAATGTGAATCACATTCTTTTTATTTATTTTTTGGTCTTTTCTTATCTTCTCTCATTTTCTCTCTCTTAAAAACAATGCTTTTGGAAAATACTAAGAAGAAAATTGACTGAAAAAAAATCTAAATTCTTCAGGACTGACAAATAATTTTTCTTTACTTATTAATTATGTAAGTCATAAAGATATTATTATCATTGAAAGGAAGAGAATATTTACAGCTTGTTCGGAATTAATGTCTTCAATGGTTCTGGAGTTTGAAAGGTTAAAAAAAGTAAATCCCTCCTCTTATAAAAAATATTTATACATGTATTCACAAATGTTCAACTAATCTGAAATCTTCTTAGAAACTTTCCCACTTCAGTAACCTTTAAATTTGTACAGAAGTCTTAGTAGCAGTAATTAATGGCCTGTCATAATCTAATAACTATCCCTGAGGGGTCAACACACAGGACAAGCAGAAGATTACGCAGAACTTTGGAACACGATAAAGTAGAACCAGTTGGGATTATGCATAAGAGTGAGTTTTATGTATGAACTTGCATTTGCAAATTCTTCACCAGACCCAGTTGCATCTTTGGCTCTCAGAACCTTATGTGATGCCTTGAAGATATTAAATGTTTATTGAATTGATTAGTTCAGAGAGAAGAGAAAAGAGCCAAGGAATGGGTTTTCCACATATAGATGGTAGTAAGATGAAAAAATTTTAGCAAAGTAGATAAGTAGGGGGAATATCATCAGAGTATAATGCCATAGAAGCATAAGTGCATAAAGATAGAAAAAGTAGTCAATAACTACAGATACTAAAAGAACATGAAAAATAATCATATTTTATTAAAGGGAATGAAGTTAGATAGTATCAGGTCAAATATCCACATGCACTGGGATATTCTCAGATTCCTCAAACAGAGAGTTAGTTTTATACCAAAGAAATAAGCCAGAAGCTTCAGATTGATGATAGATAGTAGTTTAATCAGCTACAATGGAATACTTACAATAGGGGCCAATCTGGGGCAGATGCCAGATGAAACAGTTTCAATAATAGACCCATCTCCACAAAGACCCTAGGAAAGCCCAGTAATAATTCTAGGAAAAAGACAAAGGGAGGAAGAGCTAGAGCACATCACTACTGATTGGTGAACACCGTGGTTTTATGCTTAGTAACAGGAGCTTTTCTTCTGAGCTTGGGCAGTAAGTCAGGGATGTTGGGCAAATGCCCAAACACAGGGTTGTATACTGGTCGTATACCATTCACTGTATCCATATTATGGTTGTTATCAGTCACATTATCTGAGTTATAACTCAGTACTTGAATTATGGTTTTTGCCAGTCACCATGTCTGAGCTTCTACCAGTCACAGTGTTTAAGTTGTTGCTTTCACTTCATATTGTGCTTCATGGCTTTTCCCCAATAGGGACTCCACAGATAGTCAAGGATTAAAACATGAGTGGAAGGCAACAAACCAAGGTAATTCAAGTAAATCTCTCTCTCTCTCTCTCTCTCTCTCTCTCTCTCTCTCCCTCTCTCTCTCTCTCTCTCTCTCTCTCTCTCAAATTTTAACAGTGAAAAGGAGAAGAGATTAAGACTGACTGACTATGGGCAGCAGGGTGATATTTCAGGTCTCAAAATTTCAAGAACCCATGATTTCATTAGTTTGGCCAATCCCTACAGGGATGAAGATTGCATATATTCTTATGCTAGTACAATACTTCCCATTTAATCATTGGCAAATCCCTAAGGAATTAATGATAATGTTACAAGATATTTGCACTAGATAACTATTTAAGGGTGACTTAAGTTGTAAATAATTGCCTATTTTTACAAATAACAGTTTTCTTGCTTGACTAGTATTCAGATATTTGAAGCATTATGGTTTGTTTTTGCAGAAATTCAAAACAACCATGATCATGAGTGCAATGATTTTGGTGTTTTTGCGGCAATTATATCAAGCTCTAATTGCTTATGACTAAACTCAATATGTTCTTGTAGTTTCACAACCCATCATGAAATCATTACCAAATGATGAAATCATTATCAAATAATGTTTGATCATTAAGCAAAGCTCTTTCCAAATAGCAATCTCTCTCTCTCTCACACACACACACACACACACACACACACACACACACACACATATACACCCTCATTTGTGTTTGACACAATGAAGTAGAATAACTTTCTCATTCCCCTCTGTTACACTATGATTGGACACTATCAGGAGTGTAGTCACATGATCAAGATTTTACAAATATTTGCATTCTTGTAGTGCAAATGTCAGGCTGTATGAAAATTGTAATCACTGGGAATGTACATTAGAAGTTATCCTGAAACCATTACAGATGATGAAAACTTTTCTGCAGAAACATAACATATGTTACCTGTCATTGCAGGGTTAAGGCTGTTTTTCAATTTAAACTTATTCTTCACTTATGCTATTATTCTTCTATGTGGTAGATTTTTTTTGATAAGAATAAATTTTCATTTCAATAAAGCCTGCATGATAAATAATACATATTGTTTTGAGAATTGTCCATACCCTTTCCTTCCTTGTAAATTTGCTTTTGTTCTCTGCTGTGCACTTTTTTACTTTGTTCATAACCCACCCCCACCCCCAAAAGGCAACAACTAAGTTTGGATAGGTTTCTCTATAGCTGTATATGTATATATACATATATACAAACATACACATATACATTTCCAAAAAAATTCTGCTCCTTGTCTGCTCCCCTCCAAGGATCCCTCTCCTATCCTCTTATTCCCATAAATCTAAACACCCATCTATATGCCCCTTTTTCCTATTCCTCACCCTCCCCTCTAAAGATCCTTCCCTTGTCTTCTCCTCCCTCCCTATGCCCCTACCATTTTATTTCTTCTGATTTTAGAAGACTTTTATAATTTTTTACATACATGTGTATCGTTCCCTCTTAAACCCCTTCCTGATGAACGTATGTTACTGTAACTACTGGCCCTCTTTGCCCATCTAATTTCTCTTTATCAATTTTACCTCTTGTACCTCATTTTTATAGATTAATTACTCTTTTCAACTCTTCCTCAATGGTTCTACTTTTAAAATTCATATCATTCCCAGGTTTACTCCAATCTGTCTATTAGCTACCTAATTATTAATAAGAATCTTAGCCAGACATTTTATATACATAAAAGTAAACAATTTGACCTTAGGAATCCCTTATAATCATTATTTGGTATGTGCCTTATATTTCTCTTGGCTCTTGTATGTCAAATCTTCTATTACATTCAGTTGTTGTGTTTTTGTTTGTTTGTTTGTTTTTAGCAAAATCTTGAAAATCTGAGAGTTGATCAAATATCCATCTTTTTTTTTTCATTCAGGATAAAGCTGAAATTTGAGGGTATAATATTTTTGGCCAAAACCCCAGTTCTTTTGCTCTTCAATATGTAGTGCTCCAAGACCTAGGGTCCTTTAAGGTCCTCACTGCTAGTTATTGTGTGATTCTAATTATGGCACCATTATATTTAAATTGTTTTAGTCTTGATGTCTTTAGTATTTTATCTTTAAGCTTAGAGTTTAGAAATTTGACTATGATATTCCTATGAGTTTTCCTCATAGGATCTATTTTATGTGGTGATTGATGGAATTTTTTTTTCTATTTCTACTTTCCTCCCTTGTTGTAATGTTTCAGGACAATTTTCTTTAATTATTTCTTAGATTATTGTATCAATGTTCTTTTTTGGATCATAACTTTCAGTTAGTCTGATTATTTTTATGTTTTCTCTTCTTGATCTATTCTCCAAATCTATTTTTCTCCCAAGATGTTTCACTTTCCCTTCTATTTTTTCATTATTCATATTTTGTTAAATTATTTCTCAATCTCTTACAATTTCCCTGGCTTCACTTTGTCCAATTCTAATTTTCAAGTTGTCATTTTCTTCCTTAAGATTCTGGATCTCCTTTTCTAATTGGTTGACTTCCCTTTCATAGTTTTTGTGTTTTTCCTGGATTATTATTTTCATTTGTTTGTTTTTCCTCCATCTCTGTCATTTGATTTTAAAAGTCTTTTTAAAGATCTTCTATGAATTCTTTTTGGGCAGGTGACCATTTGACATTACTCTTTGGGGCTTTCTTTACTTCAATATCCTCCTCTAAAGATCAACCCTGGTCTTCTGTATTCCCATAATAGCTTTCCATGATTGGATTCTTTCTCCTTTCCCTTTGTAATTTTTTGTGGTAATAGTTGAATTTTGGTAATCACCTCTAACCCTGGGGTATGGGAGATGGTGCCTCTTGCCCCAGATCTTCAATACTTGCTTCTGTCCTGGAACCAAAGCCAAACATTCAACTTCCTGTAAGTGCCTCTCCCACTACTTCTGCACTCACTGGACATTTACTGGTTCCTTCTTGCCCATGCTGCTCTTCACAGCACAGCTGAGTCTGGCATTCCTTGTCGGCAGAGTTTCTCTTAATCTTCCTGGATTTAGACTCCCATCTCCCCTCACTATCCTGGGGGTAAAAGTACCTAGGTTGTATGCAAGGCTGGCTTGATGCACCCTCTCAAAGCAACTAACCCGAGAGCTTGTTGCTTGTTGTTATAATAGAACCTAGCATGGATGTGTTAATCGTCACAGGGACCAAATCTCATCCTGGAATTTTTTCTTCTGCTCTTCTCAAACCATCCCGGGAAGATCATGGTTGTGCACATATTCTTATTTACTTTTCCCACACTTTGTTTGTCCTAAGGTGCTATTCTAACTCTCATATGGGGGAAAATCTTGAGAGCTTAGAATTTTCTGACCTACCCTTCCATCTTCCCAAAAGCATCTCCTATGTGGTAGATTTTCAAATGCATTAGTCGGTAACATTGGATACTCAATAAAGTTTCTATGAGAGGGTAGCCAGTATGTCAATGATAGAAGAGAAGAAAGTCATGCCTGCAGAGATTATTTTGTTAACAAAGTTTAGTTTATCTATAAACATTGTTCAAAACAAAGTAATATATGTAACTGAATCTAAAGTACATTTTTATCCAATAAAATATCTCTTTTATATCAGTAGAAAAGATTTTTACATCATAAGTAGCTATTCATTTTCATTGGTTGATGAGATTGCTAAAAATTAAAAATTAATTTCCATCTTTTTGGCAAGAGACTCTATAAAATTCTTCTATTTTATATACATATTTGTGGGAACAAACACTTTACGTTATTCTTGTTTTAAATACATGTACAACAAATAACTCTATGGGGAAACCATATTTAAAACTATATCTGGAGGTTTCTGGGAAGATGGCAGAGTAGGTCAGAAAATTCCAAGCTCTCAAAATTCTCCCCCACAAAAGAGATAAAATAGCACCTCAAGCAAATTTTGAGCAGTAAAATAAATGAGTAGGGGCAATGGTCATCCTGGGACAATTGGAAAAGATCTCAAGAAAAGTTTCAGGATGAGTTTTGGTCCATGTTAGGAGTAAACACATCCAGGCTAGGGCCTAGGTCAAATTAACTAAAAGGTGGAAAGCCCTGGGGTTAGTTGGATCAGGAGGCTGCCTTGGCCCAGTCACAGGAACTTTTGCCCCTGGGATGATGAGGGGTGTTTGGCATCTGAGCTGGGGAAGATCCAGGGAACCTTTGTTTACAAGGAGCTCCAGATCCAACTGTGCTACAGAGATACAACAGGGGTGAAAAGGAACGAGCACACTCCTGGTAAGTGTAGAAGTAGTGGGGTGGGGATGCCACTAGTTGTGGGCATTTACAGAAGGCTGAAGGTCTTGGTGCAAACTCCAGGACAGAGGGGCGAACTGAAGGAGTATCTAAGATTAGAGGCACCATCCCCCACACCCCAGGTAGAGGTGATTATTAAAAAAAAAACTAAGCTACTACAAATTAAAAAAAAAATCACAGGCAAAGAAAGAATTCAAACATAGAGAGTTACTATGGGAATAAAGAAGACCAGGATTCATCTTCAGAGGATGATATTGAAACAAAGAAACCTTCTTCTATCCCAAAGAGTAATATCTAATGGTCACCTACTCAAAAAGAAAATAACTTTTTTTAAAAAATGAAAATCAAATAAAAGAAATTTAGTAAAAATTTAAAAAGAATAAGAATAATACAAGAAAAACAAGGAGATTATTGGAAAAAGTCAATCATTTAGAAAAGGAGATTAAGAATCTCAAGGAAGAAAATGACTCCTTGAAAATTAGGCAAGGGGAAGCCAGCAAAATTATGGGAGATCAAGAAATAATAAAACAAAATATGAAGAATGAAACAAATATAAGATGACATGAATCATCTCACAAAAAACAGCTGATCTGGAGAACAGATAAAGAAGAAAAAACACAAAAATAATTGGATTACCTGAAAACTCTGATCAAAAGAAGAATCTTCATACAATAATACAAGAACTGAAGAAAATTGTCCTGAAGCATTAGAACAAGAGGGGAAAGTCAAAGTTGAAACAATCCATTAATCACCACCTGATAGAGATCCTATGAGGAAAACTCATAGGAATAGTACTGTCACATCCTGAAACCCCCAGTTCAAGGAAAAAATATATACATTACGGGCAACAAGAAAAAAAATTAAATATGGCAGTGCCACAGTTAGAATCACACAAAACCTAACAACAGTAACATTAAAAGACCTCAGGTCTTGGAACACTATATATGGAAGAGGAACAGAACTGGAGTTCTAGCTGAAAATATATCCAGCAAAGCCAAGCAAAATCCTGATTTTTTTAAAATATGGGCATTTAATGAACTATCAGACTTTTAGACTTTCTTTAAAAAACTTTTAGAAGCTTTGACATACAAGAACCAAGAGAAATAAAAGGTACATACCAAAGACTAGAGGGGATTCATTGAGAATCGATTGTTTCCCTTTTATGTATGTAAAAGTAAAATATATGTCTAAAATCATTATTAGTAAGTGGGTATATCATAAAAAAGATTGTGGTAGATCTGAATATATTACTTTAAAAAGTAAAACCATTTAGGAACATCTAAAAAGAGTAATTATTTTGTACAAATGAGGTATGAGAGAAAGAACTGACCCAGAGGGATTAGATGGGAGAGAAGGGTTGTTAGTTCTAGAGACCTGCTTTCACTGGGAAAGGGTTCAAGAGTTAAAAATATGTGCATATGTAGAAGAGTATAAAAGTCTTCTAAATTTGGAAAGAAATAAAACACTAAGGGGTGGGGTGTAGAGGATAAAGGGGAGCTTAAGGGAATAGGTTAAAGGAGGGGTATAGAAGGGTGTCTACATTAAAGAGAATAGGAGGACAAGAGAGAGATTCTTGGGAGGATAAGGAAATTATCCATAGAGGGGGAGGTGAGTGAATAGATCCAAGGCAAGTATAGAAGGGTGTTTAGATTTATGGGAATGGGAGGATAGAAAGGGTTCCTTACATGGGGGTGGGGGTAGCTTAAGTAATAGGAGGGAAAGGTAGAAGTATAGTAAAGTTAGGAGGGATATGGAATAAGATATATATACAAACATTAAAAAAAAGATCAAAAGTAGAATGTGTTAGGGAAAGTACATGTCTATATATGTATATATGTATGTGTATATATGTATATGTGTATCTATATATAAATATATCTGTACTTAATTGTAGCCTTTCCAGGGAGTGGCGGGCAAGGAGGACAAGAATAAAGTTAAAAGTTCAGAGCAGTGAACAAAATAAAACTAACAAAGCAGCAAAAAAAATATGGACGACTCTCAACACAATGTTTAGTGTTTATTATATAGGCTTTCTTCCAATGGTAACTTCTTGTTACACATTTTGAATCCTCTTACTTTATTTTGTTTAGTTTTTTCCCCTCTGTTCTGCTGTGCTTGTAGCATGTTTTTTCTTTTCTTTTTTTATTTTGTATTTAAGTTTCAATATTTAAGGTTAAAATGTTTCTATTCCTTTACTTTCTGTGTATTTAAGCTTCAGAAAGAAAATGATGTTGAAAAAATTATTGTTGAGTTAAATATTGCATGCCTTTCTTCAAAATAAAAAGTACAACATAATAGCTAAACTTGTATATGATTAAAATATTTTGCTAAATAATTTCCAAGTTGCAACTTATTTCATGAACTGTTACTTATATTCCACAAAAATTATAAAATGAAGAAATTTAACATGAACTCTTTCAGATAATAGTAAGCACATGAGTTTTTGTTGGCTTACTCATTTCAATTCTTACAGAATCCTCACAAAATAATCATATATTTTTTGCATAAATATAGTTTTATAAGTTTATATTGAGTTCTCTTACTATAAATGGAATAAAATATGCTATAATTATATTACATATATTGCCTACATACCAAAATAAGAAAAGAGCATTGTAGTTTAGATAAGAAATAAAGATATAAATTTGAAAATGCAAAAAATAGAAATTTAGTATAACTTGCTGTCACATGCATCACATAGATATTCATTTATTTCATGTCTTCTTCAAGCATTTGTTTCCCAAGCAAAAAATATGTATATATATATAAAATATGTTTATATAAAAGTCTGAAAAGATATTTAGAAAGTGACATATAAATTTCTTAGGTACATAAAATTTTTAGGTTCCCCAATATCACAGAAAGAGAAATGGAAAAACAAATAAGTTAATGTAACAACAACAATACACTTTAAAGTTTGTGAAGTACTTCATACAGATTGTCTCATTTAATCAGAAAAAGAAATTAACTAGATCATTAATAAGCTGTTGTTAAAAATAATAGTAGGACAGATTGGATTCATATGTTAACATAAACGCTTAAATTTCAAACTTAAAAACTATGACAATAGTTGCTGTTTTATCCTGGTGTTTTCATTAGCACCTAAAGCTTCTTCACTCTCATATATCCAACTGCCTTGCAATTTTCTCAACTGGAATATTCCTCTTCCAGGCCTGCTCTTTTAATTAATTTGGTGAATTTCTCCTGGGGTCAATAATTTTCAGAAGGGTTCAATAAGCCAGTTTTCATTTCCCTCCTAATGTTGCTTCAGATTTTCTGTAAATTTAAACCATACCCTCAGGTCAGACACCATTATCTCTCCTTCCTCCATCCCTTCCTGTTTTAAAGCTCTCTTTTTTGTGTAGTCTTCCCTCTTTAGAAGTTAGTCTTCTCAAGGGCAAACACTATCTTTATTTATGCTTGCATATGTATCATTGCATTAGTATAATACCTGACACAGCAACCATTTAATAAATGTTTTCATTAAAAATAATCATTGTTCACACTTGCATTTTCCCAGTATCTGGCAAAACTTTCATTCTTTGTGGTAACAAAATATTGGAAAGAAAATTAATGTACACTGATAAAGATATTGATGGAGTGGTGTGACCTAAGCCCCTAAAAGGAAAAAAAAAAGCATATCTTTGAATGCAGCCCTGTCCCTGAATTTTGCGCACACATTTCAGCATCCCATATCACTGACATCTTGCCAGAGGCTTCTGACCCATCCCAGGCCACCTAGAAACTCAATAGTCCTTTCACAGTGACTCTTGACCCACCCCAGACCATTTAATTCCTTTCACTATCACTCCTGGCCCACCCCAGGCAATTTACCTGTCCTTAATCCCATCAAGATCTTTTCACTGTGTGTCTTATTCCCACGAAGTTGCAGATTCTTTAGGAATCTAGCCCACACTATTCATATTACAATAAATCTTGCTGAAAGAAGCTTCAGTGCTTGAATTCTTTAACTCCCTGTACCCTTACATTTTAGAGTTTCCAGCACCCCAAACCACATTAAATATTGTTGAATTAACTGCGACATTTTGATTTTAAAATGTATTGCAACATAAGAAATGATAAATTGAGGTACTCTAAGAACTACAGGGAGATTCTATCAATTGATACAAAGTGAAGAACCTATAACCATGAGAATAATATAAACACTCCTTGTAATAATAATAAAAAAAAACTGAAAAGAAAACTGAACTCAGATTAATTTCAATGTATAATCTTGGTTCCAAAGAAAAGAGAATGGAATTCACATCCCTCTTCTTGGTGAGAAGTCAGGGACACTATGTGAGTAAAGGTAGAAAATATCTCACATGCTGTAAGATATGGTTGCATTGTTGGTGAGTATTTGTTTAACAATATATATCAAGATGTCTTTGTAATACCTCTTCTTCCGAAAAAAAAAAA
>CM053580.1:91730823-91747792 GCA_028627135.1 Pseudochirops cupreus
TGCGTTGTTGAGGATAGTCCAGTTTATCAAGGTTGGTCATCATATGTACAATGTGTCTGTGATTGTGTACAGGTTTTGCCTGGTTCTGGTCCGTATAAGCCTCTCCAGGTAATTATGAAGTCCATCTCCTTCCCATTTCTTATAGCACAATAGTATTCCATTACATTCATACACCATAGCTTGTTCAGCCATTCCCCAATTGATGGGCATCCCCTATATTTCCAGTTTTTTGCAACCACGAAGAGAGTTGCAATAAATATTTTTGTACATATGGGACCTTTTCCCACTTCTGTGATCTCTTTGGGATATAATCCCAACAGTGGTATTCCTGGGTCAAAGGGTATGCAATTATTTATAGCCCTTTGGGCATAGTGATGAGGATTTTTTTTAAGAGAGGGAGAGAGAAAAAAATATATATTAACAAAATGAACCAACATATATGCCATGTCTAACAACATGTATTGTAGTCCATATAAGTAGTCTCCCACCTCTATGAAAAAGGAGAGGTGTATTTTCTCAATTTTTTCCAAGACTGTTTTTTTAATCATAATTGCCCAACTTAAAGTATCTTTCTGGTTTTGTTCTTTACAATTATATTGCTGAATTCATTTTATATTATTTTCTTGATTCTTCTTACTTCACTTAGCATCTTTTCATATTTTTGTCACTGTTTTTTTTTGTCAGTTCTTTGTATTCATAATTGTTTATGGCACAGTAGTATTCTGTCCCGTTGCCATAATCCAATTTTTTTTAGCTATTCCTCAGTCAGTGGCTTTCTACTGTGAACTTCTTGGCCATTACTGAAAAAAGAAAAAAAAAAGGATTGCTATCAATAGTAAATGTCTATAAGACCTTTCTGTCTTTGACCTTCATGGGGTACAGGCCTATCAGTACTATCTCTTCATCAGATAATAAGGACATCTTAGTCATTTCCTCATCATAATTCCAAATTGCTTTCCAGGATCGTTAGGACATTAGGACAATTCACACTTAAACTAAAATTGTATTAATATCTCTGTCTTTCCACAGCCCTTTCAATTTTGAATTTTGTTAATTTTATCATCTTTGCCAGATTCCTGGTTTTGATATCAGAATTGTTTCATTTGTGATTTTTTATTGAGTGATTTTATTATATGGTGTTACATGGTAGTTAATAATTTGTATTCTTTTGAGAACTGTCTATTCATATTCCATTATAGAATGATTCTGAACCTCCTAAATGAGGTCTATAATCACTCAGAAGAGTCTGCCATAATAATCTATAAAAGAAAATTCAAGAAGTTGAAGAATTATAATCAACCAGCCAATGATATGCAACCACACAATCTACAGAACTCATCCACTAGTAATTAATCAGTATTTATTAAGTGCCTACTATGTGTCAGGCATTGTGCTAAGCATTGTACATACCTTTTGGACAGGCACTAGACATAAAAATGAGCTGGAGCCATGGTTAAAGCAGAAAAGTATAATAGGCTTGATTGCTTTGAAGAAATTGCAAAGTTCTTTAAATAACCCCAAACTTCTCCATGAAATAAAAATTGAATATCCTTCGGATGACAGTTTATGGTTCAAAGTCATGGAATACCATATTGCTCAAAGACGTTGAGGATCACCCAAATAGCCATGTAGATACGTCATCTATGAATAAGCTACAACATATTTTAAATGAGAAATTATACCAAGAGTATAAGCATTTTTTTTTTACTATATGCTAGTAATTAACTAAGTTCTAGGGATACAAATATAGGCAAAAAGATACTTCTTGACCTCAAAGAGTTTCATAGCAATGGGTCAAAACAATGCATGAAAGGAAGCTGAAAAACTAGTGGGATAGGGCAGGGGAGGAAAAGAGGGAAAGTACCTGCACAGGAGCATGCTAGAGAAAAGCATTCCTGAGTGTCAGGATTACAATTTAGAGAAGAACAAAGGATTGAACATGGCTCTCCTGGGCAATTTCCTTAAGATGAAAAAGTGTGGGGAAGAACGGATCAATGAGAGGAAGGGGCCACAGGGCTGGAGTGATCGTTAAGATGAGAAAGCCACATCACAGATTAGCCTTCTGGATGAGAAGGAAAGTTTCAAGAGGAGACCAGTGCTGAAAATGATAATAGAGGCATACTCTGATAACCTACTCATGCCACTAGTGGAGTACAAGTCACAGAGGCAAACAGTCACCTGGGGAAGGCACTTAAATTTGGGACTAATTATTCTCCTAGAAATCTTTGTGATTCCCTATTTCCTTGGTGGTTTGCTGTTTTGTTTTTCTGTTTCTGTTGGAGGATTTTTTGGGGAGAGAAACATTAAGAAAGTTGTTTCTTTTTTGAGCTTCGTGAAAAACGTGCTTGTAAGCAGAAGTGGATACAATAAGCAGAAGTGGATACGATAAGACAAGAGTTGTGTCAGGTAATGAAGGAACCAAAATATCTGGGTGATGAAAATGAGTCAGTAAAGTGAGACATGCCTCCATGAGTGCACTGGCTATCTGTGTGACATTATAGCACCTGTTCTAAGTTTTGCATTCCTCAATTATAGAACTAAATTTTGAAGATAATTGAACAACTACCTATCTTTAATGGAATGCAGAAACAATTGAACATGAATATAGGTATTCTGAAACCAGCTCTACAGAAAAATCAACAGTTTGAAAAGATTTAAGGCAGATCCCTTATATTAACAACTCTACAGTCATATATGAGTTGAGACTACTGTAATTTCTGAGTTTTTAGTAGAGTTTTTGCAAATTATTTTCATTTATGAAGAAATTTTTTTTTAAATCTTCTCAGGTTTTCCCCTGGCTACCTGTTATTTCAATCTGGTGGCAGAAAAATGCATAGAGGCACAATGTAACTGCTTTAAATATAAGATTGCTATGAGTACACCATTGCAATGTCATAGATATACCCTGCACACTGCTGCCTATTTTTTATGGGTCAAACAGAAAACAACAATGTTTACAAATGGGCTGTGAGGCAGATAACGAATATATCTCTTCTCATTGAATAAATAACCAGAATCTGCTATGGTTGAAGCAGTAGTGAGAAAAGGGTAAGAGGACACCCTATAGTCAGAAGAAGGACCCAGGTAGTGGGTTAGAAAGCAGAAAGCAGACTAAGGAAGCAGAAAGCAGACTAAGGAAGACAAGGTTTAAGTTGACCTTAATTTGGAGGGATATTCTTATATAATCTTAAAATGTCAATTTCTAGAACTTGTTATGCTTTGAATGTACTTTGAAGTTTGACTAAATTCTCAAGTTTTGTTGCTTTTGAGGGGATTTTTGCATTTTTTTTTGTTTCTTCCTTTTCCAATGTCGAGTTCTTTCTTTATTTTCTGCTTCTAGGTGAAAAGTAAGACTTCTGCTCTGAAATTGCGCTACACAGGAAAATCTAAAACGAACTTTCATACTTTTTCTCTGACTTTTGGTAAGCTAAAAACTTTGGAGCTTGAGGGAAAACCAAGGTTACGGAAGTAACTGGGAAGCTACAAACTTCTTCAAACATTAAGAGAAATAATTCATTATTTAATTAGTATTGTTACATATCCCACTAATGCTGCATACAAACCCTTTGTGCTTTAGGAGATTATATGTGTGTGTACCCACATGTATGTATGTGCATGTACATATATGTATGTATGTATGTGTATACATGTGTTGATATATATTTACACATATATACATATATATGCTTTTCCTTTTTGTTATGTTACTTCTTTCACAACATGACTAATGTGGGAAAATGTTTGCATGATTGTACATGTATAACCTATATCTGATTTCTTGCTATCTTGCAGAAGGGGATAGGAGGGAAGAATGGACAAAATATTTGAAACACAAAATCTTATAAAATTAATGTTGAAGACAATAATTACATGTAATTGAAAAAAATACTATTTACAACAACAAAAAGAGATTACAATGAGTTCTTTGCAGACACTAGGTGTAGCTGGCACTAATTAGCAACTCTATTACCCATATGAATTTCTCGGTCACAGGTCCCCTGTTGGAGGAGAGTGCTTGAGAATGATCACTAGGGAATAGGGACCCTGGTCAGTGTTCCAGGACCAAGAGGAGTGCTAGTGCTAATGTTCCTCCAAAAAAAACAGAGGAACTAGTCACAGCTCCAGGGCCCAGAGGAAGGATAGTACTCGTGGCTGCAGGGGAGCTGGGGCCCTTCCTGGGCAAAGACTAGAGTAAACACTAGGGAAGCAGTAACCATACCTTTCTTTGGCATACACCATCTTGGAAGCCCCAAAAACTCTATGTCCTCAGAACTAGCTCTGAAAAGAATAGCACAAAAAATGTCTGAGGCTTAAGAGAATGCTTGCCTATCCCTAGGTGAATAAAGCTCATATTTAACATAAAATACAAAGTCAAGAAATAAGCTAGAAAAATGAACAAACAAACAAGACTAAAAGAACTTGACCACAAAAAGCTACTAAGTTGGCATGGAAGACCAAGATACAAACTAAGAAGAAGAAAACAATATGAAAACAGTCATAACCAAAAACACAAAGAGAAATTCTAATTGGACTGAAACCCAACAGGAATTCCTAGAAGAATTAAAGAAAACGATAAAAGTGGTAGAGGAAAAACTGGGAAAATGAATTAGAGTGATGCAAAAAAAAATTTTTGAAAGGGAAATTAACCACTTGGTAAAAGAGGCACAAAATACTGAAGAAAATAACACTTTATTGTCTTATAATACAGTGTAATAGTAATGAAATTTGAAGATCCCTTTGTATTGCTAAGAGGTACTTACCACCTAGTTTCAAATTAAGCCTCTGTTAAAGAAACAGAAAGTGTGAACCCCTGTTGCTGACATAACGGGAAGGGGCTGAAGAGGAAACCTCTCTTGCTGATGTAACAGGAAGGGGATGAACAGGGAGGAGCAATACTGTATACAAGGAATAAACTCTGCTGGGAAAGTCAGAACTTCTTGGGATGGACAGCTGAAGACTGGGCTGCTGCTGCTGAGGATTTCCAAGGGCTAGATAGAGCTGAAGGCCAGCCAGAGCTGCTGAGGATTCCCAAAGGCCAGCTGGAGCTGCCATGGACTTCCAAGGGCCAGATGGAGCTGCCAAAGACTGAGGAAACATGACTATGGTGCTGGTACTTTGTCTGTGGCTTTGTTAAGCCTTGAATTCCCAGGAATAGAGACTGTGAAGGATTTAAAGTGGACTGGACACTGTCAGCTTCAAGGTGGAGTAAGAATTTCACAGAGGGCTGGGCAAGAAAGTAGGAGCTGTCAGCCTTTGAACCCAGGTGACAGTTTGGTGGATTTAGGTAGGAGCTACCTCCCTCAAGTCAAGATGAAAAGACCTCTCCAAGGCTACTGAGTAGTGATGAAATTGTGATTTGCTTGTGACAGAGGGGTATTTCCCACTACCCCTTAAGACCTCACTGAGTAGTGAATGATGACTGAATAGTAGCTGATTTGTAACTTAGCATGCCCCATGGGTGGAGGACTTTCACCTTTTGTACTTGATGATTGAATGATTGAGTTACTGAGTGATTGATTGATTAAATGATTGTACTTTGTTTGAAACTATGTGAACACTTTGGTGAAAACTATGTGGCCATTTTAATGATAAGTTGTTGTGAATGCTATATTTTGATTTTCTGTGATAAGTTGTAACATTCTGAATGCTGTACCTTGATTTTCTGTGAATGTTTTGCTCTGATTTGTTATTGAATAAATAGAGTGTTCACTATTCTATGTAATCAGAACCTTGAAAGCTGTTCACAGCAGCATTCCTCTGGAAAGCTGCTTGTGCTTGGCTTTACATACAGTAACATTTGTTACATATATCTCCCAGTTAAGTATGCTACTCTTTATGGATTGTAATCATGGAAATGTTTTGCATTTTGAAGAAATGCTAATTTCTTCAGAAATTCTTTCATCTAAATTAAACAAATGGATTTTTTTTTAAACTTCTGGAAAAATATTACACTTCTTTAAACCAATTATAAACATTTTCTTTGTTGGTTTTAGTGGCTTTTTAAATAAAATATTACATTACTGCAGAGTTGTATACTTGCATACTATTTTAATTTGTAAATCATTTTTACAAAAATGCCTGATCAACTTTTATCTTTCAAGGAGTTTAATCAGATATGCTACTGTATCAGCTAAATATTTTTATTTTAATGTTTTAAATTTCTACTGTTAATTTCGACTTGATTTTTGTTAGGTAAAAGTATAGGAAGAAATTGTTTGAATAATCCCAATGATGCAGACCTGATTATTGAATTTTAACTGTTATCTATATAACACTTTACAGACTAGTGACTTTCTCTCTTCCTCTCTCCCTATCCTTCATATATCTCTCCCACTGGCTTCCCTTTCCCACCTCTTGCTGATTCATTCCTTTCTCTCTCTCATTGGTTGGTTAGGTTTGCTCTTATTTCTATTGCTACACTAGTTTGTCAAGTAGTGGTTGCACTGTGCAATGTTCCAATAAGAACTGGGGAAAAAATTTTATGGCTGTAATGTGCCTTAGAATTTGTGATAGTGTTTCTCTTTAGTTCTCAGTGATTTCAATGTGACCAAGTCTTCTGTACACTCACAAAAAAGCAGGTTTTTAAAGTAACTATATTTTGATGAGTGTCAAAAATAAGAACTTCTCGTGTATCACAGTCAAGACTGACTCTGAATTAAAACATACATTGGAGCACACACAAAAAATTATAATAACACCTTTAAAAACAGATTTGGACAAATTGCAAAGGTATACAAAAATTCACTGAAGAGAAAAATTCATTAAAAACAACAGTCCAAATGGAAGAGGAGGTATAAAAGCTCACTGCAGAAAATAATTCCTTAAAAATTAGAAGTAGGAAAGTGGAGGCTAATAACTCCATGAGACATCAGGAAACAATGAAACAAAGAATGAAAAAAATAAGGAAATGTGAAATTTATTAGAAAAACAACTGACCTAGGAAATAGATCATAATGATCATCATCATCATTATTTTCAATTTATTCCCCAAACTAATCTTAATTATGTAGCTGTAGATATGTTCAAATACAATTTATTCATTTAATACTGTAATGGATCTGTGATCTCATTTATGTGAATATTAACTCTAGCAATGTAAATCGCAAATTACCTATGCCTATCAAACTGTGTAATTCTTGCTCAGATCCTCCCATTAATTTCCATAGGTGTTCCACAACCACCACATTGGAGACACTACTTATTTTCACCTCATACTGCACATACTTCACATCACAGGGAAATAAAACTACATCTTTTTTTTCCCATTTGATTAGCCATATGATCTCTTTGATCATATATTTCGTTGATGCCATATTTAATGGTAATGGCTTGTATCTATGTAGCTCTTTATAGTTTATAAAACACTTTACAAGTTTATTTCATTTGAACCTTATAATAAACATGGGGAGTTGGTGCTATTATAATCTCTATTTTATAGATGAGGAAACTGAGGCAGACAGAGGCTAAGTGACTTGTTCAGCATCACATAGACAGTAAATATCTGAGACTAGATTTAGAGTCAGATTTCCCAAACTGCAGGTGCAGACCTCTATCTACTCCACCGGATAATTGCCTCTTACTTTCTTTATTCAGAATTCATTATTTTTTTATGTTCTATATCCTTTTCATATCTACTATGTGCTTTTTCGTTGACTTATTAATGATATTCATTTTTAATTATTTGGATATTATATAATTCCATTATTTTTGGCCAAATAACATTAATATTGATATATAAAAGATGGGCCTTTGTTTCTGGGTAAAGATTAAAACAACTTTCCAACTTTCTAAAACCAACTCTCCTCCTGTTTAATTCAATGCCTAACCCATTATTCAGTTTCCAAGCTATGGCTATTTTCTAGCTACATGTAATAATCTAGAGAGAAAACATAATTCAGTCTTTTTTTTTTCATATCTAGATGGCTAGGCAAAGCTCTTTGGGGTAATTATGGGCCTATTCCAGGAAACTCACAAATGTTCTGACCAGCAAAGTAGAAAATGTCATCCATAAACAGAAGCATTATGAACAACTGCATCATGTATAGGATCCATCCCCACTTCTACTTGGAATCTGCTTTTATGGAGACAAATAATTTTCATGTATACATGGGATGCAACTTTTAGGAAGCTATCCTTTAAGGTGATGTTTTACTCTACTGATCTGAATGCATTTTTATTAATCAAAATATAGTAAGCTTAGTGGGATCCTATACTCTCTACACTTTAGACTAGACCTGTGATTTCACTGGCACAGAGAATTTCCAAAAAAAAACAAAAAACACCTTTCATCAATGCTGAACAGAGGCTGATCTACAATATGCAGCTGTAAAGTGGTAACTGGAGGATAAATTAGTTGCCTAGGGTGACAAAATCAGAGGAAGAACTTGCATAGAAGTCTTCCTGACACTGAGGCTAGCTCTTGATTCATTATGTCTCATATGAACTTTATATAGTTCAGTCTATTGTTTAATGATATAGTTCTCTGTGGAATATAATTTGTTAATTTTTGTATGTGGCCTCCTAATGCCCATATTGAGAATGCCCATAAGGTAAGTGAAGATTATTCTCATAATACTTTATACATACATGTGGAAATGGGAACATAAGTAGTTGATGTTCTCTTGTGCTCTTTCTCACTGTGGGTGTGTGTCTGTTTCTGTCTCTGCTCTTTCTCTCTCTCTCTCTCTCTCTCTCTCTCTCTCTTCTTCTATCTTCCTCATATTTTATGAGAAAAACAAAAGAGACATAGGCCTTTGAAAAGTCCTACTTTCATTCTCTCTTGTAAGAAGGTGACCTTAGTTTCTTGAAGGCTATGCCAATGGAATGTAACTCTGGTAATTTCCAACATTGCATAAAGGCTTTATGGATGGTATTGTCAATGAACACAGTTATTGTCTGATAACACACTAGCTAAATACAAAGAGATTTTTACCACTTGCTGGCCCAATTTTTTAGAGTACTCTCACTTCAACAGTTGGAGGGAGGACTGTCTGAATTCTAGAAATTTACTTCTCTTGTATCAACAAGGTAAAGACTGTTTACAATGACTTTTGTATCTCCTTCCTTCAGTATCTTATAAATTGGTTCTTGATGTGGTCATGATTTTGTTAGTGCCAGTGTAGTTTTCTTTTCTATATGTGCTTGGTCTAATCCAGCTGCTTTCCCATCTTTCTTTACTTTGGTATTATTTCTCCCCTTTTTTCTGTAAGTGCATCTATATGGGACTATGATATTAGAATCCTAGTGAGTAGTTTTAATTTTCAACAATCATGAAAAAAAGTCTGATATAAAATATTTTATAGACCTTTTCTATTTTTATTGTTCGTTGCCCTGCTCTCATTTTCTTCCTTAATTACCCTTAGGATGACTTTGCTTAGATGGAGTTCTTTAAATTTTGCTCTATATGAGCTCATAGATAATCTGTCAATTTGGGTCCAGATAACTTCATATTAGCTGATATCAATGATTGGAAATCATTTAGTTTTAAGAAATCTGGTACCATGCCAGGCACATACTCCTACTACCCACCCCAAAATTATCACTGTGCACAAAGATCCTAAAACATGGAGCTAAAAGAAGAGATAACAAGTAATATCTTGGTCTCTAATAGTTGTTATCCTTGAACCCTCCAAAAAGAAGGAGTATCTCTAACAGAAAATATTGAGATTTGGGGTTTAGGTGTGCTTGAGACCCCAAAATAACCAGGCCTGCCAAATGAATTCAACTCAAACCTTCTCTTAGCCCAAGACAACAAAGCTTATTAAAGATTTGCCATAAAGGATAGAGTGTTAAGGAGCCTGTTAAGGAGCCTAAGCATTTGTACTGCTTGTACTGACTATCAGGCCAGAACAATCTGACACAGACTGAATCTGAGTTAGATTGAATCTGAGTGTCTTCACAGAGGCAAGATGGATCTTATATACAGAAAGACTGTGGGAGGGGTCTAGTAGGCTGGGGTGATGAGAGGAGAGGTAAGGGAGGATCTTGAGGAGGAGTCTAGGGAGGATCTCCATGGAACTGAGGTCAGACTCCATGAAAAAAGAGATTGGGATTTTGATGAGATCAAGGGTGGGAAGCAGCTGGTAACAGACAATGGAGGGCTAGGCTAGTTTAAGGGCAACAGATTTGGTCATAGATATTTTGATAGGATCAAGGGTGGGAGGTAGCTGAAGGGTACCTGGAAATAACAGACAATGGAGGGCTAGGCTAGGTTAAGGGTAACTGAGATTAACTCATATTGATAATGGAAGGCTTTTGGCCTCTAGGGAAGGCCAGATCAAGTGGGAAGGTTCAAGGGAGTTCCCATACCTCATACCCAATCAATATCAGAGATGGAATTTTTCCTACACAAAGAGAGGAAGGTAGAAAATTGTTTTTGGAGATGTAACCATCACAATCTGGGTGACTACCATACTACTGTCCTAACCTGTATACATATTTGGGGGCTCAGAGAACACTATCCCTGTCATTAGTTGACAGTAAATAATACACCTTAAGAGATCCTTAGGACAGAAAAGTCTCATAGGCAGGTTTCCTTTTCCCATCAGTAGTAAGGACTAATGGTTAGCACTGAAACATTCATTTGGAGAGGTATTTGACACTAAATGAAAGGATTATTATGAATAAGAGAAACATACCAAATCTCTTCCTCATTTTCAAATTACTAGAGCATGGACAATCTTCCTTCCAGTTGTCAAAGAGAGAGTCTCTAATACAGGGGGCAAAGGTGTATTGACAAGCTTCTCTATATTTAGTTGAGATTGTTGTCAGAAAACAGATGTGATCAGTTGCCAATATCATCCCATACAATCTTTCCAGAATGTTGGAAATCTCCAGTTACATCCCCTTGACATATCCTTAAATAACCTAGGGTCACTTTCTTACTGCAGAAAGAATCAGATAAAACTTTTTGAAGGCCTATGTCTTTTTTTTTCTTACCTAGTATATCCAATTTGAAATTGTTATTATCAAATATTAATTAAAATATTTTACTTCAAATGAAAATGTATCTCATAATTTCTCATTCATATGAAAGTGTTTTTTTCTTCCACAATTAATATTTATGCACAGTAAGCCTTCAAACGCATATTGAATGGATGAGTGAATACAAGCATGTCTTCTACAAAGTTTACAATTTTTCACTGGGATATTTGCTACTTGCTTCTGTTGTTAATAAGGCAGTATTATTTTAAGGATTTTCTTTTTTTTTTTTCTTAGGTTTTTTTTACTATTACTACTACTTACCATCCTGAAGTTGCAAAAGGGAATTTATATTACATATAATCAATAATGAAATATTGTGTTACCCAACTGTTTAACCTTAGTCTTGTCTTACAAAAGACCTGGAGAGTTCCAATTAAAGAAATTTCAAAGAAGGCTCACAAAAAAGCTGTTTATCTACACATTCCCCAATTCTCTCTCCTATATTTTACATAGAAAGATTACAAGTATGCTAAAAGCATACCCATTTTAGTCAATCCTATTTTGCATAAAATAATTAATAGTCATTGGTAGAGTACACTAAAACTTCTCAATGAAAATGTAACAAGCATACTTTGAAATTTACTACACTTGTTTCTCCTGACTACTTCTGTAAGGAGGAATATCAGCTGATTAGAGGAAAACTAAGACACATTTCCCAGAATTCTATGAGCTAAAGATTGATGCAAGGATGCACAAACAGCTGACACTGGTTGTGATTTGTAGTTGATAGTGAGGGCTGCTGGGAGGAGGAAAG
Source organism: Pseudochirops cupreus (assembly GCA_028627135.1). NCBI lineage: Eukaryota > Metazoa > Chordata > Mammalia > Diprotodontia > Pseudocheiridae > Pseudochirops > Pseudochirops cupreus. The sequence goes on from CM053580.1 coordinate 91,742,561, forward strand.
GAATACACACTTAGAGTCTTAAAAGAGTGTTGAGTAGAAGCAATGCTAGCCTTGGAGATGGAAGTATTGACTATTACTCCAACATTTTAGGCTTCTTGAGCTTCCAGAATCCAGAAAATTCTCAGTAAACTAGCTGGATACCAGTGGATCTGAGACACAAAGTCCATATTTTGACAAAGAAATTTTGACCCTTCAAATACTTGGTATGGACTTTCCTATTTACATTGTGAGTTTCAGTAAGTTAATCACATATTTATTAAGTCTCTTTTATGTACAGGCACTACATAGACAATATAAAACAATCCCTACTCACAAGGCACTTACATTCTTTTTGTTTTGTTTTGTTTTGATTTGTTTTGTTTTTAGAAAAGAAATAAGAAACATCTTTACTGGGATATGTATGAGAATCCCTAAAAATCATTTTGGACAGATATTATCTAAATCAGGTTTAGCAGCTTGAGGTATTGACACGTATTGACTGGAGTAATAGATTCTAATTATCAAGGAGAAATTATTGTAACATTGCAAAATTTGGGGGAAGAACTCATACAATTTTGTAAAAATGATAGAATAGTTCAATTGATTATTATTACTTGTGAAACAACACCACTTTTGAAAACTGACTGTCCTTCTGAAATAACTATCAGAGGAACTAAAGAATTTGGTTCTGCTAATAGGATAAAATTGGGAGCTAAAGTATGGGCAAAGTGGAAACCAGATGATGTTCCAAAGGCTGCAAAGATTATAGCACATGGGAAAGACAAAACCATAGTTGTTGTGTATTCAGGAGAAGATGATTGCCAAATTGTATCCTTAACTCATGTATTCTATCATGAATGAGGTTATGATAGTGAGTTCATTGACTCCAGAAGCATGGCTGACCCTATATTTGTCTCTTTTTGGCTTTTAGGCACTTACATTCTAATGGGGAAGACAAATACATATAAAAACATACATACAATATCACTATAATGAAATAATTGCATATGAGTTTCTTTGGGAAGAAGGGTATTAGCACTGAGTGTGGGACAGGGCTAGGGGCTTCAGGAGAGACCTCCCCAAGGATGAATCTTGAGTTGCCTGTTAAATAAAGGAAGAGAAGGACTTTATGAGGGAGAGGTAAGAAGGGAGTGCATTCCAGTCATGGGAAATGGCCAGTGAAAAGACAGGGAGATGGGGGAGTCTAGAAACATAGTTTGGGACAGTTTATATCTGGTTTTACAAGCTAAACAGAGAAATGTATGCTTTGTTCTGGAGTCCCCAGATCAAGGAGAAAATATTAGAAGCTGCCAAGAAGATACAATTTGAATGCTGTGGCAACACAATTAGAATAACCCAGGATCTAGCAGCTTCTACATTAAGGGTTTGAAGGGCCTGGAATATGATATTCTGGAGATCAAGGGAGCTAGGATTAAAACGAAGAATCACCTACCTAACAAAATTGAGTATAGTGTTCCAGAGGAAAATATGGTCATTCGGTGAGATGGGGGTCTTTCAAACATTCTTGCTGAAAAAACCAGAACTGAAAAGAAAATTTGACACTCAAATACAAGAAGCATGAGAAGGTAAACATGCAAAAGAAATCATAAGGAACTTATCAAAGTTGAACTATTTACATGTCAACATGGAAAAACGATAATTGTAACTTATGAAACTTTTCTCAGTATGAGGATAGGTGAAGGGAATATAAATGTACATGTACATATACATACACATATGTCTATATAGGTGGGTTTATATATGTGCATGAACACATGTCTGAATATGTGTATATCTGAATACATAGAGGGCACAAGATCAATTGAATAGGAAGGGACAATCCTCTAAAAGGTGAAATTCTGAAGTGGGAGAGGATTAGAATGAGAGGAGACAGAGAGAGACAGAATGGGGTTAATCATCTCATATAGAAGAGTCAAGGGACAATTGTTACAATGGAGGGGAAGAACAGGAAGGTGAAAGGGAAAGGGTCAACCTTACTCTTATTGACATAAACTCTAAACTGGGTATCTTGCCACACAGGAGAGTAGGGAGGATGAGGATGAAAGGTGGGATGATGGAGGGGAGGGCAGGGTGGAGGGGGTGGGTTGCGGGAAGTACACACTTCTGTAAAGGGACAGGGACAGGGTACAGAATAGAATAAGGGGGGGCAGGATAGGAAGGAGAGACACATAATCAGACTCTCACAATATGCCCACTGTGGAAATGTTCTGGGTAATTACACATGTACAGCCTGTATTTAATTGCTTGTCCTTCCAGTGGAGGTAGGTGATGAGGGAGGAAGGGAAAGAATCTAGAATTTAAAGTTATATAATCAAATGTTAAAAATATATATGTATATTATTATTATTATTATTATCATTATCTACATCCACCTGGGAATTAAGATACACAGGCACTGTGGTAGGGAGATCCATCCTACCCTATCAGAAAGTCAGAGGGGAGATGGGGGAGGATATAGGAGAGAGCAGATTGGGGGAGGGGCTATACAGTGGGATGGCTGTTTTGAGGCGCTGGGTAGAGGAAAGATGGGTAGAAAACCTGTAACTCAAAATCTCGTGGAAATTATGTAAACAAGAAAATAAATAAATTTATTTATTTATTTAAAAAAAAAACCAATATGCCTGAATGAGTTAAAAAGAAATCATACAAATCCTTGCAGAAAAAAGTAGAGTGCCTTGTAGACTATATAAGGATATGGTTGTGAAGTGAGATATCACCTTCCAATAGAAAGCCATTATCAACAGAGGCAGCACCTTAGCCCCAGGCACAGGCAATCATTCAAGTAGTACTTTCCAAGGACATTCTCTATGGACGATTACAGTTATTTTTAGAATGACATGAGCAAGGAATGTTTTGATACCTGGCTAGACTATGACACCTATGAGATGAATGATTCACAAAGGACTTGGTAAAGAAAATAGGCAATTATTAAAGAACCTCAGGAGGCCTGTGTGGGTCATTACATGCACCTTGAAGCATCAACGTTATAGGTCACAGTATTTGAATATTTATTGACCATATAGAGTCTTGAATTTTGGTGGCAGTGAGACTTCAGAAGGACAAAGAAATTCCTATCTTTATGTTAAGTTTGGACAAAACTATTACAAATGTAAAATGCCTATGGAGTAAATAAATTAAACAAGCTGAGTCAAAGACTGGGAGGTATAGAGGTGTAGGAGATAACACATCAATAGAAACAGTCAACTAGTGAAGTATATATTGACTGGGTTTTAATAATTTTGTCTAATCCTTCATAAATTTTTTTCTGTCTTTTCTTCTCTGGCAACAGATTCTGATAAATAAGCTTTAATAATATTCTTCTTTTTGCTTAAATTCCTCATTGACACTTGTGATGAGGTGCAGGCTCTGGGAATCCCCTTAAGTTTTCCTTGAATCTTTGAGGTATAGGCTCTGGGAAACCCCTTCAACACTGACTGAATCTTCCCACTTGGTGAGGTATTTTCATGAGGCCATGAGCTTTTCATTGTGGCTCTGCCTAGACCTCTGTTACTAGCCTAGCCCTCCCCATGTTCCCTCAGGAGTGTGGAAGATAGTTGAGTCAATTGTTTAGGATCAGGAAATTCCTGGGTGAGATATCTCTGCCATCCCAGCATTTGTTTTTGACTCTTAGATCCTGAAGTTTCCCCAAATCATGGTCTATATCCAATTAAACCCAAGGCCTAGGAGGGACTGTGGCCATTAACGACTACTCAAGGCCCTGACTAATTCTGACTAGAGTGGGGCCCAGACCACCAGGTAAAAGGTTTTTTGAAAACTAAATTGACCACCACTCCAACATTACCCAATCTAGGAAAAAACTTTTACTCTCTATGATGACAGAAGGAGAAAACAGGCTTTAAGAGTTACTGTTACTGCCTGTTTTTGAAAACTATTAGATTCTGGGCATAAAAGCAGGAGAACTCCATGAGCTCCCCCCATAACCACCTCAAAAACCTATAAAATATGACTCTAAACAAATTTTAGACCTCCAGAACCCACAAAATGACAGAGTAACAAAGCTCTCACTGAAGGCATCCCAGCAGGCAGACAGAAAGGGCTCATTGCAGCTCGCTGGGAGCTGAGCCCAACCCCATGAGGTTTTAGCCCACAGTAGCCAGGACAAGCCAAGGCTGGAGCTTTCAGGAGTGTGTATCACCCACAGCTGTGGTGGTTTCCAGAATTACCAATCCAAAGGAGCCAAGGACAAAATGAAAGGTTAGTGGAACTTGGCTAAATTTGGGGGAGAGGGTCCAGCCAACTGCCCCAGAGTAGAAGTGACAGAAGCAGTGGCCCAGCAGCCACCTCCACATGGCTGCTTCAGAGCTCCCAGCCTGCAGATTGCTGGGGGGCCAAGTGATCATTCAGAGGCTAAGTGCCCTTGCATTGACCTCCCTGGATCAGGATTGCAGTCTTGGGTGGTGGTCCTGAGGTATGTGACTATTGAGCCAAAGCTTGCAGGGGCTGCAGAGATGGCAGCCCCCTAATAGCTCCAGCAGTTGCAAAAACCCCAGTGATTTTGGACAGAGAGCTCTCCTCTGAAAGCAGAGTTCTACTGAATCCAAAAGTCAAGTGATTGACTGGCAACATGAGCAGGCAAAGGAAGCAAAGTAAGAACAGATATCCAAATTTAGATTCCTTTTTTGGGGAAAAAAATGATCAAAGCATGGAACAGGAGGAAGACAACACAATCAGAACCCCTGCACCAAAAGCTTCCAAGAAAACGTAAACTAGATACAGGCCATAGAGAAGCTTAAGAAGAATTTTGAAAACCAAATAAGAGAAGTGGGAAAAAAATTGGAGAGAGAAATGAGAATGATGCAAGAAAATTATGAAAAGAGAGTCAACAACCTGACTGAAGAAAATAACACCTTAAAAAATAGACTAACTCAAATGGCAAGAGAGGCCCAAAAAGCCAGTGAGGAGAAGAATGCCTCAAAAAGTCTACTTTGCCAGATGGAAAAAAATCTCAAAAGCTTACTGAAGAGAATAATTCCTTCAGAATCAGAGTGGAGCAAATGGAAGCAAATGACTTTATGAGAAATCAAGATACTATTAAACAGATGCAAACAAATGAAAAAATAGAAGACTATGTGAAATATCTTATTGGAAAAACCACTGACCTGGAAAATAGATACAGGAGAGACAATTTAAAAATTATTGGACTACCTGAAAGCCATGATCAAAAAGAGAACTTAGAAAGCATCCTTCAAGAAATTCTCAAGGACAATTGCC
>CM053580.1:91748292-91771706 GCA_028627135.1 Pseudochirops cupreus
CAAAAAACATGTAATTTTAAGGGCAAACAAAGTAGTACTATGCTGCTTGTCTAAGCTATTCAAGAGTCTTTGAGCCTCACCTTTGATTGTATCAAAAGTCTTTGTTGGAAACAGTATACATTGTGTTTCCCTTAATAGGCCTAAGGGAGTTTGGAGACCTTCCCTGCCCTTAATAGGCCTAACATTATAACATTGAGCCCATGAGGGTAGGAGCTTGCCAAAGGAATAGAACAGGAAGGGTGGAACAGGAAGGGTTGAACAGGAAAGAGAGAAAAGCTCCAGCAGAGCTGGGCCCAAGCAGAACTGAGAGGGAGAATGTGTGATTTTAGCTTTCTGTACTATGCTGTTAGTCTGTCAGAAGAAGCACCCTGTTGTTTTTAGACAGAAGTACTGAAAGAGGACTTTACTGTGTATTTGTGTTTGATTTCTCAGACAGAAACCTTTTCTGTTGATTTGTGTTACTTTGTCAGGCAGAAAGTGAATTGAGATGACAGTGCTGGCAATGTGCATAAATATTGTTGTAGCTCTGTTAAGCTTTGTCTTCCTAGAAATAGAAACTTCAAAGAACTTGGAATGGAACAATAAGCTGATGTATGAAACAGGAGTGGAGAGCTGCTTACTTCTGAGTTCAGGCTAGAGTTATCTGAATCCAGGGAAGAGCTGGGAGTTGTCAGTTTGTGGCAGAAAAGCCCTGGGGTTTGGAAGTCAGTCTTGAGTCAAGAGGAAAGAGGACTTTGCTTGGATACTCAGTATTGAGTGATAAAATTGTAACTTACTGTGACCTAGGGATGAATGGTATTTGTACTTTCTGCAACCCCCTAAGGATGATTGGCTTAAAGATGATGGGAAGGGGTGGCTAGGTGGAACAGTTTATAGAGAAATGGCCCTGGAGTCAGGAGGACCTGAGTTCAAATCTGACCTCAGACACTTAACACATCTAGCCATGTGACCCTGGGCAAGTCACTTAACCTCAATTGCCCTACCTTTACCTGTCCAAAAAGCAAAAAACAAACAAACAAACAAATGATTAGAAGCCAGTCTTAAGTCAAGATGAAAGAGGACTTTATTTGGAAACTTTATATTGATTGAGAACATTGTAACTTACTGAATGATATGTTTAGTTTAAGACTATGTGGTCACTTTAGTAATAAGTTGTTATGTTATGTTCTTGTGAATGTTATGCTTTAGTTTCTTGAATGTTTTGCTTTAGTTTATTGCTGAATAAACAGAGAATTCACTATGCTATGCAATTAGACAGTTATTTACAGCAGCAGTCACTGGGAGAACTGCTTGTGACTGGCTGTACAATAATATGAGAAGAAGATACTGTGGATAACTACAATAATTTAATTCTGGCCTCTTCAAAGCACCCATAACTGCCTCCAAAGATAGGAAATGGAAAAAAAGAAAAAAATATATTGACTATTACCATTTCCTACAAAATCCAATCAGTAAAAAGTAGTTGTCACAATCAAGAAAGAAGTCAAAAAGAATAAGAAAAGTTATCTCATCCAGAAAACACTGATATCCAAGGTAAGTTAAATAGAGAGTTAGAGAACATTATCTAGTCTAAATTACTAAGCCTAGTGTAAGCATAAGCAAGGTGAGATTTTTTAAAAATTTCTTTCTGTTGGAGTTGTTTCCCAGGCTCAGGCTAAATTTTAAACATCTGCAGGATTAATTGCCTGCAAACTCTGATAATTCATAACTGTGCTGAGTCAAAAAGTTTTCCTGTCTTCTGGCTCAGAGTCAGTCAGAGACTGTCTTTGTTGTATATTCTGAGAGGTTGGTATTTTGCTTTGGTGGTTCACTCATGAGAAGGGTCTTTTGATTTCCTGATCAAGACTCACTGTGAGTAGCTGTATGTTCAGAGGGCCCCAGCTACTCAGATTTGTGCCTCCTTCATCCAGTGATGTATGTAAAGTATACAGTAATATTGCTGTTGGAGCAGATAGTTGGAGCCCTATCTGTTTGTCTTTGTGCTAATTTTTCTCTGCTTGTATTTTCTGTACTCACTTCTTTCTCTGTAATTAAAGTAGAATTGTTAACCCCTTTAAAGCCACCTTTCCTTCAGTAAAGTAGATCAAACAACCTGTGCTAGCAGGGCATCCAGGGTGTGCTAGAGTGCTTATTATTACACCTAGATATACCTTGTCCTAGAGTACTTAAATTAATGAAAAATGTGAAAGGTTATGGAGTAGTGGGAGAGGTACCAGAGGACTAGAAGAGGACAAATGTTCTGATCATCAAAAACAGGAAACATGATAGAATTTATAAACTTTAGGCCAATGGCCTGGACTCAGATTCCTGACCTAACTCTAGAACATATTAAATAGATAGTTAAAAACATTTAGAAAACATCTAGCATAGCTTTATCAATAATACTGTAACTGATTGACAAATCACTTATCCTTCCTTAACCTCAGTTTATTCCTCTTGAAAATAAGAACATTGAATTAAATACTCTCTCTTCCAGGGGTGACTTCTAGCTTTAGATCTAGTACCCTATGAACTGGTCATTCTAGATTAACTTAATTTCTTTTTCGTTCTTCCCTTTTTCTTTCATTTCTTTCTTTTTTTTATTCTTCCTTCCTTCCTTCCTTCCTTTTCCTTTCCCTTTCTTTCTTTCTTTCTTCTTCATCATTGGAATATTGTAGGTACAGTTTCTTTTTTAGCAAATCATTTATTCTCCCATATTATTTTTGTGTAAAAGAGGACAAATATGATTTATATTATAGCACATTAATTGAATAGTACAGTTGGTTTGCCCTGGTAAAACATTTTCTGGAATATTGTTTTCAATTCTTGGCACCACAAGCTGAAATGCTAGAAGCTCATCACCTAAGAGGAGAACTTGGATACAGCCTTTACCAGAGATATCTTTCTATATGAGAGAGGTGGGTAAGCTGAAGTAGCTGCCCATAGTCTTAGGTCTTCAGCTCCTTAATATACTACTAGGATTGTAAAACAATAATCAGATTGTTATTGATGGAGACATTCCTGTGAAGGCTCTGATTCAGAGAAAACCTGTCCAATCTGCTGGATTGTCAAGACACCTCATCCTGTGATGGTATCCAATGTCCATTGATTTATACTCTGTAGATTTTTTCTTACCCGTGCCTTCATAGCTAATTGTCAAATTGTTCTTTTAGTAATGTCTGACTCCTTGTGACCCCATTTTGTTTTTCTTAGCAAAGATACAGGAGTAGTTTGCCATTTCTTTTTACTGAGGAGACTGAGGCAAACAGGGTTAGATTGCTTACCCAGGGTCACACAGCTAGTAAATATCTAGTAAACTAGATTTGAGCTCAGCTCTTTCCAACTCCAGACCCAGTGATCTACCCAGTGTACTAGGAGAATATAAACTCCTTGAAGGCAGGGCCACATTTTTTTTTATTATTGTTCTTGCTGTGTCAAACACATTTTCTTCCACAGAAGTGCTCACTAAATCCTTCTTGAATGGAATTAAAATTTGTATTAAATGCTTCAGGTGAAAAACTACTCAAGATAAGGAAATGGTGCTTCAGAAATTAAAATGAAATTCAGAGTTAATTAATTAATAACAATTTCAGTGATTTGCTAAGTAAGATAGGGTAGTACAATTGAATGTGTTGGATTTGGAGATAGAGATCCAGGTTTTAAGTGTGAGCTTTGCCATTTGTTACTGTGGTAACCTTGGGCAAATTATTTAGTCTCTCTACACCTCAGTTTGTTTAATTATAAAATGAGGTAGTTGGAGTAGATTATTTCTATGGCATCTTCAAGCTCCTTACTCTCTGATCCTCTGAAGTTATGATAAATATACATTATGTCATCATGACCCTGACCTCTACTGGGCAGGATTATAGGATCTGCGTTTTGATGGGACGTTAGAGATTATTTTGTCTACTCATTATTTTAAAGCCCATAAAAATTTTCTTTCTCACTAGCTAAAGTACTTTCAATACCTTCCAAACCTGAGTAACATTTGACTATGTCTTTTTATCAGTCCTCTAGGAGGATCCACTAGATATCTTCCTTTGGTACTTTAAAGATCTCTGGAATATGAATGTACCTCTTAGTCTACCCATTTCCCCCCTTCATTCTCACTTCTTAAGAAAGATGTAAAAAGCTCTAATTCTTAATGGATTAATAAGCTTTACCTTGAGGAGGCAGCAGTTGTCCATAAAAAATCAAATATTATTTAAAGATTAAAAGGCTTTTTGTCCTAACTATTCAAGACCTAGCTGATAACAAATTGTGAAATAGTTCCAGGAAGTAAAGGCAGCTGCACCTTCTTTGGTGTACCTTTCCTTTGAATATGTCCTGTTTCTGGCCTTGCTACATAGGGTTTATATTGTATTAATTGATACCTTTTGTTCCCTTTCTGTGGATGTAGAAAAAAAAACCCTTCTGTTTGAAACTTACCCCTTGGGGAGAAAAAAGTTTAAATTTCTTTCTCTCTCCTTCATTTGCATTGATAAAGATTTTCATATTCTAAAGAATGATTTTACTCAGTGAAATAATTTTTTCTTGAATAGGATGCAACAATACCTACACACTTTCCCAACATATAAGTCCTCAATGAGGTATTTCATACTACTTTTCTTTTGAAAATCATCATTAGTATCATGGGAAAGCTGTCATATGATCATCATTGCTCTTTCCATTGAACTTTAATTTACCTGTAATTAGGATTCTTTCTGGGCAGCTAAGTGGTAGAGAGGATAGAATGACAGACCTAGAGTCAGGAAGACTCATCTTCCTGAATTCAAATATGACCTCGGACATTACTAGTTGTATGACACTGGGGAAGTGTAATGCTAATAATGCATATAAGATCTTCCCTGTCCATTAATAGGCTTCAGGTGGAACCCATTAAGGGAAGCTTGCTTTGGGGAGGTTTGCTTGTAGAAAGGCTTTCATACCTTTTGTTAATTTCTAATTAGGCACTGAGTCACTGAGGGTTGTGATACCCTCTGGCTCTAAAAAGAGTATATATACTCTGAAGCTAGCATTTTGCTTTGGGGATTATTTACTGGTAGAGTGTTCTTGTGATTTGACCAGATAAGACTTTGAGTAGCCTTCAAGGAGCCTCCCAGCTTTGAAAAACCCAGATGTTGGTGCTTTTCTCTCTGGTAACTATGTATGTATTGCCTTGGTAAGTTAGTTGGATCTCTCTCTTGATCTGTGCTAATTTCTAGATAGTTAGAAGCCCTGTCTCTTGGTCTTTTTTTCTATGTTGTATTGGATTTGTTTGGATTTTCTCTGAAGTTCAGGGTGCTGATTTTTCCCCTGAATTAATGAATGTAATTAAAAAAAGATCGTTGACCCCTTGAACAGCTATATTTCCTAGTAAAGCAGATCTAAGAACCTGTGCTAGCAGCCATCCTGGGTATGCCAGTGTGGTTGCTGCTTCAGCAGGCTACTTAACTCTGTTTGCCTCACTTTCCTCATCTGTAAAATGAGTTGGAGAAGGAAATGGCAAACCACTATAGTATCTTTGCCAACCCCAAATGGAGTCACAAAAAAACCAAATAAGACTGAAAATGACTGTATAGAAACAACAACAACAGGATTCCTCCAGGATCATGGTCTTTTATGATTTACAGATATATAGAATAATTTTGTTCCTAGAACACATTCTGCATTTGTTCTGTAAGTATGCTGGCTCATGCAGAGATATCTTCTTTTCTATTTGGTCATGTTCAGCTTTTCTTTCTAAGTTTATCTTCTAGGTGCTATTGCTATTAACTAAGATAGTACATCAGTCTTTGAAGAGAGAGTGTTGGAAATGTGCTCATTCCATCATTGTTGTTCATAAAACAAAACAAAACATTTCTGTTAAATGACAGCAGGAATGTTTCCCGTTAGATCTCCTTTTGTTCTTTTTATAGACAATAGCTTGGTCTTGTGTAACTCTCTGCAGGTGTGTTTTCTTGTTAATTGCTTTTCAGTGGTTTCTACTCTTAGTCTTACATCATAATCTTACATTTTTGAGAAGAGGAATTAAATGTGCTTTTGTTCTAAATTGATTTTACTTTTAGCTGCCTAATGATCTCAATGTGGCAAAAATATTAAGGATTTACTGAATAAAATAGTTTCTAAGGTAGATCAACCTCCTGATTGTGATGATTGCTTTGAATCAGTTAAACTTTACTATGAAAGTGATTGTGAGTCAATGTCTTGTATCGATTTCCCATTTCTCAAAATTGACAAATCCCTTAAACAGATTGAATTGTAACTACTGTAATAGTATATGGTATTTTAAAAACTTTATCTTTTCTTTTAATTTAGTATTTGCTGTAATGTTTTTTTTCCCTAACCAGTCAATGATATTTGTTTTGCAGGGGGATGATTTCGAAATGACTCTTACATCTGCAACTAGCTGCTTGATTTCTGCCAAGACATTGCTAGTTCTATTTTCTCACATAATTTGGTATTCTTCATGTACTGTTTGTGATTCGCTTCTTAAGGTATTTGCAGTGTTTTTTAATAGACTTACATCTTTTTGGTCTATTTACAATGTTTTTAGGCTTCTGAATAGATATAGTTTTATCTTTTTAAAATTAAATTCCTGGGGTGGCCAGGTGGCACAGTGAATAGAGGACCAGTCCTGCAGTCAGGAGGACCTAAGTTCAAATCTGGCCTCAGACACCTAACACTTGCTAGCCATGTGACCTTGGTCAAGTCACTTCACCCCAATTGCCCTGCCTTTCCCACTTCAAAAAGCAAAAAAGAAATAAATAAAATTCCATAAGTATTTCAGCTCTGTGATGGCAGGGGCTATTTTTGTTTTGTTCTTTGTATAGTTATTTATTAGCCCTGCCTGGTACACAATAGATGTTCAATTAATATCTTTTGATTGATTAATTTCTTCATTCTGAACATCTTTTTCTGAAATAATTTTCCTTATGATTTTCCTTGTGACAATTTTTCGTATTGAACTCATTGAATATCAAGATATATGTTGACGTATTTTAGAGTAAGTCATTCAGATAATTTTCCTACATATTTACTGCATTAGCTGTTTTTGCATAAGTCATTACAACTCTCATGGTATCCTTTTTTTCTATGTTCACCATGATTTTTAGAAAGTAAAATGCATGCATCCAATAAAATGCTATACATTAGTGTTCTGGGCATATGATGAAACAAAATATCTCAACTCCTTCAAAGCTGTCTCTGAAGAAAACCTGTAAGTTAAACTAGTACATAGTGCCTATAAAGGTGGTATAATTCCTTCAGCAGTGTGTCAACACTTTGTTATTGAATAAAGACAAGACACGATTGTCACTCTATTAAGGTCAATGTTTGTACAACATTTCTTAACACCTTCTGCTAAATTTTTCAACAATTCACATCAGAGCTGAAAATGTCTACACAGGATTGAGTACCATTTTGTTGTTATTCTTTTTCCAGTTCACAAGTTATTGTGTATCAGTCTTGTGATGATAAGCCTTTCCTAATTTATTTAAGCTAATTCTTAGACAGAATATGCTTCCATCTTGTAATTGAAGCCTTTTTCTGATTAGAACCTAGTATTCTCATTGAGAACCTAGTACTCGGATTGAACCTAGTACTCTAATTGCATCGGACTTCAAGAACCTCAAAATAGGCAAGTCAGATTTCATATTTAACCAATGGGAAAACTGGGGCATAGAGAAGTACACTGTCATTCTATCTCTCTTGCTGTCTTACAGTTCCAAAACCTGTTCTTATCTGTACTCTAGTTGTTTCACAACTCAATTCTTTGTCAGTTCATCACCCCTGCATTGGTTATACTTTCTTTTCTTCCCCATCCTGACCCATTGGTGAACCAATTCATTCTACATTGTCTTCTCTAGAGTCCCTTGCCTTTTTATCCTACTAAAAATCTTGCCCTGCTAAACCCCAGTGTTAGATTACTTCCACAATTCACTGCCTTCACCCTTAGTCATGTGTTGATGAATAAAGCTGGAAAAATACAACATGAAAACACAATAACTGAATCTAGCACAAGATTATGTTTGATGATCTCAACTGGTTCCTTACTGTGGCAAGGAAATCCTTTTATGCTTTCCTAATTGACTCACTGTCCCACTTGTCACAATGACTTTTCCAAATCATTTCATTTTTTCCTCAAATCTGCCATAGCTCCCCCTTTCCCACCTACTACTTGAGAAGCTTGTCTCATATTTCACTGAAAAAAAAGATTGAGGCCATTCTTTGACAGGCTCTTCTTCCCTTCTGTTCCTCAACTCATGCCTCTCAGTTGCCCTCTGCCACTACTTTGTTTCTCCTTATCCCCTGTTTCACATGGAAAAATAGCCCTTCACCTCCTTGCCAAGTTAAACTTTTGTACATGCCTGGTCAGGGGTGTGTGTAAGCAAGAATAACAGAATATTGGTTTGCCCAGACCCTTAATCCCTATTTAAACTTACCCGTTTACTTTGTGAGCTGTGAATTGGTGAGGCAAGAACACCAAGGAATAAGTTTTGTGAGTTTGTTGGGAAGAGCTAGTTCTGAGGAGTTCCACTAAACTTGTCTACCTAGGTTTTGCAGGTATTACAGGAAAAACAGACTATATTGTTTTTAATTTAAAATTGTTATTTTAAAATACACCTCCTTCTACTCTCTGAAAAAAAAAGAAAAGTAAAAGAGGAAAAGAAATGAAAGAAGGAAGGAAGGAAGGGGGGAAGGAAGACCCTTTTCATCAGAAAAAGCATGTTTATGAAAAACCAATTCCCATATTGGCCAAGTATAAGTACGCATTTCTTATTGTGCATATTAACCTATTATCTTTCTGTTGTGAAGTATATACCTTTCTTTATAAGGCCTCTGGAATCAAGGTTAATCAGTCACTTGATCAGAGTTATTAAAATTATTCATTTTCATAAATTGTTTTCCTGGTTCTGCTCACTTTATTCTGCATTAGTTCAATTTATGGGTACCTCTTTAATTTCTAGTTGTTTGCCACTACAGAAAGAGTATCTATAAATATTTTGTATGCATGTACTCTTTTATTTTTTCTCTGTTTTTAAAAATGTGTTTTAATTATAGGCCTACTAGGGATTTCTACAGGGAAAACATTTTTTATTGACTTTTAGGGCCTAGTTTCAATTAACTTTCCAGAATATCTAGACCAACGAACAGTTCTACTAATGGTAAATTCATGTACCTGTTTTCTCATTCATCCTCCAAATTTGTAATTTTCCTTTTTCTTTTTTGTCAATATGGTCAATTTGATGGATGTGTGGTAGAATATCTGAATTGATTTAACTTATATTCCTCTTATTATTAGTAATATGGAACATTTAAAAATATATATGACCTTAAATGGCCTTAGTTCCTTCCCTTGAAAATTGTGTTTCTATGTCCTTAGACCATTTACCATTTGAGGAATGACCATTCTTATTAATTTGAATCAGTTGTTCACATATCTTGGAAATGAAACCTTAATTAAAGAAATTTGTTCGCAGAATCTTTCCCCAATTGTTTCCCTATCAGTCTCAGCTATATTAGATTTGTTTATGCAAACCCTTTTTAATTTAACATAATCAACACTATTCTATCTTCTGTGCTTCTTTCTATCTTTGTAATTTATTCTTTTCTTAGCCATAAATCAAATTAGTAAATTCTTCATTTCTGTAACATATTCATGAATTGCCTTTTTTATATGTAAGTCAATATCCATTTGGAAGTTATCTTGCTACAAGGTGTGAGGTATTGGTCTAAACCTATTTTTTTTCACATCATGCTAGCCAATTTTCCCAACAGTTTTTAATCAAACAGTTTTCCATCAGTTTAGTCAAACACTGAGTAGCCTATTGCCTTGGGTCTTAAGCAGAGACTTTAACTAAAAAATACTGTGGATAAGGTTTTGAGAACATACCTATGAAATTTCATAGAACCATTACTCTTGAATAACTTAGGATAATAAATACAGATTTGGAAGGCACCTCAGAGGTTCAGCTTCTGCATTGTGTAGATGAGGAAATTGAGATCCAGGAAGGGTGAGTGATTTGCCTAATTACACAGGTAATACATTTCTCTGTGTCTTCTTTTTGGAAAACATTAACAGAGAGTGTTTGCCAACCAGGGACTATTTGAGACAATGTCTAAGACCATTTTCTTTTTGTTATCACTGGATCACATCCAATCCTTCAGGGTTGATGATTCACATACCTTCTATCATAAATAACAAATTGCTGTGGAGTACTTTGGAACTTCATTTTTAATATATTAATTTAAAATAATGATTTTAGTTATTGTAAGTAAGGTGGATTTTAGTGTAAGTAAGGTAGATTTTACTGTGTGTAAAGTGGATTTTTGTTATTATTTCTTAAGAGTTCAGTTTCCCAGAATCCATAGCCATAACAATCTCTTGTTCCCAGGTATTAGATATGAGTTCTCATGATCATAGATCAAAACATCTCTACCACTCTTGCACAGTATTATATAATGATAAGTAATATAAACATCCACTGAGACTATGCAGGGATGAGTTGATGTAAACTCGTGAGGCTATTGCTGGCAATATGCCTCCTTTGTCTATTGCCCTATAAAGTAGGTGGGCACTCGTCAAGCTGTGGTGAATCTTTCGAGTTGAATACACAAGCTGGAATGCTGTGTGTGTCTTGATTGACCCCCATCAAGGCTTGGGGGAGATCTGTTTGCCTTAACTGACCCTCACTGAGGCTTGAGGAATATAGAGGAATGCACAGGTTGTGCCTGTCTCAATTGACCTCCTCAGGATGTAGGGGGTAGTTGCTGCCCCTTCTTGCCAGCCCCTGTGAGAAGGGTGATTAGAGAATGCTATAGGGGTTATGCTCCCATTATCAGCAATCGTCTTGTGCGAAGACTACACTAGAATAAAGTAAGATTTTTAACCCCTTTGAAGCTGTCTTTCTCATCTGACCAGATGGAGTGAACCTGTGCTAGCAGTCCTCCTGTGTGCTAGTGTTATTTGTCTTATAGTTATCCATGTTGATTTTTGCTTACTAGGAGATAAAACAAACTAAATTGGAATCTATTTGTTTTGAATAAAAGGCTTATTAAAAGAAAAAGAAAATCTGTCATAGGGAAGTAGGGATAGACAATGGTGAAAAGCAATATCAAATAAAGTGAATGGTTGTGTCGGACTGACCAAAACCTCTTGCACTGTGTGAATTCATCTAGTATGAAGAGATCATTTATCTGATCTCTTTCACCTTCAAATAGAGGCTATTAACACCCCTCCTGCCCCCATACACACATACTACATACTTTAGGATTGAGACATTTAATGCTAAAAATATAACTTTAGGGTCTGATATCAATTTAATATCTTTGATTGAAGTTGCAGTGTCGGAAGGGAAGAGGAATTTCCAAAGTGTACACCTTTCTCTTATTCCAATGAATGTGCATTTTCAAATATTGCGGTGTGTGTGTGTGTGTGTGTGTGTGTGTGTGTGTATTTAAAACCTGCTGTGCTTGTGCACATATATTTATGTCTACACATCAGGGGTCAGGCTCAAACCCTAAATTGCCAGATGGCAAAAAATTTAAACCAACTATGATGCCTATGGACTGGGGAAACGGGTCACAAAATATGCATGTTCACCCTTTTTGTGAGAAGCGGGAGTAGGCTGCAATGCTTTGTCCTTCTTGTCCTTCAAAGGAGGGCAAGCAAAAGCAGCCTGCCATAAATATTTAAGACAGTACACACATAACAGTCTTGATTCCATATTTGTCTTTATAGTTTTATTAATTTTTAAATTATAGGATTTCTGCTTTTTGGTAGTAAAGCTTCATAACTTTTTTCCCATTTTTTTTTTGCCTCAGGCAAAGCACTGGTGTTTGATTTATCTTCTGTACTTATCTTTCTTTTAACAATATGAACTTTTTTTCCCAGACAAGTGCAAAGCTGTATCTGACCCAACAGGGAAAAAAAAGTTTTCTTTTTAAGAAATATGTACAAAGTACTTAATCAGTTATATTGTTCAGAGATACTGTATATTTTATTTTTGGTGATGACAGTTAACTTTCTTAGTCTCCAGATGCCAACATTTTAATAAAAACAAGACATTTTCAACAAAATGTCAGCAGCAAAGTGAGCAAAGTGCTGGGGGACCAGTTTGGCAACAGCCTGAGCTTTGAATTTCCTCTTCGCATTCCAAAACATTCACTTAAAAAGCATTTATTGGAGCTGAACTGCCTTTATCAGCCTGATCAGAGCCCCATAAAGAGCATGCATGATTCAACGGCCTTTCCCAGCTTAAAAAAAAATATAACTTTGATAGATGCTTCACAAGCACGGCGCCATAGTTTTCATGCTCACGTTTGTTAAGATTTAGTGCAGCTATTAAAGAACAGAAGGGCTCTTTGGTGGCAATCCTCAGACATACCAAATATCCCAAAGCGCAACCTTCTACAAATCAGAGATTAAGGCACTGACAAAAATTTCCACTTGATTGCAGTTTTCCCCCTTAAACCTTATATCAGGAGTGACTATCTTTTCGATCAAATCTCTCAGGGATGTGAATAGCTAGTTTTTCCCCTCTCAGAGAAAAATATCAACTGAAAGATAAAAAGTGACATTGTATGTGCCTTGTCCAGGAGCCAGTCGATTTATTTAAAAAATGGTGTGTGAGCCTGACCTATACATGAAGTTTGTGGCATGTCTCTTGTCAAGTATTGATCACTTAAGACTTTACTGTTTGCCTACTGCAATGTAGCTAATAATCTCTTTTTATTTAGTTTTGTGGCTTTGAATTCTTATCATGGCTTTGGCTGATTTCTCTGGGACCTATTAGATCTTGCTTTTGCTGTGCAAATGGGCTATGGAAATTAAGCTTGCTGAAGCACTTTTTCCTGGGCAAACAGTCTTTGTTTTCCATCAGCTCACGTGTCAAGTGGTTTGCATGCAGATAGGGTACATTTGGAAGCAGCAGGTGCCATCAATCTTCATGACTTTCTGATACACACCATTTCACCTTTACCTGTTTCAGAGGGAGATTGCTAGGGATGACTGAGCAATCAAGGTATGCCCCTCCACTGACAAAATGGTCTTCTCATCTAACTTACTTCAGCACTTTGGGATCACTTTTGAGTACCTGTTGAAACAGGGTATCTCAATGATGTAGTGCTTTCCCCTCTCCCCCATTTTGCTGCTTGAAAATCCATTTTTTGCAGAGCCTTCTATTTTTTTTTCAATTTTTGAAACCTCATTTTCACATTGGAATCAAAAATGCTAATTCTAGCTTACTTGTTTCCTTTATTTCTACTCCTTTTTTTTTCCTCCACTAGGTGAAAGGTTAATGCAATAGTTATTTTTTTTTGCTGCATGTCTTTGCTGAAGAATCTTTCATGGAACTGAAAAGAGTCAATCAGATGGAAAAAGAACCATATTTATGAGGGCTATTATGCTTAACTTGGTGGCACTCAAATATGATCTACACTAAATGAATTAAACTCCTGTCTCTTTCAAAAGAGTGAATGGTAGTAGCTGGGAGAAAAAAAGAAGATAGTCATATTTTATAATCAGGGATCCTTAACAAGCAATTTTTAAAAATCAATACATTACATATTGGTAATATCAAATTTCCAGGTTAATGAAATGAACAGCATAACCCTGGAAACTACCTGTATGTGTCAGTCCTGGGTAAAATGTCTTTGGTGTCCTAGCTCAGGACTGTGACTTAGCAGAAAACTGATTATAGATCTTGATGAAAGTCACAGGTTTTTCTCCTGCCATACCCCTAATACCCAAGTTCATGTATATATATACTTTAGAAAAAGTTTCCCATGAATGTCAGTTTCACATTAGATATTCACAGAAACATTGTGCCAGAGGGTTTTGAGTCCTTGGAAGCTGCCAAATTGATACTGCCCAACTATGTTTATCAGCAGCTGATCCAAGTCCCTCCCAAAAGTCACCCTTAATGAATATAAAACAGTTAACATGCGTTTATGTAAACAGAAAAACCTCACTGGATATTGGAGCCTTGAAAAAGCTTAAATAAATGAAAAGTCTGAATAATAGAATATCTTAAACCTCAAGTAGTTTTTCCTATTTATTTGTTTAAAGGACTTTAGAGCAATTACAACTCACTGCTAACAAGCACCACCTAGTAAAAGCCCTTAGGGAATATGTTTTAATGAATAATAGCAGTATTTATAGTTAGCATATCAATTGTTTATATGTAAATGGGTATTTTTAAAGTTCCTGAAAATAGTTTGTTCTCTTCAGTAGATCAAATATTCCCCCACCAATTTTGTATGCACTATTAATTGCTAGGCGATTTATTTAATAAATTATGCAGAAGTAAACTTGAGACCAATTCTTTTCTGAATGTTCATAAATTCCAAATCCAGGGGTGCAAATTATTAAATTACTGAATTCCATGAGGGGGGAATAAATAATTAAGGTGAATTTAAGCATGGCTTCAACATACTTTAGTTCCGAAACATGAACAAATAAATTTCTACTTTATGTTTTTTAAACCATGAGTATACCTCATTCAGTTTAATGCAAGGCAGCATTGTTTAGCAGAAAGAACACTAGACTTACAGCCAGGCAACCTGGATTCATATTCCAGATCAATCAATATTTATTAAGTGCCTACAATTTTCCAGGAACTGTGCTAAAGTTCTAGATATACAAAAAAGCAAAAGCCATTCCCTAACCTCAAGAAGATTGCATTTTAATTGAAGAAACAACATACAAATGAAGATATAAAAAGGAACAACAACAACAACAAAAGCTATATACTGGATAAATACTAAATAATTATGAGAAGGAAGGAACTTAAGAGGAAATTCCTTCAACTCTCTGAGGATCTGTTTCTTCCTACATAAAATTAGGTGATTGAATTTATTAATCCCTTCCATCACATAAAATTCCGTGATTTTATAACATTCATTTTGTTTTTAAAAATACCTATTATATGTAAAGCACTGTGCAAAAGATTGGAAATATTCATTTTTTAAAGATAATATGTGTTCCCTACTAGGGTCACAGAGATATAGCAAATATCTGAGGTCAGATCTGAACTTAAATCTTCCTGATTGCAGCCTTATTCTCTATCCCCTGTGCCACTCTACCCCAATGGCATGTATAATATAGTAGGAGAATATAACAAATACAAAATTAGTGCAAAAAAAATATAGTGCAAAATGATATATAAGTTCAACAAAAAGATGCAAGCAAAATAGTACGCAAGATCCAAGGAGCTTAAAAGTTCACTCATTACTTGACTGGATTATGTCAGAAAGGGCCTTGGAGAGGATAAGGCATTTGAATTTGGTTTTAAAGGATGGCTAAAATTATTTCCATTTTAGGTCTCTAAGAACTTTAAGAGCAAATGCCAGAAGTACGTGTTTGGAGGGATGGAAAGAGGCCCAGCATGGATGAAGTATATCCTACATATAAGGTAACAACATGAAATAAGCCCAAAGAGGTAGAGCACAAGGTAATATTACAGAAAGCCTTGGATGCTTGTCAAAGACATTGAAACTTCCTATAGAAAATAGTAGTAGACTCACTGAAGAATTTTTGAAATTTTATCTGCATTTTCCAGAAAGTTCTTGGCTTGGGAAAAAAATGTATTTTTTTTTTTATATGGGCTTGTGTCAGCAACATGGGGGCAGAAAGAACTTTCAGGAATTTATTGCAAAAACCATGGTGGATGGTGATGAAAACTTGTACTTGTTTGGTGACAGTGAGAATGGAAAATGAACATAAGAGATATTTTAGAGATAAACACAGTATATAGAATGTTTATGGCAATGAGACTATGTAGAAATGTGTTCATCACAGGTAAATAAAGTATATTACAAATAAAAGTAATCACTATACTTACCCTTCCTATTATATATAAGCAAATATTTGTCTGATTATCTATCTATCTATCTATCTATCTATCTATCTATCTATGTATCTATCTATCTATCCATCCATCCATCTATTCATCTATCTATGGTAGGCCTTTACTTGTTGTCTTTGCTTCCAACTGGTCTGAAAACTTTTGAGGCCACTAATCTTGCCTAGTGAAGTGAAGTAGCAGTGGTATGAGAATCTGGAGACATGAATTCATGTCCTACTTCACTCATTGACTAGCTCTGTGATCTTTAGCAAATGGTTCTACCTCTCTGGGACATAGTTTCTTCCACTATAAAATGAGGGAATCCCAGCTCCAATTATAAATGAACTTGACTATAAACGGTTACTATGAACCTCCAAACAATTAAAAAAAAAAACCTGACCATAAAAGGCTACTATGGTGACAGAGAAGATCAAGACAAAATCTCAGAAGACAATAATGTCATAATAGCTAAAAGCAAAACCTCAAAGAAAAAATGTGAATTGGACACAAGCCCAAGAAGAATTCTTGGAAGAGCTCAAAAAAGGTATTTAAAATCAAGTAAGAGAGATAGACAAAGATTGGAAAAATAAACGAAAATTATACTAGAAAATTATGAAAAGAGTCAATAAATACTAAACTAAGTAATGCTTTAAAAATTGTTCAAAAGGTAAAAAATGTAAAATTCACTGAATTAAAAAAAAGAAACAACTCCATAAAAAGTAGTATTGGCCTGATAGAAAAAGAGGTATAAAAACTCACTGAAGAACAAAAAGTTTTAAAATTAGAGTTGGGCAAGTTGAAGCTAATGACTCCATGAGACATAGTAACAATCCAAAAAAAAATCAAAAGAATGAAAAAAAAACCCAAAATTTAAAATATCTTACTAGAAAAACAACAAACTTGGAAAACAGATTGAGGAGAGAAATTTAAATAATTGTTATACTACCTAAAAACCATGATAAAAGAAAGAGCCTAGATATAACATTTCAAGAAATTATTGGGAAAAAAGAAAAAACAACATCCCAGATATCTTAGAACCAGAAGATAAAAGAGAAGTTGAAAGAATTCACTGATCATCACATGAAAGAAATCCCCATATAAAAACTGTCAGGAATATTATAGCCCAAATTCAGAGCTCCCATGAGATTTAAAGAGGAAATGTTTAAAGAAGTTAGAAAGAAGCCATTCAAATACTATAGAACCATTGTCAGGATCACACAAGCCTTAGCAGCTACCATATTAAAAATTAGAGGATTTGGAATATGATATTTTAAAAGCTAAAGGGCAGGGATTACAACCAAGAATAACCTACCTAGAAAAACTGCATGTGACCCTTTGAAATAGAGGTCTTCAAGAATTCCCAATGAAAAAACCAGGGCTAAATGGAAAATTTAACTCAAATATAAGACTCAAGAGAAGCACAAAAAAGGTAAACAGGAAAGAGAAATCATAATGGACTCAATAAGTTTAAACTGTTTACCTTTCTATATGTGAAGATGATAAATGCAACTTGTAAGAACCTTATGAAGTGTAGCTTAGTTGGAATGGTTCTATATAAAGGGCAAAGGATTGAGTTGATTATATTGGGAAGATGTACAAAAAAATCAATAAGTGAGAAAGTGGAATGCCCTAGGAGAAGGGAGAAGCAAGAGGAAAAAATGGAGAATATTATCTCACATAAAAGAGAAATTAAAGGAAGAGCTTTAATAGTCAAGGGGAAAATGATGAAGCGGAGGAAGTCAAACAATGCTTGAAACTTATTCACGTCCAAATTTGTTCAAAGTGGGAAAATATGCATACTCCATTGGTAATATGAATATAATATAAATCTATCTTATGCAACATGGAAGCTGTGTGAAGGGGATAATGGAAAGGGTGGTATTATAAAAGAATGGCATTATAGAAAGGAGGGTAGATAAAAGAAAGCAGTGTTCAGAAGCAAAACAGATTCTAGAGGAGAGATGACAGAGAGAGAGAGAGAGAGAGAGAAAGAGAGAGAGAGAGAGAGAGAGAGAAGGATAAATAGATGGAGGGAAATGCATAGTTAGGAATTATAATTATGGGTATGAATGGAATGAATTCACCCATGAATGAGAACTGTATAGCAGAATATATTAGAAACCAGAATCCAAAATATTCCAACGACTGGCAAGAAACTTACTTTGAAACAGAGACACACAGAGCCAAAATAAGGGGCTGGAACAGAATCTTATTATGCTTCAACTTAAATATAAAAGGAAGGGATAACATTCATGATCTCAGATAGAGTGAAAGTAAAAATAGACCTCATTTAAAGGAATAAGCAGGGAGCCAATATCTTTCAAAAAGGAACAACAGACAACAAAGTAGAATCAATATTAAACATGGATGTGCCAACTTCTCAAATGAAAAATTAAATAAATTACAGGAGAGTATAGATAATAAAACTATATTAGTGGGGGTCATTAACTTTTCCCTCTAAGAGCTAGATAAATCTAAACTTATACAAGAAATAAGTCGAGGAGATTAATATAATATTAGAAAAGTTAGATATGCTGTTGTTCAAGTGTTCATTTGTATCTGATACTTTATGACCCCATATGGGATTTTCTTGGAAAAGACCCTGGAATGGCTTGCAATATCTTTTCTCCACTGGATTAAGGCAAACAAAGATTAAATAGCTTGCCCAATATTTGAGGCCAGGTTTGAACTCAGGTCTTTCCAGGCCCAGTGCTTTATCCACTCCTCTACCTAGCTACTTAAAAAAATTTGGTAGAACTCTGCAGAACACTGGATGGGAATAGAAAGGAGTATATAATTTTTTTCATGTAGATGTGACACCTTCACAAAAACTGATTCTTTGTTAGAGCATAAAAACCTGAAAACCACATGTAAAAAAGCAGAACATTAGAACATAAGACAATAAAAATTACATTCAATAAAGGGTCATGGAAGCCTATTTTAGGAATTAATGGGAAACTACATAATCTAATTCTAAAGAATGAATGGGTCAAAGAACAAATGATAGAAACAATAATTTTATTAAAGAGAATGACAACAATGAGACAACATAATAAAATTCATGAGATGCATCCAAAGCAACATTTAGAATAATACTTGTTATCTCTAAACCCTTAAATTCATAAAAGTAAGAAAGACCAGATTAATGAGTTGCGTATGCAACTAAAGAAACTAAAAAAGAACAAATTACTCATAATTAAATAGCAAAACAGAAATCCTGAAAATCAAAGGAGAGACAAATAAAATTGAAAGTTAGAAAAAATTAAACTTAATAAAACTAGAAGTTGGTTTTATGAAAAAACCCAATAAAACAGATAAACCATTGGTTAATATTATTGAAAAAAGAAGAAAACACCAAATTACTGGCATCAAATATGCAAAAATGTATAAAAATATATCATCAATGAAGAAGTTAAAACCATTATTAGTAGTTATTTGGCCCAATTGTATTCTAACAATGACAATCTATGTAAAATTGATAAATATTTTTAAAATATACAAATTTAGAAGAAATAGAATCCTTCAATAACCATATCTTAGAAAAAAAAAGTTGAAAAATCTATAAAATGAGCCCCCTAAGAAAAATTCCTTAGGACCAGATGATTTACAAGCAAATTTTACCAAACATCCAAGAAATTCCAATAGTATATAGACTATTAGAAAGTATAAGTATAGAAGGTGTCCTACTGCTTTCCACTTGTGACACAACTATGGTTTTAATACCCCATACTAATGAGAGAAAAAACAGAGAAAGAAAATTGTAGTCCAATTGACTTAATGAATACTGGTACTAAAAAAAATAATAAATAAAATACTAGCAAGGAGATCATAGACTCTATCAAAAAGATCATATACTCTGATCATGTGAGATTTAAACCAGGAATGCAGGGCTGGTTCAATATTAGGAAAACTATCAGCATAAATGATCATATCAGTAATAGTAACAATGAAAATCACACGACTATCTCAATAGATGCAGAAAAATGCATTGGCCAAACTTCTATTCCTCTTTAAAAAAAAAAAAAACCACTAGAAAGTACAGGAAAAGAGGGCCTTTTCTTGCTTTTTTTTTTTGGAGGGGAGAAGGCAGGGCAATTGGGGTAAAGTGACTTGTCCAAGGTCACATGGCTAGTGGGTATTAAGTGTCTGAGGATGGATTTGAACTCAGGTTGTCCTGACTCCAGGGCTGATACTCTATTCACTGTTCCACCTAGCTGTCCCACAAGGGGCTTTTCTTAAAATGCAAATCTGATAAATGACAAATGATAAAATGATAAATCAAGGTAAAACAAACAACAAATATTATCTGTGATAGGAATAAATGAGAAGCCTTCCTAAAAAGTCTGGAGGTGAAGCAAGGATATCCATTATCACCACTGTTTTTCAATATTTTACTAGAAATGTTAGCTTTAGCAATGAGAAGAAAAATTAATTGAAGGAAAAAATGAGTAGTAAAACTACTATTTTTTACAAATGTTAAGATGGTATATTTAGAGAATCTTAGGGAATCAACCAAAAAACTAGTGGATACAAGTAACTTCAGCAACCTTGCAGGACATAAATAAACCCACAAAAGTCATTAGAGTTTCTATATACTACAAACAAAAAAGCAGTGGCAAGACACAAAAAAAGGGAAATTGTTTAAAATGACTACAGTCAATATAAAGTGCTTGTTATTCTACCTGCCAAGACAAACCTAGCAACTACATGAACACAATTACAGAAATATTTCCTCCCAAATAAAGATAGAACCAAACAATTGCAGAAATACTAATTGTTTATGGGTAGGCCAAGCCAATATAGTAAAAATGAAATTTCTGAATAAGTTAATCTATTTATTCAGTGAAATACTAACCAAACTAAAAAAATTTCTTATAGATCTAGAAAACTAATAAAAATTCATCTAGAAGAACAAAAGATCAAGAAAATTAAGGGAATTAATGAAAAATGTGAAAGAAGGAAGCCAAGCAGTTCCAGATTTAAAGTTATATTGCTGTATCAACAATGCAGTATTCACAATGCCTACAATATGCCTACAGTAACTATAAATATGCTGTTATGGTTATTAATCACAAAATGTAATAGGCTGTCTACATGGGGGTAGCTAGAACATAGCTAGTACATTTATTCAAATACCAGAAAATTGAGTTCCAAAACCAGAGTGTCAAAGCCATCACAGTAATTATGAAGTTGGCACATGTAGTTAATGAAGAAAACACCTACATTCTTAAGTCTTCAAAACAGGACAAGATACCTCAGGCAAAGCTTCTCCTCTCCTGACTCACACCAACTGCTCAGCATCATGCAGCTTGCTCCCAGCAGCTCTGGCTCCCCGCAGTTCCTGTCCCTGGTAGTCCTCAGCAGGAGTCCTTAGCAGAAATTCTAGCTGGATCACAGCCACAGCCGCAGCCACTGCTTCTAGTTACTGCACTGACTCTAGCTTGGCTCAGGCTTCCTCTTGCCCCACCCCTTCCTGCTCTGTCAGCAATTTCAAGGGGCATGGAAGATCTTCAAATCCCATAACCATTACAATTGCAAAGCAATTCATCATGAAAACAACCTGGAATTGGATAGGAAATAGGGTGGTGTATCAGTGGAATGGATTAAGTACACAGTAATAAATGACTATAGTAATCTAGTATATTTTAAACTTGAAGATACAAATTTTGTTGGCAAGAACTTGCATTTTGACGAAAATTGCTGGGAGAACAGGAAATTTCTGCATAAACTAGGAATAGGTCAACATCTCATACCATACACCAAGATAAGGTCAAAATGGATAAAAGATTGAGACACAAAAGCTGTTATCATAGTTAAATTAGGGAGCATGGAAAAATGTACCTGTCAGATCTATGTGTAAGAGAAGAATTTCTGATTAAAACAGAGATAAAGAAGATTGTGGGAAATTAAATAGATAATTGTACCTAAATAAAATTTACAAAACCTTTGCACAAACAAAACAAGTTCAGCCAAAATAAGAAGGGAAATAAAAAATTAGGGTAAAAATAACTAAGTCTTTTTGATAAAAACCTCATTTCTCAAATATATAAAAAACTGAGCCAAAATTATAAAAACAAGACCCATTCCCCAGTTGATAAATTGCCAAAGGATATAAACAGGCAGTTTTAAGAAGAAATCAGTTATCCATAATATTACGTAAAATTCTCTAAAATGCACTGATTAGGGACAAGTCTGAAGTACTATCTCATACTTATTATATTGGCTAACATGACAGAGAAGGAAAATGAGAAATGCTGGAGGGGATATGGAAAAGTTGGGATACTAATACACTATTGGTCAAGTTGTAAACTAGTTCAACCTTCGTAGACCAAGTTAGAACTGTGTCCAAAAATTATAGCTCTAAAATTATGCTTACTCTTTGATTCAACAGTATCACTAGAATATCAATATCCCAAAACAATCAAAGAAAAGGGAAAAGGACATATTTATACAAATATATGTGTGTGCATATATACACATATATTTGTGTGTGCATATATGTATGTATATACACACATATGTAAACATAAATGCACATATACATTCCATATGTGTGTATAGGTGAGTATATGTTTATTTATGTATGTATACACACATATGTATGTATGTGTGTATGTGTGTGTGTGTGTGTATAAACTCTTTTTTTGTGGTGATGAAGAATTAGAAATCCAGGGGATCAGAGGAGGCCCATGAATTGGGGAATGGATGAACAAGTTGTGGTATATGATTGTGGTGGAATGCTATTGTACTATAGAAATGATGAGCACAATAATTTCAGAAAAATGTGGAAAGGTTTATATGAACTAATGCAAAGTTAAGTGAGCAGAACCATGAGACTATTGTACACATTAACAGCAATATTATAATGATGATCAACTGTGAAAGATTTAAATGCTCTGATCCAGACAATGATCCTGGACAATCCTGAAAGACACATAGTGAAAAATGCTATCCACATCCATAGAGAGAGTTGATGAACTCTGAATGAAGATCGAAGATTTTTTCTTTTTGTTCGTTTTTTTGGCTGTTTTCTTTAGCAACATTGCTAATATGGAATTACGTTTTGCATGAGTTCACATATATAATTGATATTAAATTGTTTGCCTCCTCAACGAGGGGGGAGAGTTGGGAATGAAGGAGAACATTTTGAACTCACAATTTAAAAGAAATGATTATTTAAAAATGTGTATGTATTTGGGAAATATTTGATGAAATAAAATATATTTTAACATAGTCAGTCGGCAGTCGTTGGAAGTTAAAGCAATCTTCTTAGATCATTCCTATGAAAAAGGTAATTAAAATATTTCCATTTTCATCTGAGAAACCTCAGATGAGAGAGGATAAATTAAGTTGCCAAAGTTCACATAACTAGTATCAGAACTAAACTTGTCCCTGTCTCTTTTCTTTCTAGACCAAAACTTTTTGTTTCTAAACGGCATTTGAGGTATATTGTTCATATTTCTTTATCTGTCTGTCTACCCATATATTTATCTAATCTGTCTATATCTATCTATCTATCTATCTATCTATCTATCTATCTATCTATCTATCTGTCTGTCTCTGTCTATCTATCTATATCTATCTATCTATCTATCTATCTATCTATCT
>CM053580.1:91772206-91803074 GCA_028627135.1 Pseudochirops cupreus
TTGTTTTAGGATTATATTTTTTCTTTTAAATATGGATTTGCTTGCACCTCAGAAATTTTAGTATTATTCTCATCATCATTATTATTTCTCACATAGCTATTAAACATTTAATTTATTTATTCTTTATTCATTTTTAGGACTTATTTAATCTCTATTTCAATCTATCTTTCATTCATGTTCCTTGTTTTCTTATTATTTTATTGAACCATAATCTATTAAAATGGATTTAGCCATCTTGAATTTTTACATCTATTGGAATTTCTCTGTAGCATAATGCCTAGTCTATTTTCTTATCACAGTGCTGTATTGTTCTGTGAAATATGCATATTCCTTAATTGTTCCATTCAGAAGGTATGATAAGTATTTTATATCTAAGTCTCTAAAAGAGTATAATTCCTTGTTTTTTCTCTTTCCCTGAGATTCATCCAACTCTAAAAGAAGTACTTCAAAGTTTCCAGCTGTCTTTCTCTCTCTCTGTGTGTATGTGTTCCAAATGGCACAACATCTTAATAATTCACAAAGGAAAAGAGGAATGGAGTTTCGAACACACACACACACACACACACACACACACACACAGACACACTCACACACACACACATGCATATTCCTTTAAGTGTAATACAATTTACTTCTTTATCTTTGTTTGTATTTTTCATTCTCACATAGTATTATTGTAACATCTGCTTTGTTGCATTTAACTGATACATAATAAATTTTATCAGGTCTTTCATTTTATTATACACGTCTTTATCTTTTAAAAGTATTTCTTATAAGGCATGAATTGTGAGGTTTTCTTTTCTTTTCTAATATGTTAGCATCTTTCACTTTGTTGCATTTTTTAATCCATTTGTATTTAAAGTTATGAGATTTGAGTTCATATTTTATTGTATTCAAATCTGTGCTGTTTTAAAATTGGGATTGTTTTTCTCCTCTTTTTTTCTTTGCTTTTTTTGGGGGGGAAGGCGGGGCAATTGGAATTGAGTGAGTTGCCTAAGGTCACATGGCTATTAAGTGTTAAGTGTCTGAGGCAAGATTTGAACTCAGATCATCCTGACTTCAGGACTGGTGCTCTATTCACTGTGCCACCTAGATGCCCCTTTCTCCTCTTTTTAAGATAGTATTTTATTTTTTATGATTATTTTTCCTTGATCTACTGTGTTGGAATCCTAGTCCCAGAAGTTCTTCTCTCCTTCTTACTTTCCTATTTTTGTATGTAACACTTTTCAGTAGTTTTGACTTTTACTTAGTTTTGTCTCATTTTTTATTCATTACTTGTTACTCAAGTCTCCATTATGGGTAACAGAAAAAAAAAGTTGTTGGGTCAGTTTGGCATCATCCTAGAACAAAGAGTTTATTTAGGGTGCTTAGTAAGGGTTATCATTCTCCTGTATTTATTTGTAAATTCATTACTTTGTTGGGTTACTTGCTTTCCTTTCCTATGTATCCACTATAATCACTCTATCCCTGGCACAGAAGACCTTTTCTCTGTTTATTTTTCTTAATTATTGATTCCTGGAAAAAATATCTATTTCACCATGTCATTGGTTATATAACATATTAATAAACTAGGTTTTCTTTTAAGCTTCTCTGACAGCTTCCCATATCATGATCATTAAGTCCTACCCACTGTCAGTTCCTTTTTGAAAGGAATTTTTCCTTAGGGAATGACTAAAGTGTTTTAATTTTTTTTAACCACTGATGATGATCCTCAATTCTTATCTCCACTTCTTTTTTTCCCCCTTTTAGCTTTTAATCAGGTATAACTTAACATATTCTCCTGAGGGTCTTCTGGGCCATCTTTCCTCTAGGCAGCCTAACCCTTATTATCATTTTCTTTTTCACCTGAGCTGATGTTAGGTCCATTATCTGTCTCCTGTCTTCAAATCTCAAGCCTTAAAAGGTAAAGGCACATTGATATCTTTCTCTGATTCTTAAGTGTTCAAACATAATTTATTTTTGTTATTCTTATACTGCTAGGACAAGGTTTGTAAATGTTTTAAGGCCATAGACTACTGATTGTTAAAATATTTTTCACTCTCTGACAAGCATGTTAAGCAATCATTGGGCTCATTCTAAAAGGCCAGTTGGAAACCCTCTCTAATGCATTAAAAATTTTCCTATATATGCATAAAAGTACTATAACCAGAGGATATCATAATACTCTATCTGTCTGGTCACTCAATCACTTAATGATTTTTTTTCCCTCACATCACCCCTCAACTTCAATCACAAAAATAATTGCAAAATTATGACAAGCCAGTTCTGTCAATTTATACCAAATATTCTTTGCCAGGTCTCACTTAAATTAGTACAGTGATTTGGTGTTGGGATTGAAATGCAATAAAATATTCACTTATCATAAAATGTAATAAAAATGTCTTGACTCATATCAGAGAATTAAAAGCATTTAATTATTAAACCATTGTGGGGGCAAAATCTTTGGTGAGGAGGAATATGAGAAGTTTAGATAGTTGTCTTGTTCTATTCTGTCCACTGCACCTCTCCCAATTCAATGTAAAATTTCATTACCTATTCTTACTTCTATATCACACTTCCAATGTTTATTGAATATATAGTTCACTTAAATCATGAGATCTTTTTTTTCAAATGCTGTATCTATGTAGTTGAAGTTCCCCATTTTTATTATATCATGTAACTGTGTCAGTCTTGTCTATTTCTAGTCTTCTATATCTTGTTTCTGATGAAAATATCACTTCTGTTTTTGCCTTCATTATTCTTAATCTAAATTTTCTTGTGTTTCTCCTTCAATTCCTAAATTTTCTCAAATGAATCTACTTAATCTATTCATGGTACAGGGAAAAAAGTAGTGGAATGGGAAACAAATACCTGGGCCTAATTGCCTGCTTTTCCATCTCTACTTGTGCTGCCTAAGGCAAATCACTTTTGGACCTCAGTTCCCTAATTTTAAAATGAAGAGCTATCCCTGTTAGGAGATCTCTAAGGTTCCTCCCAGGTATATATTGATGAGCATAAGATTGTTTTGCATTGCCTCCCTCTCTGCCACTTTCTTTATCATTTTTTTTTTAACAAAGCATGATTTTCATGAAAAAAAAATCAGGTGTCTTTTATTTTACCAAATCTTAGTGATATGTGGAAAGTCCATCTTTCTTTCTAGTAATAGTAGTAACATTAATACTAGTAAGCTTTGAGCTTCTTTATGGATATCTGAGGTCATATGATTTATTGTTGCTTCTTTTTGTGGATATACTATCCTATATGTTTTGCAGGTCCTTATTCTTCTTCTGTTAAGATTGTAGCTGTTTTCTATTATATCTACCTGGGGTGGCAGGGGAAGGGAAGATATTTATAAACAATTTTCTCCCTCTCCCATCCTTCCTAGCTTAAGTAGCTTTTGATTGAATTTGCAAGACTTTTGTAAAATGAACTTTTATCATCACCTGTTGGGCACATTCCATTCCTGGGCAGAGCCCCTTATTCCTGTATTTTAAGTAGCAGTCCAGAAATGCAATCTTATGACATAAATTTAATATTCTGTTTACTTCATAAATTTGTCTCTCTTTTGAATTCTTTGCCTCTGATTTATATCAGTGACAAAAAACAAAAACAAAAAAGCAGCCCCCCCCCCATTTGTGTTCTTAAAGTCTTAAATTACTTATCCAAGGAACCATAATTTTTAGGACTACTTTCTCTATTTCTTCTTTCATATCATTAATGCCCTTGAGAATCACTGGAAAAGGTTAATAATTATCAATTTCAAAATGGTTTCGGGTGGGGTTGGGTCTCCATTTTCAAGTAGGAAAACAGCAGATCTTTCTTATTCAAGTTGTTTTAGAATATCTTGGCTGACACCAGCCATTACTGCTCATATATTTTTCCTTTGATGTTTCTGGCTTGAACTCTCATCATGTTCTGGGTCATAACTTATAATTTTTATGACCTCTCAAAAGTTACCCACAGTGGTTATATCAGCACATTCTTTAAGTATGTATGTATGGCATGCATGGCCCAGAATACTTCAATACTTTTTAGCACAGCTAAAAAAAATGTCCTTAAAATCTTTTTATATAGAAATTATATAGAAGGAATGGAGGGTAGATTACTTTGGAGAAATTGACAAGTTTTTATTATCCCAAATTTATACTGGAAACAAATATCTACCCTTAAAAACATATATTCTTTAAATGAATACATTCCACTACTATTTGTATTTTGAAGTGAGTCATAGATGTTACTTTTTTCA
Source organism: Pseudochirops cupreus (assembly GCA_028627135.1). Lineage (NCBI taxonomy): Eukaryota > Metazoa > Chordata > Mammalia > Diprotodontia > Pseudocheiridae > Pseudochirops > Pseudochirops cupreus. The sequence goes on from CM053580.1 coordinate 91,776,432, forward strand.
AAGCATTCAAAATGAATTTCATTCAAAGAGTAGTAGAAACATACATGTTGGGTGAACACCTACTATAACATTCTAAAAAAAAAAACTAAGAAAATGAATCAGGAAAAAAAAATCCAAAAATATGTGATTGAAAAAGAAGACAGACTGGTCATATGTCAAGATGGTAGAATAAACCAATAAACAGCTGATATGCTCTACTGCTATCCTTATGTGTCAAGAAAAAGAAAAGAAGCTTGCCTAGCACAATTGGTAGAAACACTGCCATGAATTTAAGGATGGGCAAAGAAGAAACAAAGTTATCACTCTTTGTAGATGATGTTATAGTATACTTAGAAAATCTTAGAGAATTGAGTTAAAAAAAATAAAACTACTTGAAATAACAAACAACTTTAGCAATGTTGCAGAATATTAAATATAGTATACTTAGAAAATCTTAGAGAATTGAGTTAAAAAATAGAACTACTTGAAATAAACAACTTTAGCAATGTTGCAGAATATTAAATAAAACCACATAAATCATCAGCATTTCTATATATTACCAACAAAACCATATAGCAGAACATAGGAAGTGAAATTCCATTTAAAATTACTGCAGACAATATAAAATACTTAGGAGTCTACCTGCCAAAACAAACCCAGGAACTATATGAACACAATTACAAGACATTTTTCACACAAATAAAGTCATATCAAAAGAACTGGAAAAATATTAGTCGCTCATTGATAGGCTGAGCTAATATAATCAAAATGCAATTCTATCTAAATTAATTTAGTTATTTAGTGATAATCAAACTACCAAAAATTACTTTAGAGAGCTAGAAAAAATAGTATCAGAAGTCATCTGGAAGAACGAAAGTACTAGAATATCAAGGGAATTAATGAAAAGAAATGTAAGGGAAGGTGGCCTAGTCATACCAGATACTAACTTGTATATAAAGCAGCAATTATCAAAAATTACTTGGTATTGCATAAGACAAAGACTGGTGGATCAGTGGAATAGGTTAGGTACAAAAGACAGAATAGTCAATGACTATAGTAATCTACTGTTTGATAAACCCAAAGATTCCAGTTTCTAAGATAAGAATTCATTACATAACAAAAACTTTTGGGAAAACTAGAAATAGTATGGCACAGACCAATATCTTTCACCACATACCAAGATAGAGTAAACATGGGTACATTATTTAGATATAAAGGCTGATTCTATAAGCAAAGTAGGAGAGCAAGGATTAATTTACCTGTCAGGTATATGTAGAAGGGAAGAATTTGTGACCAAGCAAGAGACAGAGAATAGTATGAAATGCAAAATAGATAATAAATTTGATTACATTAAATTTAAAAGGCTTTTTTTTTTTACACAAACAGAACCAATCCAACCAAGATTTGAAGGGAAGTAGAGAGATGGGAAATATGTTTTATAACCAGTGTCTCTGATGGTCTCCTTTCTAAAATATATAGAGAACTGGGTCAATTTTACAAGAATATAAGTCATTCCCCACTTGATAAATGATCAAAGGATATGAACAGGCAGTTTTCAGAGGAAGGTATCAAATATATTTATACTCATATGAAAAAATGCTCTAAATCACTATTGATTAGAGAAATACAAATTTAAACAACTCTGAGGTAGCATATCACACCTATCAAATTGGCTAACGTGACAAAAGCAGAAAATGATAAAAGTTGGAAAAGATGTAAGAAAACTGGAATGTTAATACATTGTTGGTTCTGGAGAGCAATTTGGAGCTATACCCAAAGGGCTATATAGCTATGCATATCCTTTGACCCATCAATACCACTTCCAGGTTTGTAACCCAATGAGATCATAAAAGTGGGAAAAGGACCCATGTGTAAAAAGATAATTGTAGTTGCTCTTTTTGTTGTGGTAAAGAACTGGAAGTTGAGAACATGCCAATCATTTGTGGACTTTTGATACCTTCATGTAGAAGCTGCCAAATTTTGTGCTATCCTGACTGTGTTTCCACAATATTTTCTTTAAAAAAGGTCAGGGAAGGTCTCCAACCCCTCTTAGGTCTATTAAGTGCAACACAATGTATACTGTTTTCAGCAAAGACTTGACATAGTCAAAGACAAAGCTTGAAGGCACTTGAATAGCTGAAACAAGGAACAAAGTACTACTTTGCTTGCCATTACATATTGTCAAAGCAACAAAGTCCTTCCTCAGTGCTAGCAAAAAGACCCCTGTGATTTGTTTGACCTCATTACCATTTGTTGGATAAGACTCTGTAAGCAGTCACTGCCAATGCTGCTGCTGATTCAGTCACTCCCATTTGTTGGGGCCATTCTATGCTGGCATAGCTAGGCTGGACTGTGTTCCTCTCTCACTTTGATGTAACAGACCTTTCCTGCAGTCCTTCCAAGTTGTCTTAGGCTGGAAATTTGTTTTATTCCCTCTTTTTGAGGGTTCTGCTACTCTAGAATTTGTTCAGAGTTATGTTTAAAATATTTGGAGGGCTTTGGGGAAGAGCGCAGGCAAGTTCCTGCCTTTACTATGCCATCTTGGCTCCCATTCCTCAAACCTATTTTTTGACTTTTAATTCTTTTCTAAAGTAGAGCTGTGCTTCCATGTTAGAGGATGCAGTGTCCCAAGCTTTAGGGCTTTTATGCAGCTGTTTTCAAAGATAGTTCTAGGGCCCTGTAAATTTTCAGTTATTCCAAGGTGGTATCATTTAAGGAGAGGTGTGTTAACTTCTCTCCTGGCCTGTGTTCTTGTTTGTGAGTGACTACAAGTGCTCTTTTCTGTCCTAGGACTATGAGAAGGGTCCCCGCATCACTGTGGTCAAAGGTTCTTGTGTGCTAGTGTTCCTTCTCATTGTGGCACTGCTACCCCAGACTATGATCTGGATCTGAGTGTGGACAAAGTGACAGAATCCTACCCTTAATGCCAGCAAAGCAACCCTTCTCATCTCCTTCTGATCAATTGTTTGTCTCCTCTCCCCCATCTTAATATTCATGGGTTGTGATCTCTGGATGTAGCTACTGTTGGTGCTGATTTAGTCACTCCCAAGGTACTCTCCTGGTTTGCTCAGGAATGGTCTGTTTTCATGTGGCCTTCAATTGACTATGCTCCACTCTCATCCCATTGTGACTGACCTTTCCTGCTAACTGTTTTGGTCTGGAAAACTGTTTCACGCTGTTCTTTTGTGGTTTCTGCTGCTCCAGAATTTTAAGGCATTATTTAAAGGTTTTGGGAATGGGGTTAGTGAGAGCTCAACTGAATCCCTGCCTTTATTCAGCCATCTTGAATGCACTCTTTTTAAACATTTTAAAGAAAAAAAATCAAAATTTTTAAACTTTTCAGTGAAAATGCTGGTCATTTACCCCACAGTACAGAGAAGCTACTTCAGTAATTCCTACTGGTGAATTTGGGAACAAGTTAAAGCACCAAATCCTTTCTCTAGCTAATTGGAAGTGAAAATTACACATACCTGAAAATGTATGCACACATATATTATGTGTACACTCCTATAAGAAAACTTTCTATAATATTGTCATATGTTATTGAGTTATTATATTTTGATATTAATTTCTGGAAAATATGATGCTCAGGAAAATTATTGGAGAAGTTATTTCATAGAGTAGATTTAAGACTGAGGGAATCTAAAAATAATCTAGTGTAACATTCATATTTCACAAATGAGGAACTAAGGCCTAGGGAGATGAAGTAATATTCCCTCCCTCACAGGATTAGTAAGTAGTCAAACTTAAATTATTAGCCCTAGGGAAAATTCTATGAGTCCGTATATCAACATACCTGTATGCTTTCATATCTAAAAAACTTTATACATCCCAGCCTCACCTAGTTCAGTTCTCATATAATCTCAAGAGTCTGAAAAGTTCCTGCTCTATTCTTAATTTTGCCTTCTCCAGAACATGTATTCCAGTTATAATATTCTTCCTTTGCTATTACCTTTGGAAATGACATTTCACCTAAGGTCATTTTTTTTTTTCTAGAGAACCAATTAATGATAGTAGGTGGTTACATGTTTCTAATACTTTTCATGTATTTATGAGAATAAAAGCAATTTTATTTGTTTGATTTTTTCTGTGCCCTTAAAATCTATAAATTCCCAATTAAAGTGTTGTATTAGCACATATCAATATAAGTATAAAACATATGATATGCTTTCAAAATTATTTCTTTGAGGAAAATCACCCGATTTCCTTTATGATCTCTGATTAAACCATCACCCCAAATATTCTGAAAGGTTAATGAGTTTGAATTTCTCTCATCTCTACTTTGACCTTCAAGTAAGAGTGTCATCCTGAATGTTGATTTGGATGCTAATTCATTCAGAATAAAATATTTCCAAAGTAAAAGTTATTAACACTTATTATGTTACAGAAACCCCAAACATTTCAGTTGCTCTGAGCTTAGTACACTCTCATTAGACTTTGTCCTTTTTGTTTTTTTGTGGTATTCTGATATGTTAATTTTTGAGAAGTGCAAAGGGAACAGTATCCAATTAAAGTTTGAGTGTTGATTTTTAATTTTTTGTAGTTATAACCTAGTATAACCTGAAAATATTCTCTCTGATATGTAACAGAAGTGAAACAAGATTGGCTAAGTAGAATATTAGATTGGTAGAGCTCTTTCTTCCTGTCTCTGAAAGACTTTCCAATTAATCCTGAACAACATACAAGCATTTTGGCACAAAACAGAGTGTTGAACTTCCAATTCTAATTATTTCATTTTTTTTAGACCTGAAAGACACCAGGAAGCACAATTCTAATTCATCTTACTCAGCCTTAACTTTGATCTCCATTTATAGATTGTCTTGATAGGGAATGTGAATTGCTTTTGGTCCTGTAGGATCTACTGTCAAGGTTGAGCCCTGTATACCTCTAAGGTTATTTAAGTGATAGAAATTGTGAAGTTTGGCCTTTAAGGGCCTAGCATACTTTATCTTCCACTATTCCCTTCCATTGTAGCCAAATTTTCAACTTTTTTCTTCTACTGATCACACAATATAGGAAATAATGTTAGAAAGGACCTTGGAGACTTCAGATTTATAGATTTAGATCTGGAAGTAATCTAAGAAACAATTTAGTCCAAACATCATCGTTTTGCAGATTGAGGATACTGAAGACTGTCAAATAAATAAATCCAAGGTCAAAAACAGAATGAAAATAGTGGAGTCAGAATCTGGTTGGGGCCCTCTGACTTTCCTTTATGACACTTTGACTTCACAGGTTTCAGACTTTTTAGTATAGCAAAAATATTATATGATTTGTAGTCAGAAGACAGAGTTTGAAGTATCACTTATTATTTATTATGATTTATTACCTCTCTGATTTGAGATAAAACTCTTATCTTCCCTGAGATGTCAGTCTCATCATCTGTAAAAATCTAAATAATAAATGTGTCCTGATTATTTCCAAATTAGATAATGTATATGAAAGAGAAGGTATTATTCTTGCTCGTCCTTCAAGTATCACATCAAACTCAAACTTTTCTGAGTTTCCAATCTGTATATGTTATAGAAGCTAATTCTTTTTTATAGCCCAATAATAATTTTTATTTTTTCTTAATCAATTAATTTTTAGTTTTCAACATTCACTTCCACAAGATTTTGAGTTTCAAATTTTCTCCCCATCTCTTCCCTCCCCCTACCTCAAGACAACATGTGTTCTGATTACCCCTTCCTTCAATCTTTACTAACTTCTGTCACACCTGTCCTCTCTTATCCACTTCCCTTCTATTTTCCTGTAGGGCAAAATGGATTTCTCTACACCATTGCCTTATATATCTTATTTCTCAGTAGCATGTAAACACAAATTTTAACATTTATTTTTAAAACTTTGAGTTCTACATTTTCTCCCTTTCTCCCTCTCTACCCACCCTCACTGAGAAGGCAAGCAATTTGATATAGGTTATAAATGTGTAGTCATGCAAAACACTTCCATAACAATCATGTTGTCCAAGGCTAACTATATTTCTCTCCATCCTATTCCACCTACTCATTTATTTTATTCTCTCCTTTGACTCTGTCGCTCCTCAAAATTGCTTGCGTCTGATTGCCCACTGTAATGGTTATGATATTTGAAGATCTTCCATGCCCCTTGAACTTGCTGAAATAGCAGGAAGGGGTGGGGCAGGAAGAAGCCAGAGCCAGGCTGGAGCCAATGCCATGATTGAAAGCAGTGGTGGTGGTGGAGTGAACTCCTTTTTTTTGAGCCACCCAGAATTTCTGCTAAGGACTCTTGCTGAGGACTGCTGGGGATGGGAACTGTGAGGGACAAGAGCTGCTGGGAGCAAGCTGCATGGAGCTTGAGCAGTTGCCATGAGTGAGGAGAGGAGGATCTTTGCCTGAGGTAGCCTGTTCTGTTTTGATGACTTGAGAATGTGGGTGTTTACTGCCTTGACTGTGTGTGCCAACTCCATAGCTACTGTGATAGCTTTGACTTTTGGGTTTTGGGACTCAGTTTTCTGGTATTTGAATAAATGTTCTACCAATGTCCACCATGTAGAGGGCCTGTTATATTTTGTGATTAATAACCATATCAGCATATTTATAGTTACCATAGGCATTGTGAATTCTGCATTGTTGTTACACGTCCTCCTCCCATTTGCCCTCTCTTCTATTACCACCCGTCCCACTTACCCCTTCCCCCCTACTTTCCTATAGGGTAAGATAGATTTCCATACCCAATTGAGTGTGTATGTTATTCCATGTTTAAGCCAAATCTGAGGAGAGTAAGGTTCACTCATTCCTTCCTATCTCCCTCCTTTTCCCCTCCACTGAAAAAGCTCTTTTATGTGAGATAATTGTAATGCCATGCATGAGCAGCTTCCCAAAAGAATGCTACTGTGAACAGCTTTTAAGGTTCAAATTACATAGTATAGTGAACACTCCATTTATTCCATTACAAATCAAGGCAAACATTCACAACAAATCACAATATAATATCCACAACATTACATCTTAGTACAGAAAATCACAATATAGTGCTCACAATAGCTTAACATTGGAATGGCCACATAGTTTCCACTACAGTGGCCACAATATTTAGAACAAAGAACAAAAGCATAATCATCTGGTTTCCCTAAGGGGGGAAACCTTCCTTACTTAATTGTTCAGTCATTTCACAATACAATAATCAATTTTTCCACTCATGGGGCAATCATAGATTAACTTAATCAGTCACTTATCTAACAATCAGTCACTAAGTATTGTTAATCACTAGTTACAATCATTAGAAAATTACACAAACCCTCCACCCCTTGGTATCTAGTACACTTCAATTTCATCATGTGTCCAAGGGGAGGCCTTTTCTTCATCTTGACTCAGGGTGGTCTCTCAGATTCCCTGGATCCCCTTCCATGGTTCCAGCTCCTACCTGAATCCACCAAACAGTCACCTGGATTCAGAGGTAGACAGCTACCAGGTTCTCATCCAGTCCTCTGGACAGTTCTTGTTACACACTGAAGTTCACAGGGTCCAGCACATCTCAAAACTTTCACAACTTCTGTTGCTGGGAACTCAAGGATCAACCAAGCCAAAAACAAACAAAGTCTTAGCATCCTGGTCATGTTTCTTCAGTCCTCCAGCAGTTCAGCTGGCCCTAGGACCCAGAAGGAATTTTAGCCTTCCAGGTGGCCTTCCAGGTGTCAGCAACTTCAGCCTTCACCAGATTTTGGTCTCATAGAAAACTCCAAGTCAGTTCTCAGTCCAGCAGGTCCAGCTCCCAGATGCTAGGACAATCCTGCTTCCTCTACCAGGAGTAAGAATTCTTGATTCTGATTTTCCATCTCTGGAACTCTTCTTATACACACAAGCACAGGCACACACACACACACACACACACACACACACACACACACACACACATTGGCTTCCTGTCTCACCCAAGCCCCTTCTGCCATGTCAGCAACAGGAGACAGAGTTCACAACCCTCTGTTTCTTTCACAGAAGTACTTAGCCCTTAGTTAGTAAGGACTAAGTACCCGCTAAATTAATTACCATTACAATAATTTATGCCCATTATACCTCTCCCTTTCTCCTTCTCCCAGCACATTACTCTCTCAATCATAATTTTTATTTTTTATATGTTAATCCTTCATATTCAAGTTACTTTGTGCCCTCCCTCCAACTACCCTAATATTGTGAAAGGTCTCATGAATTACAAATATCATCTTTTCATGTAGGACTGTATAAACAGTTCAAATTTAATCATTCCCCTTATGAGTTCTCTTTCCTGTTCACCTTTTCATGCTTCTCTTGATTCTTGTATTAGAAAATCAAGTTATCTATTCAGCTCTGGTCTTTTCATCAAGAATAACTGAAAGTCCTTTATTTCATTGAATATCCAAATTTTCCCTTGAAGCATTATATTCAGTTTTGCTGGGTAGTTTTAATCCTAACTCCTTTGACCTCCAGAATATCATATTCCAAGCCCTAAGATCTCTTAATGTAGAAATTGCTAAATCTTTTGTTATCCTGATTGTGTTTCCATAATACTTGAATTGTTTCTTTCTGGCTGCTTGCAATATTTTTTCCTTGACCTGAGGACTTTGGAATTTGGCTAAAATATCGCTAGGAGTTTTCCTTTTGGGATCTCTTTCAGGATGGGATTGGTGGATTCTTTCAATTTTAATTTTCCCCTCTGGTTCTAGAATATCAGGGCAATTATCCTTGATAATTTCTTGAAAGATGATGTCTAGGCTCTTTTTTTGATAATGACTTTCTAGTAATCCAATAACTTTTAAGTTCTCTCTCCTGAATCTATTTTCCAGGTCAGTAGTTTTTCCAATGAGATATTTCACATTGTCTTCTATTTTTTTCATTCTTTTAGATCTATTTTATAATATCTTGATTTCTCACAAAGTCTATAGCTTCTATTTGCTCCATTCTAATTTTTAAGGAATTATTTTCTTCAGTGAGCTTTCGAACTTCCTTTTCCATTTGGCCAATTCTGCTATTAAAACATTCTTCTCCTCACTGACTTTTTGGATCTCTTTTGCCATTTGGTCCAGTTTATTTTTCAAAGTGTTATTTTCTTCAACATTTTTTTTTGTGTCTGCTTAGCAAAGTTATTTACTTGTTTTTCATGATTTTCTTGCATCACTCTCATTTCTCTTCCAAATTTTTACTCTATTTCTCTTACTTGATTTTCAAAATCCCTTTTTGAGCTCTTCCATGGCCTGTGAGCAATTACTATTTTGCTTGGAAACTTTGAATGTAAAAGTTTTCAATTTGTTGTCTTCTTCTGCTTTTATGTTTTAATCTTTCTCGTCACCAAAGTAAAATTCTATAATCTGATTTCCCCCCCCCCCCCAACCTCCCCACACTATTTGCTTATTTTCCCTGGCAATTTCTTGACTTTTTAGCTCTTTGTTTAGGTAGGACTCTGCTTCCAGTATGGAGGTTATACTGTCCGAAACTTCAGGGAGTTTGTGCAACTGTTTTCAGAGCTATTTCTAGGGACCTGTAAATTTTCAGTTCTTCCAAGGTTACATGATGAAAGGAGAGGTGTTACTCCTCTCTTGGTCTATGATTTTGTCTGTGAGTGACCATAGGAACTCTTTTCTGCATTGTCTGTGAGGAAGATTCTATCTCCACCACGACCACAAACCCTGTCATGTTAGAACTCCTTCTCACCCCAGGACTGCCTACTAGGGCTACAACCCAGATCTAAGCAAGAGCAAATCAAGAGAATCCTGCTTCAGTGCCACCGAAGAGATGCCTACAATACACGTCTAATCAGTCACTGGATCCCCCCTATCATCTGTTTGCTGACAACTTCAGAAGCAGCCACTCCAGCTGCCACCCTCCAGTTGGGGCTGGACCTTTCACCTCTCTCACCCAGGTCTGACAGATCTTTTCTTACTGACCTTTTAAGTTATCTTTGACATTTGCGGATTGAGAAACCTGGAAACTACCAGAGCTGCCAGTGATTCAATTACCGGAGGCCTGCTCTATGCCTGCAGGGCCATACTACACTCTTCTCCCAGCTGGATGCAATATACCCTTCCTGTAAACGTTCCAGAGTGTCTTGGGCTGGAAATTTGTTTCACTCTGTCATTTTGTGGGTTGTGCTGTTCTAGAATTTGTTTAGAGTCATTTTTTTTTTTACAGGTATTTGGAAGGGTTTGGGGGAGAGCTCAAGGAAGTCCATGTTTTTACTCGGCCATCTTGTCTTCACCCCACAGCTAATTCTTTAACCTCTTGTTTTGGTATTCTACTTTTCTTTACTGTCATATAAGGGTAGTTTATTTGCATGTATATACAATGGAATGACATCTTAAATGGGGGCTTAAGGGAAGATTATAAAGTTAAAAATTAAGGTAAAAATCAATAAATATCAAAATTATTTTCTGGAAGTGGTGAATATTGGTATTTTGGACTAATATAGATAAAAAAGTGGAAATAGTGATCCATAACGTTGAGATAAGGATTAGCTTTAATAGGGTTATTGGTTTTGGTAATAAAATTACAGTGGTTAGGATTTAATTAGATAAGGTACCTCTGCTCCTCTGCTTAGTATCACAGCACTGCCTCACATCACAAAGAATTTCCCTGATCTTGCCTTCTCCACCTTTCCCACTTTCTGTCCTACAAGTGATAAGGTGGGGTCTTGTGAGGCAGAATTACATGTCCCAACTCACTCTTACTTTAGGGCATATATTTATTTCCTTCAATGGTGGTAGTAATCACAAGTACTATTTAAGTTTTAATTTAAGGGTGTTCCCTTCTTACCTTTTCAATATCTGTCTCACAGAGTTAGATATTTAGGGGCAGTGCAAAGTTTGGTACTCCTGAGTAAAATATCTAAACTATTAGGAAAACCCTGAACATATATTTAAACTTTTGCAAAGTTGAGAGAACTAGTCAAAGAGTTGAATAACTTTCTTAACACTGACAAATTCATGTAATATATATTATATAAAATGTACATATTTATATTTTTATATAATTTATTAGAAAATGATAAAATCATGCTGGGAAATGTAGGGAAACTATGTGTTTCTGAATCATTGTGTTTACATAGCTGGAGAAGAATGGAAGGAAGAAAGGAAGAAAGGAAATAATTATTTATTAAGTGCTTATATGTAAGGCACTGTGTTAAGTGCTTTACAAAATTATCTCATTTGATCCTTATATAAATACTAGGAGGTAGGTGCTAATATTATCCCTCTTTTATAGTTGGAGAAACCAAGAGATAGTTGCTTGCTAAATGCTTTCCCTAGGATCACACAGCTAAATGTCTGAGGTGAGATTTGCAATCTGGTTTTCCCAGCTCCTGATCCAGCACTCTATCTACTCTGGAAAAGTTCAGTTATGTATATAGGAATCAAAATGACAGTGAGATATAATGGTAAAGGGTACGTTCTACATTTAAAAGTTAGGAAGGCTGTAAAGTGAGGAAAAACAAAAAAAAAAGTCTGTGTAGACCAACTCAGAAGACAGTATTAGTCCTGGAAGGTCAAGTAATTCAAGATAAAAACAGAAACTAGTAGAGACATTGAAATAAGTCTGATGCTAGGATAGATTCTGTTTGCTTCTGACTTCTTTTACACTCTCTGTCAGGTGTGGAGAATTGTTGGCCTTTAATGTTCATGACGGCAGTTGTAGTTTGAGAATGTGTGAAAAACCTAAAGGCATGTTCCAATTCTAAGGAGGAAGAGACTCTAGAAATTTTTACAGATTATAGGGAAGATTTAATTTTTAAAACTTGCGTGATATATAAACCCAAGGACCTTCAAACAAGAAAGTAACCATAAATGAGAGAATTAGTTCAAGTTTTTTTTTCTTTATGTAGCTCTATTGGTAAAAAGAGAGGAAAAGCATTAAGGTTCTTAATCATTAAGTGTTTAGCAATAGCTAACAAATTATACTAATCATTTAGATGTCTTTGCCCTATTTTAAATTAGATGGTTTGAAATACAATTTTAATTTATTTATCCATTCTTTCATTTTTTTATGTTTATTTAAAAAAAACAACCTCCCAATTCTCTCCCTTTCTACTGCCCCTCCTCTACTCACTGAGAAGACAAGCATAAAATATCAATTATATATGTGAAGTCACGCAAAACATTAAATATAGTCTTGATTTTAATAACAAGACTTTTTAAAACTCATAGAATTTTGGCTCTAGAATTCTTTGCTGCTTTTTTTCACATTTGGTATGAAATATTTGGCAAATAATTTTGAAAATAGCAATTTAAGCCCTGCAAGAATTATAATTTCTATTAGTAGACTATGCAAACCATTCATTCACTAGCAAAATCATTTAATTAAGAATTAATAATAATGTAAACAATGAGGGGAAACCTTATAATAGAATCATTATCTTCCACCACACACAAACGGGTACTCTTATTATATTTGTCCTTCATTTTCAAAGAGGACCATGGTATCATGGAAATGATGACATGACTTGAAGTTGACTATGATTTGAGTGAGGGAGGACTGTTCAGGTTCACCAGCCTCACTTTCTCCTGCTAGGTTGCCAACCTTACTATCTTCTCCAGAACCATCTGGATCCAGTGATCATATATTCATCAGGATGACAGGAAATGACTCAGGATGCAATGGGAGACCCTGGTTCTTTTAGGCTGAGGCCTTTTCATGTACTTAAGGTGAGGTAATGCCCATCTACTTGAAAAATAAAGGGTGTGCATGGCACACTTTTACATTTAGTCTAAATATCTTCATATTTTCTCCATTACTTTCTTAAGTTCAAATAACAAGAAAAGTAAAGCAACCAATCAAATCATAATTTGTAGCATTTGCCAATTTTTGAGGCACAGTAATGCAAGTCTATGCTCCAAACATTGATGCCAAAGGGGCCAAAGGTGATGAATTTTATGAAAACCTAAAACATCTAGGAATAACAGACAAAAAAATGTAACCTTTATCTTGAGGAACTGGAATGTTAAAGAAAGATATAAAAAAAATAATTGGAATAACAGATATGACCTAAATTACGTCTTATGCATGTAAAGTGGAAGTGACAAATAGATTTAAGATATTAGATCTGATAGGTAGAGTGCCTGGAGAACTATGGACAATGGTTCACAATATTGTATAGCTGGCAGAAACAACAACAAAAATAAATCCCAGAGGAAAAGAAGAGCAAGAAAGCAAAATGGCTTTCAGATGAGACTTTACAAGCAGTTGAGAAAGAAGGAAAGTGAAAGGTAATGGGGAGAAGGAAAGATCAAACTGAATGCAGAATTTCAGAGAATGGAAAGGATAGATAAGGTTCTCTAAATGAGCAATGCAAAGAAATAGAATAGCAAAGAGATCATATCAGTTAAGACTTAAAGAATTTCACTGAGTGTAGTGGGAATGGGAATTTGAAGACCTTCCCTGTTTTGAAAGTAAACTCTGCCCCCTAACAGGCTGAATGTAGTCTTATGGAGCCTGTGGTGGGAGGAGTTTGCTGAAGGGTCCAGCAGAGCCACAGGAAGCTGGGAGTCAGAGCCAGAGAGATGGTGGGAGAGAAGGGATGCCCAGCCTAGTTGTTAGTCAAATTTGTGAGTAAAATATTGACCTTATATTGGTTTGTAGGAAGGCTGAAGATGGTGTGCCTCTCTGCTATGTTGTGGTGCATTAACTTCTGTGTTGTTATGATGGATTTGGTTTCCTGGTATTGGAATTTAGTTCTCTGGTGTCTAAATAAGTGCTTTGCTTCTGTCCTCTATGGAGAGTTTGTTATATTTTGTGATGAGCACCATGTGGGAATATTTATAGTCATGGTTGGTGCTGCAATGTTGCACAGACACCATACTGAGACTGACTATTCACCGTGAGGTCAAATACTAAGTTTAAATATCTTGGCCATATAATGAGAAGACAACTCTGAATGAATGAAAAGACTCTGATGTTGGCAAAGATTGAAGGCAAAAGAAAAAAGGGAATGGCCAAGGATAAGATGGATAAAAAGCATCATAGAAACAACAAATAAGAGGGTGGACAGACTTTGTGAGATAGTGGAGGATAGAAGAGCTTGTTATCCTATGGTCCAAGGGGTTGCAAAGAGTTGGGCATGACTGAACAATTGAACAACAATAAAATCCTCACACTGAATATTTAACAACTTGTTCTCATTAACTGGTTTAAGCTGGCTCCAGTATATCCTGCAGTACAATTCCCTTATAGGTTTTAGGGAAAATATAATCAAATCATTCACAATGCTTACTATTCTCTTCACTATAACAAGAAAGGAATTGAAATTACTTTAATAATCTTATTAGTATTTTGATACTACCCATCACCAAGTATTTATTAAATATGTACTAAATGTCAAGTACTGTGCTAAATCCAAACTCTTTTAGTGCTCTGTGTTTCATGAAGTTTTGCAGGAGTCTTTTGGGAGGTGGGGAACTGTTGTTAATTCCTGCCTTGGATGTGGGTCATTAAGATCCTGCCAGGAATACTGGGCTCATATATCCCAAGGTAGTATCATTTTATATGGCTTCTCTTCTGTCCCTCAGGTTTTAACTGTTACCTTCATATTGCTTTTGCATCCATGATTATTCATGCCAGTAGATCTGTTTTCTCAAACATGATACTCTATAGACTACTTGCTATTGATCAGTGTCCTCCTTATGGTGACCCATCAATGATTTCTATGAAGATGTAAATGCTTAATGTTAGCTCTAAGCACATATATACAAAAGCTTTCCTTCAAAAGGATCTGACTAGATTACCAATGGATTACCTATATGAACCTCTCATGGAATCAATAATCAGTAAATCAATCAGTTAATAAGCATTTGTTAAATTCCTACTATGTGCTAGGTACTGTGCTGAGAGCTGGACTTAAGTGGAACATGTTTGGGATGAAAAATATCCTTCATCCTTAATTTAGTGAAAAGAAATAAACATAGAGATCTCTTAGGATAAGAACAGGACTTTATTCTCTTCCCCAGGAGAAGAGGGCAGTCTTCCCCATGACTCATCATGGAGAAGAGGCAAGTTACAAAAGATAGTGCTGGAATTTATAACCTAACTTAGTCAAGACCCCTCCCTGACTGTTTCTCCTCTCATTGGCGGAGAGGCATACTTCACCAAATACCCCAACTGGGATAGCAAGGAAAGATAAGGGGAGGGTCCCGCCAAGGCGGGAAAACAGAGAAAGGAAGATAAAAGTGATTGACAGAAGCAATTTGAAAAGTTAACCACCCCAAATTGAAAAGTTTTCACTCATCCCATACAGTCCCCAGTTTTTTGTTTTTTTTTTAACTCTGAAAATTTCTCATGAAAGGGCTTATCCTCCGGGGGTGCCTGCCTCAAGACTGGCATGGGGAATGGCTGCTTTCAGGAGAGGGCATACCTGGACACGAGCCCCCATTTATTTGGGATGAAAAATACCCTTCATCCTTAATTTAATGAAAAGAAATAAACACAGAGATCTCTTAGGATAAGAACAGGACTTTATCCTCTTCCCCAGGAGAAGAGGGCAGTCTTCCCCATGACTCATCATGGAGAAGAGGCAAGTTACAAAAGATAGTGTTGGAATTTATAACCTAACTCAGTCAAGACCCCTCCTCGACTGTTTCCCCTCTCATTGGCGGAGAGGCATATTTTACCAAATACTTCCCCAACTGGGATAGCAAGGAAAGATAAGGGGAGGGTCCCACCAAGGTGGGAAAACAGAGAAAGGAAGATAAAAGTGATTGACAGAAGCAATTTGAAAAGTTAACCACCCCAAATTGAGAAGTTTTCACTCATCCCATACAAACATGATAGAGCATGCAACTGCCAGCTAATACTTTTTATCAGTCTGATCTTTCCCAGGAAGGGAGCAAAGACCAAAGTCACCACTTGTCATCTCATACAATGCTCACTGGGATGGTAGAGATTAGTGAGGGTTGCAAGGGGTTGGTTGGTAGAAAGAAAGGGAGACAGACAGAAAATGAAACTTAGGTATAGAGAAAGTAAGACCTGTGAAGTCATAAGTTATACCTACTACTTCCAGTTTAGTGAGGGCAATAATTTAACTCCTCTCTTTCTAAAAATCTCCTTAGTCTCCTTCTGAGTATGCCCTGAAAACAAGAGGCGATATTGTACCTTCTGCATTCCAAGCTATACTATACCAAAAAGCCATTGAATGTGCTGCCCCTGTTTAAAGCAAAGGAGTTTTGAATTAAGTTGGTCCAACCCTGTTAATATCACAGAGCCATTATCTCAATCTAGTTGCTTGCTATACTTTTTTTAAAAAAATAATTCAGGTGATTATTCTGCCTACAGCTAGTGGGAGGAAGGAAAAACTTTTATGCTCATTCCAAACAGCTAGAAGATAGCAAGATGTCAGTTGATAATTTTGATATTGTTAAGGCTGGCTAAGAAAGCATGCTTCTAATAGCAAAAGCTGTAGCCCAAGGGATCTTCACCTTTCATTGTGTCCTAGATCCCTTTGGTACTCTCGTGAAAACAATGGCCCCATTCTCAGAATAAAACTTCTAGATACATTAGAGAAAATACATAGTTACTAAGGAAATCAATTCTTTAAATGTAATTATCAATTTAAAAAAGTTCAGGGATCCCAAGTTAAGAATTTCTGTGAGTCTAGAAAGTTCTACAAATGTGGAAATGGAACCCATAAGAAGCTGACTAAGATTCATATTCAAAAAACTTAATAATCATCATTCTACAAATTAAGAAATCCATGAATAATTTTATGTATATGCATAGGTGAGACAACAATTTTCTGGTAATCACACAGTCAAGATTAGATGCCTGCTCTTCATTGGCTTATTTCTGTGCTTATATTGACAATACAATCTCAAATTTCTTTGAATAGTAATAAATGTAGTAGTCAAATGAATCTGTGTATTTTTTGAGGGGTGTGGTAGGGGATTACTGCAGTCATTCCTTGATAAAGGATAGATATTACTACATCACTTAAATAGCAGGAGTTCTGACTTCACTTTAAAAATCTTTCAATTTTATTATTTAATCTAGAGATGGTTTTGCCACTTTTTAGATGAGTAAGAACTAAGGCTTCTTTAATCCTAAGTGGAAACAGTTTGGGCGCTAGATGTTAAGCAAGAGGATAGTGCAAGGACTATTGCCACAGTATCTGTTCCTCACCCTCAAGGGATTCTGTGTGAAGAGCAGGCACTAGGACAGCAATCACTGCAAGGATAGTTGCTAAGGGAAGCACACTGCTCTTGATGTTTGACCCCTCAGGCAAAGCTCCATTCACTACACAGGAAGATGTATTTTTACTAAAACTATGATTTTCCCTCTTCCTATTGGCATCTTAGCATTGTCTCTTATTGTAGCAGCTGTCATTAGTGTCTGCACAGGAAGCTGAGAATAGACTGGTTATAATATGAGAAGGCAAATTCATAACTCTATGTGAATCCCAGCAAAAAAACAAACAATATAAAAACTCTAAATCATATCAAAAAGGAATTTCCTGAGAACCCCCACAGAGGGTAGAAAAAGACTTCTAGCCCTTTGCCAAACAATCTTTCTAAGTCTGAGCCAATTTTCTCCTCTGCTTGGAGAGAGATTGTTTGTACTGTACCGAATTCATTTGTACCTTCTACCAAATTCATTTGTACCAACCATATCACCCCTTTTTAACAGCTAATTACAGACCACTGATATTTCACCAGCTATATTGTATCAGAAAGACAATCCTAAAGGAGCTTGGAGGAGAGATAATAAGAACCACAGTTAGGGAACCTTAATCCTCATTAATTTGGGACAGTTTTTTTTCTTCAGAAACGTGTTATATACAGAGTCTCCTCTGGGATAAACATTGGTTCCTTACAATTTTCAGGGATCAAGATGAGGTATTTTCCACTTGGAGCTTAAAAATTTTTTTTTTTAGTATTTTCTTCTCTTTTGTTATAGGTTACAATTTTACAATAGTCAATTTTCCAGTGTGTTTTCTTTAAAAGTCAGACTGATATTTTTGATACAATCTTTGTCCATTTCAATGTTTATGTGCTAGCATGCATTCTATTACTATATCCAATGTGAGTACTTTAGTTAATACAAGAAATATGAATTTTGCATCTAAAAATGCTGATGTGCTTAGCTGATAAATATTCATATTTTTTCCCTTTCATATAGTACTAGTTTGTTTTATTTTTGAGATCCTTAGG
Organism: Pseudochirops cupreus; assembly: GCA_028627135.1. Classification (NCBI taxonomy): domain Eukaryota; kingdom Metazoa; phylum Chordata; class Mammalia; order Diprotodontia; family Pseudocheiridae; genus Pseudochirops; species Pseudochirops cupreus. Next base: position 91,794,526 of record CM053580.1, read on the forward strand.
CCCATTGGATAAGTTGTCTGCTGGCTTAGAAAGTCTAAGTAATCAACCCTAAATGCTTAAATCCTTTTCTTGTGAGCTTTGCACGTCCCTATTGCTGAATAGATCCTCTTTTATTTAGTGTCTTAACTGAATTCAAACTAATTCTTCTCTTGTTAGATAAGGTTGAAACTTCTTTGCATTTCCCTTAGAGTGGCAGTTATCCATTACAAAATTTCAGTTGTCTGTTACTATAGGAGACAAGAGGAAATTTTCCTGAAACTAAAGGGTATCATTTATGGTACAGAGATTCTGGGGGAAATTTAGATATATCATGTGAAGAAAGGGACAACTAGGCATTTTGTCCAGACCTACAGTTAGATTCCGTATGTGTTTCAGGAACCTCTAGATCAAAATTGGATTACCTATATTCTCACAGGAACCTAGAAATATTTTTCAGTATTAAACTGCTCTATAAGTACAGAGATATTTTTGGCATTAGGGAGGGAGACATAGAATAAGATAAAATTTTCCAGTACTGTGATGATACAAAAAAAGTTTTCAATCACCAAGCCAGTTTGGTCCCATATTTCAATGACAGTATTGGAGTGACTTCCATTCAACTCAAATCCCTAATCTCAAAGGGGAAACCTGACCTACATGTGTTCTGGAGAACAGTGTAGGGACCAGGTATATTTTTCAGATGAAAAGTCAGATTTTCTTTACTTTGGGGTAGAGAAGTCCATTTTCATCACCAAAACAACACTTGTTAAATATAAAACAAGCAGGAATCATTTATAAACTTTGTAAAATATTCTTTTTTTGTAGAATATATATAACTTTATTTGAGTCCATTATGATTTTCATCTATTATTGTATGACTACAATTAATGGAATATTACAGTTTCCAAAGAGAGCAGCATGTTGTACTAGATAGGCCATTTGACTGAGTCAGGAAGACTTGGGCTCAAATTTACTTCAGATATCTACTAGCTAAATGACACTATGCAAATCATATAATCTTTCTGCGCCTCAATTTGCTCACTTGTAATATCAGAGAGTTGCACTTAATGGCCTCCACAGTTCCTCCCAGGTCTAAATATATGATCCTATGAATTGAAAATTAATAGTATTCCCTATATCATTGGAGAAGCTCATCATGGGTATGAGTAAGTTATCACCTTAAAAATGAGGAATTATGAAGAACTGTAATAGAGGAAATGCCTAAGTGAAAAAGAAGATGGATTGATTACATGACTAGATTGAATGATAAATGATGGACAATCCATAAGTTCCTCTGTAGGAGAAAGCAAGGAATGCTCTCAGTATGTCAGGTGCACCTCCCTATGGTTAATGTATGGTGAATAATGAACAGTATCTGCCCAGAATGGTCAAGAATGAATGTTCTTCCATTTGTATTGTTTGAAAGAATGCTCACCAATGAAATGACACATCAATTCAAGTATTTTTATTAAACACTTTAATCAAGCAAAGCTTATGTAAGCTCACAAAATATTGGCAAAGTTATCTATACATATTAGCATAAATTGTTCTTGAAATAATTTTTTTAACCTTTCATATTATCACAAAAGTTTAATTGATTGAAGTTATCATATGTAACCTCATTTTCAAAAAATAGTTTTTATATTATCGCGAGTATATTACTAGCATACTATTTTGTAAAACGTTAACCAGCATGCAGTTATTAAGTACCTACATACACCAGGCATTATATTAGGCACTGGTAAGATAAAGACACAATGAAACAGTTTTTGTTCTCAGAAAGCTTATATTCTATCAGATTTCTACATATCTAACATTCACATACGCAAGTATAAGTAGCACTTATACGAAATCAATGTAACGTAATTTGAGTATGGAAAGGGAACAATAGCTTAAGGTATCAGGAAATACTTCATGTTGACACGTACATATTTGATCCTAAAGGCAATGGGTAAGGGGGCAGGTAGCTTTTATTCAGTAGGATAATGTTGTGGTCATACCTGTGATTTAGGAAAATTTAGCAGCTGTATTGAGACTGATTTTAAATGGGGAAAGATTTAAGACAAGGAGATAAATTAGCAGATACATTAATTATGTAGGCAGGAGATGATGAGGGTCCAAATTCTGGTGGTAGCTATGTGAATATAGATAAGAAAGATAAAAATGTTTGGGTGGTGGGTAGATTTGGCCATTTAGATCCAAGAAGTAAGAGAGAGTTAAGAGTCAAGGAAAACATCTTTGTTGCAAACACAAGTGACTAGAGGGTTTGTGATGTCCTCAATAGAAGTAAGTTAGTTGGCATGAGAAATAGGTTTGGAGTAAAAATAAATACGTGTTATCTTGGAAGGATGAATTTGTGATGTCTTGGTGACATCCATCTCAACATGTATAACAAATACTGAAGATATGTAACTGGAGCTCAGGAGAAGAAATAGGACTGACTATGGATATTATCAGCATATAAATGATAATTACATTCTTGGTAGCTCATGAGATCAATAAGTGTAGAGAGAGAAGATAAAAGGACACAGGACAAAATCTTGGAGTATATCCATGGTTCAGGGCTATGACATGGATAATGATCCAGCAAAGGAGACTGAGAAAATGCTTTCTGACAGTCAGGAGGATAACCAGGAGTGGGCCATCAAAAAAAAACTTAGGCAGGAGAAGCATCTAGAAAAGGGTGCTTAACAGTGTTAGGTAGTTCAAAGGTATAAAGAAAGTTGAAGACCAAGTAAAAATCACTCCTTGTTATTCAGCCATGTCCAAATCTTTGCATTTTGGGTTTTCTTGGCAAAGATACTCCTTCTCCAGCTCATTTTACAGATGAGGACATGAGGCAATCAGAGTTAAGTGACTTTCTCAAGGTTACACACTTACAAAGTGTCTGAGTCTGCATTTTAACCCATGAAGATCAATCCCAGTATTCTATCCACTTCAGCAGCTTGCTGAACACAAGTCACTAGATTTGGCAATTAAAAAAAACATTGGAAACAATGTAGAGAATGTTTTTAGTAAAGTAATGAGATCAGAAATTGGATTATAAAGAATTGAAAAGTGAGTTAGAGGAGAAGAAAAAGAAGTAATGAGTGTAGATAGAAATGCCTATGCTTCCTTGTTCTTATAGATGACATAGAAATCTCCTACTAGTGCCACGCTGGCTCTTTGTCTCAAGTTCTATGTAAGTTGGAACCCTTAGAGGTTCTAGACCTTCCACCAGAATGGGAGGCCCATTATCACTGTCTAGAAGTGACCACTCCGTGTGTTTCCCTCAGCCAGAAGTAGTGGAGGCCATGCACTAAGCTTATTTCCTGTTGACATCTTGTATCCTCCTCTTGTGTGAAGTAATAAAGTTTTGTTAACTACTGTCTTCATGTGGTTTGGCTACTCTTTTTATGAACTCTCCTGCATTACAATTATCTAAAAGTTTTCAATAATATATGTGTGTATATCTACAATTATATCTTGAATATTCTATAATATAATAATATTAAATCAATAAGATAGTATGTAATTAAGTGCCATAGCATAAATTTTGAATTTTAAATGACTAATCCATCTGTGGTATTAAAAAAAGACTTCAGTTTATTAAAAGTCAATCCATAATAGCAGCAGTTGCAGTAATGTTTTGGTTATAAAAATCTACAAATGGTAATATAGCAAAGTTATTGCCAAGGCTATTTTACTGAATACATTGTGGGAGGTGTTAGTGATTGTGAAGTATTAGTAGACTGGCAGTGCCAGGAAAACTAAAAGTGAGTTTTTTATTCAAAGACAACCCTAATGAAATAATGAAATAATATCATAAGAGGCAGGATGGCTCAGCAAACTCTGTAGTAGTCTTGATTCTAATTCAGCTCCCAGGTCTGACAAATTTTTGATGATCTTATGAAAAGGATTGATTTTGTAGCTCACTTTGGCACTGAATTTTGGGATCTACAATGAGGAATGAGGAACAGTATAGCACAGAAGATAGAAAAAAAGAGAATTTGGATCTGGGATGTCTGAGAGCACTTTCCACTTCTGCCACATATTGTTTGTGTGACCCTGGGTAAGTCATTTATCTTTCAATGTCTTAAATAACTTCCTAACAATCAAAGTTATATAATCCAGGGACTGGCCAGTGTTGGTAGTGGGGGTTTACTCACAGAGAACTAATGCACAGGCCTGATAAAAAAGAAAAAAAAACCTCATGGAAGCCTTAATGCTCATGCCCTTACTTCTATGTGCTTTGGGTCAATGCTAACAAATATAATTAATGTAAATACTTCATTTCTCAGTGTTCTGTGCTTCCTAAAACTTGTAGTTTTGGCTTTAAAGGAAGATTGTTTTTTCTTTGTTTCAAGGCAATTTGGGTCAAGTGATTAGCACAGGGTTACACAGCTATTAAGTGTTGGGGGAGGCCAGATTTGAACTCATGTCCTCCTGACTCCATGAATTGTTCTGTATCCACTGTGCCAGCTACCTTGCCCCAGAATATTAGTTTTTCCAGGGCTCTTTATTTTATTAAATATTTTCCAATTACATCTGAAACTTGTTCAGAGCATTCAGTTGGTGGCATATTTTACACCTCTGCTTTAGACTCAAAATTTTAAGATATCCAAATACAGCCTAGATATTATTTATTTTAAGGTAAGTTGAGACCCAAAAGACAGCTAACTGCATATGTAGAAAATCCTCAACAAATTGAGAAAATGTAAATTTGCCAAGATAAAAGAGACAGTTCTTATAATATTATTTTTATTATATCAAGTCAATAAATTAAAGAAGTTCCTTAAGATAAGTAAAGACCTTTTTTGTAGCAGAACTTTCATTGAAGAATCAAAATCATTAAATGCTTGAATGGAAGTAATATAAGGTAAAAGTCAGTTACAATGATTTTTAGAGGTCTTGAAATATTATAGAATTAAAGATAAACATACATGTGCGAACATACACACATATGTGTGTGTGAATGTGGTTTTATAGTACTCTAATTTCCTCCTGAGGCAGAAAAAAGGTTTGATGAACTAGAGCCAAGTAAGAGATGTGACTTTAGTAAGAATTAAAAACAACAGTAGCAACAACAATGAAACAACCACAACAAAAACCTTTAACAACATTTTTGTTGATCTTTTCTTTCTGCACTGCCTACATTTCTGGATATATTTCTACTCTCTCCCCCCTTACAGAGAGGTATTTCTTACAATATGAACAAGGACAGAGATCACAGCTGAGTAAACCTAAATACCACATCAAGTAAATCCAGCAGTCTCTCCACACTGCAAAGATGGGATCTTAACTCTGATTTCAGACCAAATTGGTCGTCATAATTTCATGACATTCTTTTTTTTTCATTTTGTTATTCTTTCTATTTATGTTATTGTAGCCATACTGTATAGCATTTTCCTGAGTTTACTTATATCACTTTGTGTAATTTTCATTTCTCTCTGTATTCAACAGCAAAATTAAAAAAAAAAAACCTCAGTGCTGTGAAAAAGATCCCTCTTTTGGGGAATAATAAACATAACACATATATGTATGTATGTATATGCATGTATGTATGTGTATGTATATATGTATATGTATCTATCTATCAATCTATCTGTCTATTTATCTATATCTCTCTATCTGATCCCCAGAATGGTTTGGTTCATTCAAACATACACGGACAGTACATTAGTGTAACTGTATTTCTACCACCTTTCCAAACCATTTTTTGTTGGTGTTATTTACTGCATATGAGATGGTACTACAGCATTGTTTTCATTTGCAGTTCTTACATCCTTAGTGCTTTGGAGCATTTGTCCACATGATGGTCAATAGTTTGAATTTCTTCTTTGGGAATTGTTTGCTCATATCCGTTGAGCACTTCTGTATTTGGAAAATAGCTATAGTAAAATTATACTATTTTTGGAGTGACAAATGTGTCCTATGCTTTCCTATCTCCATGCTTAAAACAAAAATGTTGGCTTTACCTGTAATGTCTTCCTTCTCCAAGATCACCAATTTAATTCATAGCCATTCTTTCAAATGGCCCTCCACCTAGGAGCTCTTCTCAGATACCCTAAATATACTGACTGATACTAAAAATAGAAAAGTCTATTGTCTTCTCAATACTTTTATGTAAGATATAAAAAAGAACCCAGGAAACATGACAAAGGCCATGCCATGATCACTATTATTCTTGTGATTCATACAAGACAAGTTAGAGCAACCTGTGAGTATGTGGTAAGAAAAGATTTTCTCATAGAAGAAAGAAGACAATTAACTGTATAAATCTTCTGATACTATGCCACTCAGGGTGGAACACAATAATCGAGATGTTGTCTGAAGAGAGTACTGTGAAACTAATATCTTCTAATTCCTTTAAGCTATGCCTGTCTTAATGCTGTAATGTACAAGACTAAATTATTTTTTCCCATTGTCATATCACATTTTTTTTAATTCATAAAGGGTTTTCTGCTTACTACTCCACTCAAATCTTTTTCATATATACTGATCACATCTACTCTGTCTTATACCTATACATTGAATCTTTTTGAGTCCAAAGATTTTACATTATTTCTAATAAATTTCATCTTAATAGATTTAGCCCATGTGAAGATCTTTTTGAGATCTTGACTTTGCCTTCCAATTTGCTTGTTCCCTCTTTTGGCTTTATGTCATCAGAAAATTAGATTATAAATTCGTCTATGCCTTTATCTGAGTTATTAATAAAAATATTGAAGACTTCAGGGCCAGGCACAAATCCCTAAGGAATGTCATTGGAGACCTCTTTCCAAGTTGAACAAATGAATATTGATTTACTTTGTGTGGAATACACTTTTAAAAAGATAAACAGTCCTTATTTTCAAACAACTCATAGTCTAATAAGGGGATAAAAACACATAGAAGGGAGTAATGACCAGGAAAGGAAGTTTTTCTTTTCTTGAGAGTAATAGATATGGTGAGTTGATATTTAAGGGAGTCAGTTGACATGCAATTTCTAGAAGTAATAGTAATTTTTTTTTTTATTAATGTATCCAGAGCAAGAGGTAGAAGATGGGGGAGAGGAGAGGAGAGTGATCATGTTTAAAGAGGATTCATGTACACCAACAGGCAGATTACTAGGTGGCTGGGATTTATGACTACAGGAATGGATGGAATTGTGAAGGTGTTCGAGACCAGCTAATAATCATAGTGCCCAATCTGAATTAGTTGAAGAATTCATTGTTATTTGGCATTATTCTACTGATTCATTGTCTACGTGGTTTTCCCAGCAATTTTTTTCTCTATTTTGATTTTAAAAAATCTATTATTTGTCTATATCCATGTCTCTTTGTCTCTCTATCTCTGTTTCTTTTGTCTTTGCCTCTTTTTAACTTTGTCTCTGTTTCTCTCTATCTCTATATCTTCCACCTGTATTTATCTCTTAGTTTTGACCCACCAGATGGAGACAGTACTTTTGAAATATAGCTCTGTTTTCAGTCTCTCCCTTTTCCACTAAAATGGGCCTCACAATCACTTGTTTCCAACTTGGTAGCATCCAACTAGATTCAAATTCATAAGTGTAATATTGCCTGGCTCAGGTGTTTCTATCTTTTCCTCAAGATTGGCATGAGTTACTTCATCAAGCAATTTGCTAAAAATCTAGAAAACCTATTTCATCAGAATTTATGTAATTTACCAGTTTTATATCGGTTTCTCTGTGTCCTATAGTGAACTGCAAAGTCAATATAGCAGTTTGATATGACAACCAAAAATAAAAATGTGAAATGCTGGTTACATTAAAATGTGTCATATTTTGCCCAAGTCAGAATACATCTGCATTACTGCATTCAATTCTGAATGCTCTGTTTGAAGAGAGTGATAAGCTGGTGTGTCTAAAATAGGGCAACCAAGATGATGAAGGGCAGTGAGTCTGTGCCATGTGATAAGAATCTGTTGAAGGAACTAGGGAGAAGAGAACATTTTAGGTGGGGAGGGATAGCTATCTTCAAACATTTGATATGTTGGCATTTGGAAGGGGAGTTTGATTTATTCTACTTGTACCCAGTAACAAAATTAGGAACAATAATAATAACTGACATTTTTATACATCTTAATAATTTAAACTTATTTTCTCATGTGACCATAGCATTGATTCATTTTACTGATAAGGAACCCAGATATAATCATTAAGTTTCACAAGTAGTAATTGTACCTGAGACTTTCTGACTCCAAGTACAGTCCTTTATCACTCTCTACTATTCCAGCTTCCTCTTGGTGGGTAGAAATTGTGGAGATTTAAGCTTTTTCTAAAGATAAGTGTAACGATACTGGGATTTGAAGATCTTCCATGCCCCTTGAGCTTGCTGACGTACCAGGAAGGGGTGGAGCAAGAGAATGCCGGAACCAAGCTAGTCTCCCGGCGGTGCTGACTGGAAGCGGCGGCAGAGGCAGTGGCTGCGGTTGCGAACTCCTTTTGCTTTGAGCAGGGCAGAATCTCTGCTAAGGACTCCTGCTGAGGACTGCCTGGGGCAGGAACTGCCAGGGGCCGGAGCTGCTGGGACCAAGCTGCCTGGACGCTGAGCAGTTGCGTGCGTGAGGAGAGGAGGATCTTTGCCTGA
>CM053580.1:91803574-91844629 GCA_028627135.1 Pseudochirops cupreus
TATATATGAGCTTATGCAGGCTCATAGACTTAGAGATAAAAGGAATATGAAAGGTCATCTAGCTGATTCCCTCCATTTTATGGATTAGAAAAATAGAACTGATAAAGGTTAAGTAATTTTTCCAAGGTCATTCAGCTTGAAGTAGCAGACCTAGGATTTTGATGAAGTTTTAATTTAATTTTATTTTTTCTCAGTTATATGTTTAAAATAATATTAAATATTTTTTTTAAGTTTTGAATTCCAAATTCTATTCATCCCTCCCTTCCACAGATGGTAAGCCATCATACATAGGTTATACATGTACAATCATATAAAACATTTCCATATCAGTCACTTCGTACAAGAAGATTTGAATAAAATAAAAATAATAAAAAAGTAAAATATAACATGCTTTATTTTGTATTCAAACAATGTCAATTCTTCCTTTGGAAGCAGATAGTATACTTCATCATTAGTCCTTTGGTTTTTTCCTTGAATCATTGTACTTCTGAGAATAGCTAAGTCATTCACTGTTCTTAATGAAACAATATGGCTGTTATTATGCACAATGTTGTCCTGGTTTTGTTCACTTCACTTTGCATTGGTTCATGCAACTCTTTCCAGGTTTTTCTGAAATCATTCTGCTTGTCATTTCTTATAGCTCAATAATATTCTGTAACAATCATATATAGAGCTTGTTTTCCCCAATTGATGGATGTCCATTTGATTTGCATTTCTTGGCCACCACAAAAAGAGGTGCTATAATTTTATTTTATTTTTTATAAATAAGTCCTTCCCTCCCCTACCTTTTTTGATATCTTTGGGATATAGGCCTAGTAGTGTTAATCAAGGTTTTGTTACTCCAAAGCCAGTGCTTTAGTCATTGTAGTACCCCATCTGTTTTAGTAAATTAGACATCCTAGCCCTCAGGAAGATGTTATTAATGTTCAGTTGTTCAATTTTTCTTGACTCTTCATTACCTCATAAATGATAGTACACTAGGTCCTCCCAATGTGAGAGCCTCATCTTCCAATGTCATCTCTTTCTCTTTTTTTCTCTCTCTCTCCTTCTCTCTCTCTCTCTTCTTTCCCTTTTCTTCCCTTCCCTCTCCTTCTCTCTCTTCCCCCCCCCCCCAACTTCCTAACTTTTTGGCATCTCCTATGTATCCTTTGCCATTTTTTCTTCTATATCAAAACAACTAACTGTGGATGTCTTGAGGCTTTGTCTTGGACGTGGATCTATACTATCTCATTTTCTATTCTTGCCAGCTTTCATGGATTCAATGATCTTCTTTATGAAAATGATTCCTAGATTTATATATCCCAATCCTAGACTCTTTCCTGAGCTCCAGTCCCACATCATTGAATACCTTCTTGGCATTTCAAAGCATATATCCCCAAAGTATCTCAAACTCAACATATCAGAAACAGAATTCTTTATTTTTCCTTATAAACTTTCATTTCCATCCAACTTCTTTAGTATTATGAAGGACATCTACCATTCTTCCAGTCAAACAACTTCATCATCTCACATCACTGCTTACTCTCCTCTCCACATGTCTGATCATTTGCCAAATCTTGTCATTTCTACCTTTACAACATTCTTTTTCTCTAGTTTTATAGCGATGTCCTACACCAGATCCTTATCACATTTCTCCTGCACTATTACAGTAGCCTTCTAATTCATCATCCTGCCTCAAGTTTTGCTACATTCCAGTCTATCCTCCATTTTATTGAAGTGGTTTTCTTAATGAACATGTCTGACTATGTTACACTTACACCTTCATTATTTTACCCCACTTCCCATTCCTACTATACACAAACACTCAATAAATTCCATTGCTTCCTTATCATCTCTGGAAATAAATATAAAAATAATTTAGCATTTAAACTCTTCATAACCTTGTGTAGAATAACTTTCTAACATTTCCAGTGTTTTAAGCTCTATTCCCTTTCAGATAATCTAATCTAGCTATACTAATCTACTTGAAATTCCTCACTCAGGACTGTCACCTTTCTCTATACCTTTGCTTTGGCTTTCCCCTATGTCTGGAATGTTCTCCCTTTTCATCGATAACTCTTGAAAGCCACCATTTTCTTCAAGACTTAGTTAAAATGCCGCCTCCTACAAGAGGTTTTTTCTGCTCCTCTCAGCTGTTACAGCCTTCCCAGATAAGGATAATTTTCATCCATTTTGAATGTATCATATAGGTATCTACTTATTCATGTTCTGCCTCTACCATTTTAACATAAGCTTCAAAAAAGGAAGGAGCAAATAAGCATTTATATATTGCACACTCTGTGCTAGGCACTGGACTTAGCAACATTTACAAATATTCTATTATTTCATCCTTGCCTCAACCCTGAGAAGTTGAATCTATTATTACTCCCAATTTTTAGTTGAAGAAACTGAGGCAAACAAAGGTTAAATGACTTGCCCAGAGTCATACAGCTAATAATTGCTTGAGGTTGGATTTGAAGTCAGAACTTTCTGACTCCAGGCCTAGTACTTTATCTACTTTGTCACCCATACCCATGAAGACAGGACCTTTTTTTTTTTGGCCTTTCTTAGCATTTACATGCTTTGAACAGTGCCTTGCACAGAATGAAATAGTAACTACTTAATAAACTTATTGACTGACATTTCTCTCATTCAATAATGCTAATGAAGATAAATGAGGGTGTAATATTAAGTCATAAAAATCACTATATTTCATTGTGATGATTGTTCTGTTTCCTTTTTATTATGCAATTATACAACTGTCCTATTTCATTTATTTTTTTTAATGTGTCAAGTACCAGTAAGCTCTCAAAAAACATTGAGATGTATTCTCTTAATGAAAAAAAGATATCAACATGCTTAAAAAATAAAACTGGGACATGCAGGACTTTTTAGTATGTCATTATTCTTTAAAGAAGAGTCCTTTGTGAGTGAAATAAAATTGGTGTCAGATGTCTTCTTTTCTTGCTTATTTTATTCATTTATTTATTCATAGAAATAAAAATAGTGTCCTATAAGTAGGAGATGCTGCTGTGAATAAAGCTTAGATCTACTCTAGTTCAGAATTAGTTAACAGGCAGTATTTTTCTCGTTTTAATCTATTTGATAAAATTTATCCTCACTGTAGACTTATTGTGAAGCTTTATTGATTAAACTATGTGACATTTTTGTATAAAAAACAAGATATAGAGATTTGCAAGCTATCAGGAGATTATTACATTCATTTTATTACTGATAACTATAGCAAATTTTGTCCACCTTTAGGAATACACTCTGAACTTTACAATCCTTGGAAAAATATTATGACAAAACTTTTACATTATTGAAATAATATTATGATGAATGAATATTAAAATGAAAAATTCATTATGGCTCCTACTAAGTCACGTTGAACCTATTAAACTACCCTAAATAAATATGAAGCAGATGTAGGGAAATCTAGTGACTAGAAGGTTACTCAAGTTAGGAAGAAAAATTGGTTACAATTTTGTTCTCTGCCCTCTACTGGCTGTATGATCCTAAACAAGTAATTGAAACTTTCATTGCTCAAATAGTTTTTTAAGATTGAGTTACAGAACAATTCTAGATTTTCATTATTAGAGGAAATTGTCTTCCTGGCATACTCTATTAACAGAGAAATCACAGATCAAGTCCCCCCAGAGTATATAGATATACATATATGTATATGCACACATACATATGTGCCTAATGACTCAATCCATAAAAGGACAATTATCCTAGATGAGCTGCCAAGGCTTAATCACTAACCTGAGTCAGTCAAGCCGGGGGGCAAACAGATAAATGACTCTTTAAATATAAGCCCTTAATTCTTCCCAGGAAGCTGAACTCCAACCCAACTTCTGTGGATCCCAATTGCAATAGTAACCAAATCTTTGGAAAACTGCCTGCCACCTATTGGGAACATCATTCCTTAAAAATATTTGCCTTTTTTGAATTACTTTGGTCCACATTTGGTGAACTTAGTATCACTCAAACTCATCTTAAGACAGTAGAACATAAATAGGGAGAGAGATTTCACAGTATATATCTCATTTTATAATAAAATTTTGTGTGTGAGTATGTGTAGAAACAAAGCATTATAACTAATGCTTAGGGAACAACAACAGAAAAAGAAAGTTTGTGAAACTTGTCCTATGGTAAGCCTAGAAGTCTCAGGTAAAATTTAAACAGAACATACACTGTTTTGAAAACTAGGAAATCTGTACTACAGAATGCTCTTTGAATTCTCAGACAGAAAGTTTTAGAAGCTATTTTAAAATATTTATTACTTTTATATGATCAGTTATTAGAAATGATTTATATAATTTATATAACAAATTAATTGCAATTTCTAAGATCCATCAAAGTAAGACTATCTTTAGGTAAAATGAGTATGATCCTTAACAATGAAATACCTAGCTATACATGGGAAAACACATAGAAATTCAAAGTTCAAGATTTTTAGCTCTTAAGATATATTACTGAGGTGGAGCCAAGATGGAAGAAAGAAGCCAGGAAGTTGCCTGAGTTCTCCCCATTTCCCCTCATAAACGATGTTAAATCAAGCCTTTAAAAGGATTCAGGAGTTACAGAATCTATAAAAAGAAAAAAGTGAAGCAATTTTCCAGGCTAAGATAACTTAGGGCTTCAGGAAAGGTCTATCTCACTTGGCTAAAATGGGAACTTAACCCAGTGCAGTCATTGTTCAGGCAAGCCTGCAGAGGCTCTTAGCCACAGCATAGATCAGTAATTGAGTCCCCCTGGTCTGGGCTCAGCAGGCCAGTGGCACAGCAGGTCAGTTGTGAGGCCTCCAACTCCAGCACAGAAGGCAAGTTTCCAGACCCAATAACCAGGCAACAATAGATGCAACTAGGCCTGGCTACCGCAGCAAAGTGAGCAAGGTGCTAGCACCAGGGGCCCCAGAAGCCAGTGACCAGGTCCCTGACTTCAAGTACAAGAAGCTTTGAACAGTTCCACCTGTGCCTCCAGGACCAGAGCTCAACTTTAAAAGCCATGAAATAATTTTAAAAATGAGCAAGAAACAAAAGGAAACACTGACCATAGAAACTCAATATGGTGGTAGGGAAGATCCAAAAAAGAAACTCAGAAGAGGACAACACTATCAAATTCCTGTTCCCCTCAAGGGGGAATATGAATTGGTCTCAAGTCCGAAAGGCCTTCTTGGAAGAGCTCAAAAGGGATTTCAAAAGTCAAACAAGAGAAATAAAGTAAAGTTGGGAAAAATAAATGAGAGGTAGGCAAGAGATAGTGATCAGCTTGGCAAAGGAAGGACAAAAATTCACTGAAGAAAACAATTCCTTAAAAAATACAATTTGTCAAAAATCCACTGAAGAAACACCTCCTCAAGAAGTATAACTGGCCAAATGGAAAAGGAGGTACAAAGGCTCAGTGAAGAAAATAAATTCCTTAAAAATTAGAATTGGGCAAGTTGAAGCTAATGACTCTATGAGACATCAAGAATCAGTGAAAGAAAATAAAAAAATAAAAATAGAAGAAAACATAAAATACTACATTGGAAAAATAACTGACCTAGAAAATAGGTCCAGGAGACAAAATGTAAGCATTATTGGACTACCTGAAAGCCACAATAAAAGAAAAAAGCGTGGACAGCATCTTTCAAGATATCATTAAGGAAAACTGTACTGATGTCCTAGAATCAGAGGGTAAAACAATCATTGAAAGGATCTACCAATCACTGCTTATAAGAGATCCTAGATGAAAGTTTGAAGGAGTATTGTAGCCAAATTCCAGAATTACCAAGTCAAGGAGAAAATACTGCAAGTAGTCAGAAAGAAGCAACTCAAATATTGAGGAGCCACAGTGAGGATTATTCATGACTTAGCAGGTTCTACATTTGCAGATAGGAGGACTTAGAATATGATATTCTGGAAGGCAAAGAAGCATGTATTACAACCAAGAATCAACTACACAGAAAAATTGAACATAATCTCTAAGGGGAGAAGATGAATATTAAGTGAAAAAGGGGGATTTCAAACATTCTTGATGAGACAACCAAAGTTGAACAGAAAATTCAATTCCCAAATAGAAGACTCTAGAGAAGAAAGAAAAGGTAAACAAAAAAGAAAAATAAAAGGTTCTTCAATAAGGTAAAACTACCTCCATACATGGAAAGAAGATATTTGTAACTCTTCAGAACTGTGTATTAGAGTAGTTAGAAAGGGTATACATAGAAAAAGGGTGTGTGTATAAGTTGACTTTGATGTGATGATATGAAAAATAATTAAATAAGAGATAGGATAAATAAAAAGGATTGTAGTTGGAGAAAAGGAAAGGGTGAAACAGAATAGGGTAAATTATATCACATGAAGAGGCACAGAAGACCTATTATAGTAGAGGGGAAAAGGGTGAGGTGAGCATTTTTTGAAACCATTCTCACTGGATTTGGCTCAAAGAGGGAATAACATACACATTCAGTTGGGTATAGAAATATATCTTACATTGTAGGAAGTAGGACGGTTAAGCGGAAACAATAGAAAGTGAAACAATAGAATGGAGGACAGAAGTAGTAAGGGAAAAGGGAAAGAAAAGGGAGGGACTGAGAGAATGGAGGGCAGCTTGAGGGAAGTGGTAGTCAGAAGCAAAACACTGGTAATGAAGGTAATGGTAAAAGAAGAGAGAAAAGTATAAACATAGGGAGGGGGGGAATATGATAGAGAGAAAAACACAGTAATCATAACTTTGAATGTGAATGAGATGAATTCTCCCATAAAATAGAAGCAGATAGCAGAGTGGATTAAAAGCCATAATCCTACAATATATTGTTAAGAAGAAACACATTTGAAGCAGAGAGACACACACAGAGTAAAGCAAAAGGCTGGAGCAGAATATATTATGCCTCAGCTGAAGTAGAAAAAAAAAAACAGGGGTAACAATCCAGATCTCAGACAAAGCAAAAGCAAAGCAAAGAAAAAAAGAAAACAAACAAAACCCCCACTAATTAAAAGAGATAAGGAAGGAAACTATGTCTTGTCAAAAAGTACCATAGAGAATGAAGTAATAACAATACTGCAAATATATACACCAAGTGGTATAATGTCTTAGAGGAGAACTTAAGTGAACTACTGGAATAATAGACAGCAAAACTATAGTAGTATGGGACCTCAAACACCCTCTCTCAGAACTAGATAAATCTAAACACAAAATGAGAAAGAAGTTAAGGAGGTAAATAGAATTTTAGAAAAGTTAGATATGATAGACCAACGGAGAACACTGAATGATGTTATAAAGGAACATACCTTTTTCTCAGCAGTAGATGGCACCTACACAAAAACTGACCACATATTAGGGCATTAAAAAACAAAACAAACCTCACAATCCAAGGCAGAAAGAGAGAAATGTTAAATGCATAATTTTCAGATCATGATGCAATAAAATTATATGAAATAAAAGGCAATGGAAAGATAGATTAAGATTAATTGGAAACAAAATTATCTAATCCTAAAGAATGAATGAGGCAAACACTAAATTATTGAAACAATCAAAAATTTCATCAAAGAGAATGACAATGAGAAAACATTTCAAAAGTTATGGTATGCAACCAATGCAGTTATTAGGAGAAGTTTTTTAAATCTCTAAACACTTACTTTCAGTGTCATGCCAATCAATCTACCAAAAAGATATTTTATAAAGCTTGAAAAAATAACAAAAAAAATTCATTTGGAAGAACAAAACATCCAGAATATCAAGGGAATTTATGAAAAAAAAATGTAAATGAAGGTGGCCTAGCAATATCAGGTCTCAAACTATATTATCAAGTGGCAATCATCAAAACTATTTCGTATTGGTTAAGAAATAGAGTGATGGATTAGTGGAACAGGTTAAGTACACAAGATACAGTAGTCAAGGACTATAGTAATCTACTGTTTGATAAATCCAAAGATTTCAACTTCTGAGATAAGAATTCACTATTTGACAAAAACTGCTGGGACAAATGGAAAATAGTATGTTAAAAGGTAGGCATAGACCACCATCTTGAACTGAATACCAAGGTAAGGTCAGTGTGGGTGCATGATTTATACATAAAGGGTGATACCATAAGCAAATTAGGATAGCAAGGAAGAGTTTATTGTCAGATATATGGAGAGGGGAAACATTTATGACCAAACAAGAGACAGAGGAAAATATGAAATACAAAATGGATAATTCTGATTATATTAAATTAAAAAGTTTATGCACAAACACAGCCAGTGCAACCAAGATTAGAAGGAAAGCAGAAAGCTGGAGGAGGGGAGAAATTACTGCCAGTGTTTCTGATAAAGGTCTCATTTCTCAGATCTATGAAAATGAAAGTCACTCCTCAATTGATAGTCAGAAGATATGAATAGTGCGTTTTAAGATAAAGAAATTAAAGCTATTTATAGTCATACAAAAAATTCTCTAAATCACTACTCATTAGAGAAATGCAAATTTAAAAACTCTTAAATACCACATTATACCTATTCAATTGGCTGATATGAGAATAAAGGAAAATGGTAAATGTTGGCAAAGATGTGGGAAATCTGGAGCATTAATCCATTGTTGCTGAAATTGTGAACTAATCCTATCATTCTGGAGAGCAATTTGGAACTATGCTCAAAGGGTTAGTCTGGTGTAATTGGGTAGTATTATGTGATGACTATATTATTTAATCGATGTAGTCTGTTTTCCTTTGAAGAAGAAGAAGAAGAAGAAGAAGAAGAAGAAGAAGAGGAATAAGAAGAAGAAGGAGGAGAAGGAGGAGGAGGAGGAGGAGGAGAAGTGGAACAGCTTCTTTAAAGCTAGCACAAGAAGTCAAAAAACATAGAAGCTTTAAGCAACTTAAAATGATAAAATAATCTTCAATATCCTCAGTGAAGATCATAATATATTAACTGAAGAAAAAGTGTAATACTCTCAAGGTAGTGTTGTTTTCTTGTTTCTCCTTTGTTTTTCAAAAAGGACCAATGACATTACCAGCCAATGTCTTTATTTGGATATGAATTGAATTCAAATGAGGCAGAGTAGCACCAAGTCATCAGCCATACTGGTATTATCAAAGTCCAGTAGCAAGATAAAAATCAAGATGACTCAGGACACAATGGATGACCTTGGTGTCTTCAATGTCTGACCAAGCTCTAAGTATTCAATATGCCGACTCCAGCAACTTTCATGGCCTTCGGAACAAATTGTTCTCATCCACCCATTTTGCCAGGGGGAGTCTTTAACATGCTTAGGGTAGACATTCCCATAAGTCATCGACAGATTTGAGGCCCTTGGGATATCTTCAACATTTTTTTAGCCAGTCAGCCCAGATGGTTTACCAAGGTGTGGTCACCACACATGCTACAGCTTCTTGGAGCAAAAAGTGACAATTGACTGCCAGGTAGACACAAAAGGTGAATGAATAGCCCTGAAAAGGGTTTGGCAAGCTCTCACACTGAGGTGTTAGTCCTCCCTGAACATCCAATATGCTCCTGGTAGTCTACTTTAGAAGTCAGGGAAATGTTTGGTATGCTTTAAGAACATGGAAAAATTTTACATCCTAAACAACTCATTTAACTTCTCAAATCAATCTCACTTATAAGTAAACAGTCTTAATTGCCTTTGACTCACTTTTCTAGAAAAGGAAGGGCAGAGCTTAGCCTAGGAAAGACTTATGGAGTAAAGGAACCCAAAATGGACGAAGAAAGCAACAGAATGTTAGGACCACTAACTCCTCTACCTGTAGTTTCCCCAAAACCTTTGTGGTTTTCTGCATTCTGCATCTTTAATTCCAATCTAAAAACAAACAAACAAGCAGACAAACTTTTGTCTTGATTTGAGGGAAGCAAATTGATGTAACATTTTGGTATTGGTTAAAATATTTTTAAAACTTGCACTTCCTATGTAATTTTGAAATGTCTATTTTACTAACCATTTGAGGGAAATACAGTCATAAATTTCTATGTAAAATATTTCTCCTTAGCAAAATCATTAGAGAAAACTTTACTACATATTTTAAAAAATGTGTTAACTTTGTGATAAATGACAGAATATTAAAAATAAATTATATCACTGCCTAAAAAGAATAATAGTTATAAGAACTTTTTTATTTTTATTTTTTTTTTAACATTTTTCATGATCATTTTAGGTACAGTGCTGGACTAAGCCAGGAAGACCAGAGTTCAACTACTAACTCAAAAACTTAATAGCTGTATTACCCTAGGCAGTCCATTTGATTTTTGTAAGCATCAGTCTGCTCATTTATAAATGGAGATAATAATAATGCCTATCTTCCAGGGTTATTATGCGTATCAAATATGTTAACATATGTAAAATGTCTTATAAACCTTTAAGGATTATATAATGGCTATCTATTATCACTACTTTGACTTCAAAACCATCTATTCAGAAAAAAAATGGAAGATACAGAAACTATGAAAGTTATGTGACATGGCTATGTCCATTTAACTATTTAAGGGAAGAGCTGAGATTAGAACATCATTTCTAGGATCTTCCTGTTATACGGCTTTGACATTTTCCATGACATTGTTAGCAAATTATAAACGAAGTATAATATTTCATTAATAGCCCAAATTACACAATCATTAAGAAAGATTTGGCATGGGGAAACACATTTCTCACACTATTATGCTACCAATAGTCAAATTTTCTAGCAGATCTGGAATTGGTTTTTTTTTTTGCTTAGAAAAACACCATCACTAAAATGAGGATGAGAAATGAATTTCTATTATCACTAAAGTGAATATGAACAATGAACTCCTATCCCAGAAAGGACTCCTTTTAATGATGGGTTAATTTTCCTGTTTTTGTGTTGAATGTTTAGAGTTGGAAAATGAATTTAGTTCTCTCCAGTTCCATATCCCTTAAACATGTGCATTCACACTCAGGATACATGCTAAAGAAGAAAGCAGAATAAGCTGAACCCAAATACCATCTCTTGTAGCAAGAATTAAGCAAGCTTCAGTTCTTCTTCCACTATAATCACTTAAGAGTCTTACTCCTCTGAGGGCATCTTTGTTATATGTTGCTTGTAAAATTGAATGTGGATTTCTGATTCACTTTCCACTTTATTTCTCATTCACTTAATTGGAATATTTTTCCTGGTTTTGCCCCCCGACTATATTATTTAATCGATGTAGTCTGTTTTCCTTTGAAATAGTTGTTGCAACCAAGTCAACTATACCAAAATTTCTTTGAAAGTGAACTTTCATTTGGAGAGTCTGAAATTGATTTTTCCTATATCTTCTGTTTCTCATCTGGTCCTGTTCTAGATTGTGTGCCTTTATTTAACTTTACCTCATACCTTATTGCAGAAGTCTTTCAGTGCTTCTGAAAGAAGCTTGCTTTGCTTCTCCCATAGAAACTGGTAGCATAAACCAGTGTTAAATTGTTTTGATACTGCTGGCAGTACATTTCATGCTTCAGATGCAAGCTTCATTCTGAAAGTTGGTTGCTTCTACTATAAGTACATATGCAAGTAAATATACAAGCATGAGTCCAAATTATAGTATAGACATTATTCAAAATGATTGGTTGAATACAATTGATTTAGTGTTTTGTTAAACTATAATGTCTTAAATTTGTAATTTGTTACTCCACTTAAAGAGGACAGTGGTTAAAAGGATATGTATATATGGGATGGTCTTCCTTAAAAGTGATGAATTCTAAAGTCATTAAAATTATATTAAAAATCTTAAAACTTTTCATCAATCCTTCCATACGTACCCCATATATCCAATTTTCACATCAGTGCTTAAGTTACTTATAATATGCTTTTTGACAGGTGGCAAATAGTCTATATGTTATTTATCAGCATTGTGCTGCATGCTAGAGATTACAAATGACAAAATGTAATTTAAAGAAACACTTTTCAAGCAAAAAATTTCTTTAAGAAATAGGTAGATACAAAAACTTGTTAGACAAAACAGACCATTTTATGGGGATTTTTCTAGTTAAGTATTTTATGTATTCACAATGAGTAATGTGCATTTAAAATATGGTAAAAAAAAAATCTAGTATTTATACACCTGGTACATGAGTTGTAGTCTATCCTAGTGATCAGAGTATTTATTGTCTGTTCCCTGAATTAAGAAATGTTTCAACACAAATGTAAAACTGATGCCCAGGGAGACATTATATATAGTGGAAGAGGAAATTACGTCCTTCTGGAGAAATGATAGGGACAATATCTTAGGAAATAGTTTTTTAGGTTTTCTAAGAGACACAGTATATTATGGTACACAAATATAAAAATTTGAGTTACTGAAGAATGAAATGTAATATATATAGTGGGTAGAGAGATAGGTGGCAAAGAAAATTAAAAGTTGCGTATCACTGTTTTTTTGTTAAGAATTATTATGATATATTTAGCTTGGATTTATTTAGGAAAATATCTTACTCTGCTGACCCATAGCCCCCATGCACAAAAAGGAAAATTTTGTACATGAGCATCTCTAATATACAAAGGCATGGCTATGGCCATTACACTTCTAAACATGTTGTGCTTAAAAGTGAGAGTGATGAAGATGATGGTATGATAATGATTATGACAATGATGATGATGATAATGATGGTTTTATTAAAAGGATGAAAACAAAGTAGAGATCTTCTAATGAAGAATCAGTTCTCAAGGTATATAAACATATCCAGTGTCATAGTTCTTAATATGAGAATATTCTGGTAGACTTCCTCTCCACAACAGTTTTCTTGTGTAACTGTTTTATGTTATTTGAAAGTTCATTGGGGTAAGGTGGCATGTTTTTCTCTCTGCCTTGAATATTCTGCTGTGCCATCTGATATTCTTGTTACTGTAGCATAACTACTTTGTCTACCAAGTTTCTTAAGCAAGGTGAAGAGAGACTGTAGAATTCTCCAAATTTGGTACTTTCTTCCTATGCAAGGTAATATAAAAAACAATTCCATGGGCGCCTCATTTCCCTAGTTGTTCTTTGGATTGTTTAATTTAATTTTCAAAATTCCCGCTATTTAGCAGACTATGAACATGCTTAACTTCATGTGAAAATATCATTAGCTTGGAGTCTTTCTAGGAGATTTTGTCTGGAAAATCATGGTGATTTTATAAATATTCAAATATAAAAGATTCAAGATCTGCCTATAATTCCCCTAACTTGTGCTTGAAACTTTTAAAAAGTGTTCATGATCTATTAGTTTTTCAAAAACTTTCTTGAACTTTTTAGGAAATATCAGTTTAGTTTCAATTACAATGTACATTAAATAGATGATAGGGGACATTTATGTGTTATTTTTAAGATTTGCATAAATTATACATAAATTATCTCATTTTATAGTCACAAAAACCCTGGGAGGTAGTATTTAATATTATTTCCATTTTACAAATTAGGAAACTGAACCTCCCGAGTTAATATGAATTGCACAGAATCACATAATTAGTAAATCTATGAGGAAGAACTTAAATGCATGTCTTCTTGAGAACAAGTCCAACACACTATTCCCTATGTCACATAGTTCCCCTCCCTGTTATTCCACTTAATTGATTTTGTTTGTGTGTTAAGAATAATTTTCCTCTGAAAGGATGAGTAAATGTCTATGTATTTAGTAAAGTCATAACAACCTCTGTCTGTTTTGTGAGAGATAGAGAGACAGCTATCAGACTGTAAAAAGAAAGGGAAAGTTATAGAGGGATTTTGGATGGATTAAATTGAAGTGAGTCAACCATCCATCTCAAGATGTTTGATAATATGGACTAGTTGAATTATAAAGTTTTTCATCTGAATTGTTAATTAATTATAAGAATCAGTTATTTGTTGTAAGAATGATGAACAAAATATAAAGTACAGAACTGAATGTGAACCTTTTTCTGATAGAATAGATATTTGGATAAATCTGAAGACATATGAGGGAAATGAACCAAATAGATTAGATTATATGCTCTTACACTTGCTTATATCGCTTGTTTTTAATTCTCATTCCTATGCTTTTGGTTTGTATCATTCTTGTTTGCCTCTCATAAACTGACTTATATAGTCATAAATGCCTTTATATATATAGAAATTTTATACCTTAACCAGGGCAAAGACAAGAATAGGAAGGGCTAGGTTACATATTCTCTATGGGGAGAGTGTATGAAGAGCAAACAGGCACTGCATCAAATTTTCATTGCAAGCTTTATTTTAGTAGCCTGAATTCAATATATAAAAAGATAAAGTTAAGACTAGAAAAAATAGCTCTGAACTCATGAGTTGAGCATCCATTTACCATATGGTTATTCAATTACCTATATCCCACATTTCTAGAGGTTTGGTAGTCAACAACCTTTTTTTTTCCTATGTAGGATTAGAATTGTTAATAGGGTGATAAAATAGAGAACATTCTGCCTTATTTCTAAGTTGATGATGGAGTTTTGGATCCAGTATAGTTCCCTTACAGTGGCAATCATCTCCTTGCACAGTACTTTAGCAGAAGGCAGATGTTTGTAGACAGAGGTTGTTAACGCTACATCCTGTAGGGATGTCTTTCAGCACTGGGTGATCCTTCAGCTCCCATTTCCTTGAAGACTTTTTGTCCACTACAAGTCCATGTCAAGTTTCAAATGACACATAAATTAAGAAGGTCATGGGATTATAAAATTCTGTTCCATACACAAACTCTCCCATACAGTTATGCAATACTAGACTATGATTTTTAAATTTTTGCTTTTTTGGAGTGACTTGCCCAAGGTCATATGGCTAGTTTTGTGTTAAGTGTCTGAGGCTGGCTTTGAACTCAGATCCTTCTGACTCCAGGGCAGGGGCTCTATTCACTTCGCCACCTAGGTGCCTGTAGGCTATGAATTTTTTATATACAACCAAGTCAAATAAAATATTCCAAGGTTTTGTTTAGCTATAGGCCCAGCAATTCAATTTGTTTCACCATTATTTTATTATCAAAGATAGACTCTCAATATTTTATTTCCTGTTAGATTTGATATTTCCTACACATTGACCTTTGTTTCTTCTACCTTGGTCCATATCTCCATTATCTGGATTATCTAAGTTCTGTAGATCATAATGAATTTACAATCCATTTGAAATGCCAAGTTCAGCCATGAATGAATCAATAAGCATTCCTTTTGTTTAATGTATGAATCATATTGAAAACATATAGGTTTATATGTACTAAGCAGACAGCTAGACATATGCCACATATTCATATAGTAAAAAAAGGCTTTCCAGATTTTGAGGGCTAGTAAGTCATGATGGGCTCCTAGCACAGGGCATTATCCTTTATGTGGGTTTTATTATATTATTTTGAATACCAAATAGGGAAGAGGGTTGTTGTTTTCCCAATAGAGGTGGACAAAGATGGATAAGCATAGGCCCTGGAAAGTCCAACCAATAA
Source organism: Pseudochirops cupreus (assembly GCA_028627135.1). NCBI lineage: Eukaryota > Metazoa > Chordata > Mammalia > Diprotodontia > Pseudocheiridae > Pseudochirops > Pseudochirops cupreus. Next base: position 91,818,914 of record CM053580.1, read on the forward strand.
TTTCAAGATTATATTGTAGGCCAAAGAGGTGGTAATGTGAGTATTTTAGATATTTGTTTTAAGGGATGGGGATTTCTGGAATGTCCCTTGCAAATATGAAATAATGGTCTGCTTTCTAGGACTGAATGATGGGAAAGATAGGGTCCTTTAGGCCAAATTTAGTCTGGTATAATTGGGTAGTATTAAGTGACAAGAAGTGAAAGGTAGCTACTGGTTTCACTGAAACTTTAAATCACTTCAATACTTTGTTGGTTTTAGGACTGTAGTATATCTATCATCAGCTTCCCACTTTTCTAATTTGGGGATATAAAGATGAAGGAACTTGATCAGTATAGCATACTCCTCACAAGGTACATAATAAAGATCACTATTCAACTCAAGTTCAGTAGTATTCAATACTGGTTAATGTGAGAAAGAGTTTATCACCTAAATCAGGCATTTTTACCCATGGGCCCATGAATTAAAATATTTTAATAACCGTAATCCTATACCCTTTTCCTTAGTAATCCTATATATTTTATAATTAAAGAAAAACATTTTTATATTATTCTGAGAAGGGTTTCCTAAGCTTGTCTAGATTAGCAAAGTACTGCATTCCAAGAAAAAGAACTCTTATTTTAATGATTTAAGGGTCCAGATATAGCACAAAGAAAGATTCAAAGGCATTGATTCAGGGGTTTTCCTATTTTATGAATGTCCTTAATGTTATTATAAGATGATGAGTAAGGACATCCTAGTCCAGGGTAAAGAGTAACACAGTTTTTAAGACCGGGAAAGTAGAGTGGAGTTAAGGAAAGTCCCCATGTTTTAGTAAACAAAGTGGTATTTCCTAGAGGTGAATCACTGAAAGCAAATGTGATGTCAATTCCATTTTCAGCTTCAGTGTTGTCTTGAAGTGCCTAGTATTAGGACTGGTACAAGGCAAATATGGCATATTTAAGGGGAAGAATGGCCCTGAGCACTAGGAGTTAGCCAGAACCCATGAACTCTTGACAACATATCTTCTTGATAGAAGTAAGGCATATCGTAGGCCACTGATGGACTGTAAAATTCATAACATGTTACAGCTCTAGGAGAGCTTATCTGCTGCCCTGGTAATGGTCCTGCAATGTTATTACCATCAACTTCTGAGCTCAGTGATTAAGGAGGCAAATTTTCATGGCTATGCTAACATAGCAGATCACTAATACATCACTTCGATTTCCAAATTTTAACTTCAGGACTAATTTTTTCTGTTTTTCAAATATGACAAAGCATGCTAGTGAAAAATCTCTTATATTCAGACCATAGTCAGGAAAGGAATTCAGAGTGATCTTTAAAAAATTGAGGAGCTCACTATGACATATCCCTAACTAAATTTTAAACTCTTTGAGTCACAAAGTTGACTTCATATTGATTTTAATCCCTCACAACATTGAGAGCCATATATTGTCTTTATTAAGATCTAATAAATATTTATTTTATCAACTGACAAATAGATCATTTTATAATTAGAGGATCATAAATTTTTAATTTTTTTCTACATAGCATTTCTCATTGATTTCCTAATTAATTACTGATAGGATATCTGTAATTTGGTTGGGTGATCACAGGTACAAGATACTTATTTGTATCATTTCATCTCAAGTGGATCAGGCTCTGGGAAACTGAGCTACATCACTTTGAAATGAAGGGTTGAGGAGGTACTATGTCATGAATATTACCTCATTTGCATCTCAAAACAGTCTTGAGAAATAAATGCTATTATTTCTCTCCATATTACAGCTGAGGAAATTGAGTCAAATATAAGTTAAGTGACTTGCCCAGAGTCACAAAGCTAGTAAGTATCTAAGGCTAAATTTGAACTATGGTCATCCTGACTCCAGGCCCAAAATTGTATCCACTCTGACACATAGCTACCTCAAATGATGTAAAATCACTGAAATATGTGTATAAAGACAAATATTAATGTATCAAGTTGCAATGGTTGATATGTGAAATTTATGGACAAGTATTCATTTTAATTAGATTAGCTGTGATGAATTGTGAAAATAACGAATTTTTGGAGTCCATCTTCTCTTTTACCCCTGCAAATCTAAAAATGCATTCTACTTGAACATTTTCTCAAAAAATCATAATATATAATTGATAATATTATGCTAATATGATCACCCATGCCCTGCTTACTACACAATCTAGTATTGCTTTATGCTGTTTTCCCTAATATGCATTGCTTTTCCTGCCTCTTCTCTGCTTATCTAACTGCCACCCATACTTCTGGGAACAGATCAAAAAGTACCTTTTTAAGATGCATATACTCATAGCTGAAATCCACAATCATCTTCTGTATTCTGTACTCCTATAGCAGTAGTTTTTTTTCTTTTATAAAAGTAGCACCAGAAATCAAAGATTTAAAAGTAGAAGTAAATGTAGGAGAAATCTAGTTTAGTTCTTTTCAATTTACTAATGAACACACTTGTCCAAGGAAGTTAAGATGACTTTCTTAGGAGCACATAGCTAGGACTTGAGGCAAGAAGTGTAAGAAAGTGATATTCTGTCTGATGAGGCTTGACAAATATTTGAGGAAAGAAGAAAAGCAAAAGGTAAAGGAGGAAAGGGAAGATGTATCCAACTGAATGCAGAATTACAAAGAATAGCAAGGAGAGATAAGATTTCATCAAATGGTAAATGCAAAGAAATAGAACAAAATAATAAAATGGGGAAGATGAGATCTCTTTAAGACAATTAGAGATATCAATGAATATTTCATACAAAAATGGGCATAATAAAAGAAAAAAAATGATGGAGACTTACCAGAACCAGAAAAGATTATGAAGTGCTAGCAAGAATACTCCAGAGAATGAATTTATAAGAATACAAATCATTCCCTAGTTGACAAATGGTCAAAGGATATGAATGAGCAGTTTACAAAAGAAGAAATTAAAACTATAGTCACATAAAAAATACCCTAAATCACTATCAATTAGAGAAATACAAATCAAGAGGACTCTGAGCTACCTAATCACACCTATCAGATTCATTAACATGACAAAAAAAGAAAATGATAAATGTTGGACAAGATGTAAGAAAATTGGAACACTAATGCATTTTTGGTGGAGTTGTGAACTGATCCAACCATTCTGGAGAGCAATTTGGAACTATGCCAAAAGGTCTATAAAATTGTGCATAATCTTTGACCCAACAATACCACTTCAAGGTCTATATCCCAAAGAGATCATAAAAACAGGAAAAGTACTCATATGCACAAAAATATTTATAGTAGCTCTTTTTGTGCTGGCAAAGAATTGGAAATGGCTGAACAAGTTGTGGTACATGAATGTAAGGGAATACTATTGTGCTATAACAAATGACAAGCAGGTGAATTTCAGAAAATCCATGAAAGACTTATATGAACTGATGCTGCGTGAAGTGAGCAGAACCAGGAAAATATAACAGTAACAACTATATTGTACAATGAATGACCTAGATAGACTTAGCTCTTCTCAGAAATGCAAAGATCTAAGGCCACTCCAAAAGACTCAGGATGGAAAATGCTATCCACATTCAGAGAAAGAACTTTGGAGTCTGAATGCAGATGAAAGCCTACTATTAGCTCTCCTTTTCTGTTGTCATTTTGTTTTGTTTCTTCTTTCTTGTGGTTCTTCCCATTAGTTCTAATTCTTCTGATTAATGTGAAAATATGTTTAATATGAATGTATAAATAGGACCTATATCAGATTACATGCTGTCTTAGGGAGAGGAGGGTGAAAATTTAAAACATAAAATCTTATGGAAGTGAATGTTGAAAATTAAAAATAAATAAATTGTATTAAAAAAAGAATACTACAAAGAACTATGAAGAAAGATGTTAATATCACCAATAACCATGATGGTGTGGTTATTGCTATAGGTCCATACTTCCTGGAGAATTAAGTCAAATGGGTCTCATGAAGCATTGCTAACAATAACTCTAGTGGAGGTGATTGAATTCCAGTTGAGCTTTACAAAATCCTAAAAGATGATGCTGTTAAAGTGCTGTACTCAATATGCCAGGAAATTCAACAATAGTCATTGGATTGGAAAAGGTCAGTTTACATCTTAATAATAAAGAGAGGACAATGCCAAGGAATGTCCACATTACCAAACAATTCCTCTCATTGCACAGACCAGGAAAGTTATGTTTAAGATAGGGTGCAGAAATATGTGAATGGATAATTACTGGAAGTGTAGGCTAATTGTTTTTCCTGTGTGTAACATTATTTTTTTATCTCCAGAATTTACTTATTTTCAGTTTTTAACATTAATTTCTACATGATTTGAGTCCCAGATTTTCTCATCTCTCCCCTAACCCCACCCCAAAAGGGTATGCATATTGATTACCCCTTGCCCCAGTCTGCCCTCCATTCTATCTCCCCATATCCTCCCTCTTCTTATTTCCTACCCCTTAGTTTCTTGTAGGGCAAGATAGATTTCTATATCCCATTGCCTATATATCTTATTTCCAAGTTGCATGTAAAAACAATTTTTAACATTTGTCTTTAAAACTTTTGAGTTCTAGATTCTCTCCCTTCTTCCCTCCTCTTATCCCCATTGAGAAGACAAGCAATCCAATATAGGCTATACATGTGTAGTTATGCAAAGAATTTCCATAGTAGTCATATTGTGAAAGACTATATTTTCCTCCATCCTATCCAGTCCCCCCTTTTATTCTATTTTCTCCTTTGACACTGTCCCTTTTCAAAAGTGTTTGCTTCTGACAACCCCCTCCTCCAATTCGCCCTCCCTTTTATCCCCCCTCTTATTCTTTTCCCCTCTACTTTCCTGTAGGGCAGTGGTTTTCAACCTTCTAAATGCCATGACCCTTTAATACAGTTCCTCATGTTGTGGTGACTCCCAACCATAAAATTATTTTCGTTGCTACTTCATAATTGTAATTTTGCTACTGTTATGAATCTATCTGATATGCAAGATGTATTTTCATTGTTACAAATTGAACTTAACCCACAGGTTGAGAACTGCTTCTGTAGGGTAAGATACCTAAATGAGCGTATATGTTACTCCCTTCTTAAGTCAAATCCAATGCAACTAAGGTTGACTCATTCCCTTTCACTTCCTTGCTCTTCCCCTCCATTGTAACAGCTTTCTCTTGCCTCTTTTATGTAAGATAATTTACCCTATTCTATATTTCCCTTTCTCCTTCTCCAAATATATTCCTTTCTTATCCCTTAATTATATATTTTTAGATATGATCCCTTCATATTGAACTCACCCTGTGCCCTCTCTATATATACATACGTGTGTGTGTGTGTGTGTGTGTGTGTGTGTGTGTGTCCTTCAACTACTTTAATGCTGAGAAAAATCTCATGAATTTCAAATATCATTTTTCCATATAGGAATGTAAACAGTTCAACTTCTGTAAGTCACTTATAATTTCTCTTTCCTGTTTACCTTTTCATGCTTCTCTTGATTCTTGTATTTGAAAGTCAGATTTTTCTGTTCAGTTCTGGTGTTTTTATCAAGAATACTTGAATTTCATTGAATATTCAAATTTTCCTCCGAATTATTACACTCAGTTTTGCTGTGTAGGTGATTCTCAGTTTTAATCCTAGCTCCTTTGACCTCTGGAATATCATATTCTAAGCCCTCCAATCCCTTAATGTAGGAGCTGATAAATCTTGGGTTATGTAGACTAATTTTGAAGACACAGAGGAACTAGATACCAAATTGCCAAAATGCACTGGATTATAGAGAAAGCAGTGAAGTTTTAGAAAAGACACCTACTTCACTGACTAGATTAAACCTTCAACTGTGTGGATAACAACAAAATGTGGCAAGTCCTCAAAGAGATGGGAATACCATATCATCTTACTTACCTTCTGAGGAACCTATATATTGATCAAGAGGCAACAATTAGAAATGATTTATTTAAGACTAGAAATGATGTATGACATGTATGTCACCTTTATTATTTAATTTATATGTACAGTATATCATGTGAAATGCCAGACTGGATGAATCAAAGGTTGGAATTAAGACTGCCAGGGAAAAAATGAACAATTTCAGATATAAAGACAGTACCATTCTGATAGCACAAAGTGAAGAAGAATTAAAAGGCCTCTTAATGAGAGTGAAGAAAAGGAACGTGTAAAAGCTGGCTTGAATCATAACATCAAAGAAATAAGATCTTGGCTACTGGTCCCATCACTTTCTGGTGGAGAGAGTACAAGTGGAAGTAGTGTAAGATTTTGTATTCTTGGGCTCAAAAGATTACTGCAGATGGTGATCGTAGCCATGATATTACAAGACACTTGCTCTTTGGAAGGAAATCTATGACAAATCTGGACAACATACTAAAAAGCAGAGATGTCACCTTGCCAAAGAGTTCCATGTAGTCAAAAGTATGGTTTTCCAGTAGCAATATATGGTTATAAGAGATGGAATATAAGAAAAATTTAGAATTGCAAAATCGATGCTTTTGAATTGAAGTGCTTGAGAATACTTTTTAGAATTCCTTGGGTAGCAGAGAGATCAAATCATTCAATACAAATGAATTCAGACTGCTCACTGGAAGATTAAATACTAAAGCTGAAGCTTAAATACTTTGGCCACACAATGAGGAGGCAGGATTCATTGGGGAAAAGACCCTAATGTTGGGGAAAAAAATGAAGGCTAAAGGAGGAGACGGCAGAGGAAAAGATGGATAGATAATGTCATGGAAAAAGTGAATACGAACGTGGAAAGGCTTACAGAGTTAGTGCAGCATTAAAGGGACTAGTATGCCATAGGGCCATGATGAGTTGGGCATGACTAAAGAACCAAACAACAACAAATTTCCTTAAAACAAAGTCTAGTGCTTTCTACATTATAACACCCTGCATCTCAATGACTATCTACTACCTTATATTGCCATTACATTATTTTTTGAGTTTATGTATCATATCTCAATAGATATTATAAATCAAAACAAATTTTGGGTTATGTCCTTTTAATTGAAATAAGAACTATCTTCAACTTGTGATATTGTAATAGCTAGAACCTTTGTTTGGGGGACAAATGTTTACAGTAAATTCTGGCTAATTACATGTAAGTAAGTAACACTGAACTAAAAATGAGAGATTCAACATTTTATTCTGTTGTTAATTATGCTTATAGTCCCTGCCTGTTGTGTTTTGTTGGAGCTGACTAGTTCAGCCAAAAATGGTCAAATTATTAAAATAAATAATCAACAGTTTTGTCAATTCACTAAAAAAATTGTTGAATAGTTTGTTTATATAAATATAGCCTCAGTAGCTTAATTCAGAGGCTGCTGCTGCTGCTTTTGTTGTTGCTGCTGCTACCAATAACTTTTGAGCCCAGTAACTTAGGAGGCAAATTTATGGGGTCATGCCAGCATATCAGAACTCCACATATCAATTCATCAACTTCAAATAGGAACTTTAGGACTGATTATTTCAACAAGCACTACTGATGAGAAAACACAGCCTAGTCATCACCCCCTGTTGCTATCTATCAATAATGTGTCTTTCAAGTCTATCTCTTTACATCCTACATCCTTCATCTATGTTTTCCACAATTACTCTCCAAAATGCAAAACTTTACCCCCTACTATCTTCTCCCTAACTCTCCTTCTCTTCACCTGAGGCCTTAGCCCAACCCCACTTCACCTCTGCCCCTCCGCACTCCTTGCCTTTTATGTTGTCACATGGAATCCTTGTTGTATTGTAACTATATTTGACTTAACATTGATCATTTTCCATAAATTCCCTTTAATTTCTTTCCTCAAATAAAATTTTACTTATTCCTGTTGATTCCTTCAAAATATGCAGTATAAGCCCACTGTTTCTCCCATTTCACATTGCTCATAGGGAGAAGGAAAAATATTATTTTACTCCTTGTTTTCTGCTGTCTCTCCTGGGTCATTTTTCTATCAATGTAACACCATAGCCTCTCTTTTCTGATAGCACAATCTGCAGGGTTTTTTTCTCTTTTCATCCATATTATTATCACCTAACAGCCAATTTTATGATTTTTCTCTTTGGCTTATGGTTTTTCACTCTCCCATTGAGTTTGCAATGTACAATGCTGGTCCTTAAACTTCTTCACCACCCATGTAGTGGATTCCATTCTTGTTAACCACAAATACACCTATACCTTGAAGACAAGGGTGTGAATTGACTTGTGAGAGATAATTATTAAATTTTCAGTGTAAGCATTTGCACCTCAGAAATTGTCAAACACTAGGTTTGATTTAATCAAGGTTTGATTTAAAAAAATACATAAAAAGTGATTGATAAAATGCTAATAAAGCATATAAGAGATGCTATAAGAAATGACATTATCAATGATTCAAAGAACATGGATATACATGCATGAAATAATGAAGAAAGACACAAACAGAACCAAAAAGAATGTTGTGTACAGTAGTAGTATTTTTCTTTCTTATTTAATATTTTATTTTTTCCCAATTACATGTAAAAACATTTTTAACATTTTTATTTTAAATTTTGAGTTCCAAATTCTCTCCCTCCCCCCACCCCTGCATTGAGAAGACAAATAGTTTGATATAGATTATGCATGTGTAGTCAGGCAAAACACATTTCTATTTAAGTTACTCTTTGAAAGAAAATATAGGCAAAAATGCCAAGAAAAAATAAAGAAATTTTAAAAAAGTGTCTTTGATCTGCATTCATGCTCTACCAGTTCTTTCTCGAGAGCTGGACAATACCTGTCATCATAAATCTTAGAGCATTGCCTTGAATCATTGTACTGCTGAAAATAGATAAATTATTTATAGATCATCATGCAATATTGCTGTTACTTTTACAATGTTCTCCTTGTTCTGCTTATTTCACTTTGTATCAGTTCATGTCAGTCTTTCCGCATTTTTCAGAGAGCATCCTGCTCATTCTTTTTTAAAAGCATAATAGTATTTTATCACAATCATATATAAGAACTTGTTCAGTCATTCCCCAATTGATGGACATCCCCACAATGTCCAATTCTTTACCACCAACAAAAGAGATGCTATAGCTATTTTTGTACACACAGATCTTTTTCATTTTTATTTTTCATCTCTTTGGGATACAGACCTAGTAGTGCTATTGGTGGATCAAAGGGTATACAGAGTTTTATAGCCTTTTGGGAATAATTCTAAATTGCTCTCCAGAATGTTGAATCATTATACAGTTTCACCAATAGGACATCAGTGTTTTAATTTTCCTGCATCCTCTCCAATGTTTGTCATTTTCCTTTTCTGTCATATTACCCAATCTGACAGGTGTGAGGTAGTAGCTCAGAATTGTTTTAATTTGAATTTCTCTCATTAATAGTTATTTAGAGCATTTTTTTCATATGACTAAAGATAGTTTTGATTTTTGTCTGAAAAATGTCTGTTTATAACTTTTGATCATTTGTCAGTTGAGGAGTAGCCCTTATTTCTACAAATTTGGTTCAATTTTCTATACAATTGAGAAATGAAATCTTTACCAGAGAAACTCATTTGTAAGTGTTTTCACAGTCATGATTACCAATTATGTATTTCCCTCAATCACAATTTTACCTCTGTTGATTCTACTCTCTCTCTTCTTTTCCCCTGTACTTTAGCCAAAGTGTTTTGCTTCTAATTTTCACCTCTCCTAAACTGCCATTCCACCTATCAGCTCCCTCCCCCCTTCTCTTATCTATCCATTTCCCTTCCTACTTTCCTATATGGAAATAGAGATGTCTCTATCAAACTGAATGTGTATATTATTTCTTCTTTGAGTTAATTCCAGTGAGAGTAAAGTTCATGTACTCCCCTCCCCATTTCCCCATTTTTTACTCCAATGTAAAATCTCTTTCAGATCTCTTTAATATCACATAATTTATCCCATTCTACCTCTCTCCCTTTTGCCTTCTTCCTGTGAATTTTTCTCTCATTCTACCCATAAGCAATTGACAGTTTCCAATGATTCAGATCTGGTTTTATTGGTGTGAAAAATGTTTTGTAATTGTGTTCATATAGTCTGAAGTTTGTCTTGGCAGGTAGACACCCAAATATTTTATCTTGTCTACAGTTATTTTAAATGGAATTTCTCTTTCTATCTCTTGCTCCTGGGATTTTTTAGTGTTATAAAGAAGTACCAATGATTTATCTGGCTTTATTTTATATGTTGTAACTTTGTTAAAGTTGTTTATTATTTCAAATAGTTTTTTTTAGTTGATTATTTAGGATATTCTCATTGTACCACCATATCCTCTGCAAAGAGTGATAGTTTTGTTTCCTCATGGCCTATTCTAGTTTATTCATTTTTTTCTCATCTTATTTCTAAAACTAATATTTCTAGAACAATATTGAATAATAGTGGTGATAATAGGCATCTTACCAGCTTATCTCCATAATATTTACTTATGGTTTTAGAGAGATACCACTTATCATTTTAAGGAAAACACCATTTGTTCCTATGCTCTATAGTGTTTTTTTAAAAATAGGAATTAGTGCTGTATTTTGTTAAAAACTTTTTCTGCATCTATGCAGATAAACATGATTTCTGTTAATTTTCTTATTGATATGGTCAATTATTTTGATAGTTTTCCTAATATTCAACAAGCTCTGCATTTCTAGTATAAATCTCATCTAATCGTAGCATATGATCCTCATGATAAATTGCTGCAATCTCTTTGCCAATTCTTTATTTAACATTTTTTAATATCCATAGTGATGGTCTGTAGTTTTCTTTTTCTGTTTTGACTTTTCCCAGTTTCGATAACAGCACCATACTTGTATAACTAAAAGAATTCCATAGGACTACTTCTCCTTTTTCTAAATAGTTTATATAAGATTGGAATTAATTCTTCTTTAAATGTTTGGTAGAATTCACTTGTAAATCGAATTGGCCCTGGAGATTTCTTTCTTACAGAGTTCAATGTTAGCTTAGTCAATTTATTTTTTTCTGATATGGGGTTATTTAAATATTTTATTTCCTCTTCTTTTAATCTGGGCAATTTATATTTTTGTAAATATTCATCCATTTCACTTAGACTTTCAGATTTATTGGCAAGTAGTTGGGAAAATAGCTCCTAATTATTGCTTTAATTTCCTCTTTTTGGTGGTGAATTCACCATTTTCATTATTGATATTGGTAATTTGGTTTTCTTTCTTTTATTAAATCAAATAACAAAAGGTTTATCGATTTTATTTGTTTTTACCCATAAAATTAGCTCTTAATTTTATTTATTACTTCAATAGTTTTCTTACATTCAATTTTATTAATCTCTCATTTGATTTTCAGTATGTGAAATTTGGCATTTAATTGGGAATTTTTAATTTGTACTTTTCCTAGCTTTTTTAGTTGCATGCCCAAATCATTGATTTTTCTCTTTCTCTATTTTATTCATGTATTCGTTTGGAGAATTTAAAAAAAAATCCCCTAAGAACCTCTTGGGCTGCCTCCCATAAGTCTTGGTATGTTGTCTCATTACTATTTTCTTGGATGAAGTTGTTGATTGTTTCCATGATTTGTTGCTTGACCTACTCATTCTTTAGGATTAGATGTTATAATTTCAAATTGATTTTTAGTCTTTTTTTCAAAGGCCATTTGTTGCATGTAATTTTTATTATATCATAATCCCAAAAGGATGTATTTAATATGTCTGCCTTTCTGCATTGGATTGTGAGGTTTTCATGCCCTGGGACTTGGTCAATTTTTGTGTATGTGCCATGTACCACTGAGAAGAAGGCATATTCATTTTTATACCCATTCAATTTTCTCCAGAAGTCTATCATATCTACCTTCTCTAACCTTCTATTCACCTCATTACCTTCTATCTTGTTTATTTTGTGGTTAGATTTATCTAGTTCTGAGAGGGGGATGTTGAGGTCCCCTACTAGTATAGTTTCACTGTCTATTTCTTCCTATAACGCTCTCTTATAATTACTTATACTATATATACATATATATGTATATATATATATACTTAGAATTATATATTATATATATACTATTATATTATATACTATATATACTTAGAATTATATATATATATATAATTATATATATATATATTCTTAGAATTATATACTATACCACTTGCTGCATATATGTTTAACATTGATATTACCTTATTGCCTATGGTACCTTTCAGCAAGATCTCACATTTGTTTGTTGAGGTGGAGCCTGCAACTGGCTTGCTTGGATGCTTCCTGTCCCAGATTGCCCTTCTTGTTTACCTGAGTGATACAGACCTTTTTTGCTGATCCTTATTATGGGAATCTGAAGATCTTCCCTGCCCCTAGGCCCTTTGCTAAAGTGGCTTAAGTGACTCTGAGAACCTTCCCAGATTTGAAAATATACTGTCCCCTAATAGGCTCAATGTGGTCACTTGGAGCCTGTGTCAGGAAGCTTGTTCTTCAGGAATGCCTGAGCCTTGTTGCTTTGTGATTGGGCAGTGGGTGAAGAGGGCTGTGACATTCTCTGATCCAGGAGAAGGCTATATATACTGCTGATGTGAGGTTTTGCTTTGGGGCTCACTTTGGAAAGAGTTGTGTGATTTGGCCAGATAAGACTTTGGGAAGCCGTTGAGCCCCCAGCTTTGAAAAACCCAGATGTTGGTGCTTTCCTCTTTGGTAACTGACTAGGTATGGATGTAATGATCAGATGGTTGGAAGCCCATCTGCTGATTTGTTTGTTTGCTTGTAACTTCTGCTTGTTGACTTGTATTCTGTTTGCATTCTCTGAAGTTCAGGGTGCTGAGTTTTCCCCCTGAAAGAGGTAAATGATATACGTTTGATTGATTAAAGTAAGATTGTTAACCCATTTTGAGTTGCTTTCCTGTAGAAAAGCAGATCTAGGAACCTGTGCTAGCAGCACCCTGGATATGCTAGGGTGCTTACTGATACAATCCTTTAACTCTCCTGGATCAAAAGACTTGTCTACCCTGTCTTTTTGTTCTCTATCCTATGCCAGGATCTGTTCTCGGGCACTGTTTTATGAGTGTTCAGAGATAGGAACGGGTTAGATATAGAGACCTACAGCTTACTCTGCTATCTCTGATCCACTCAATCTTTAGGATTAGATTATCAATTAACCTTTGGTGTATCTTTCCATGGTCCTTTATTACATGTAATTTTTATTGCATCATGATCTTAAAAAAGATGCATTTTAATATTTCCACCTTTCTGCATTGGATTGTGAGGTTTTATGCCTTAATATGTAGTCAATTTTTGTGTGGGATCTATGTATCTTTGAGAAAAAAGGTATATTCCTTTCTATCCCCCTTCAGTTTTCTCCAGAGGACTATCATAAATAACTTTTCTAAAATTCTATTCACCTCCTTATTTTTTTATTTTACGGTTAGATTTATCTAGTACTGAGAGGGGGGAGGCTTAGATACTCTGCAAGTATTGTTTCTCTATTTCTTTCTGTAACTCCCTTAACATCTTATTTAAGAGTATGGATGCAGGAGGAGGATCCAAGATGGCAGAGTAGAGTCAGAGACTCACCTGAGCTCTTCCGGAAGGACCTACAAATACCTTTAAAATGACTCTAAACAGATTCTAGAGCAGCAGAATGTACAAAAAGACAGAACAAAACAAATTTTCAGCCCAAGACAACATGAAAGGTCAGCAGGAAACATCTATTGCACCAGGGTGAGAGAGGAGCACATGCATGCTGATTGTTCCAGCACAGTCTTGAAAATAGCAGAGCAGGAACAGGCCTTGGGAGTATTTGAATCAGCAGGTAGAGCAACAGTACCAGTGAATGCTTCCAGAGGTCTCAGCCCACAGATGGTAAAGAGATGGAACTGGTCAGATGGAGATTGCAAGGGTCTCTTTGCTAGCACTGAGGCAGGATTCTTTTGTTTTGCCAATACTTGGAGCTAGGTAATAATCCTGGGTGGCAGTCCAGTGCAAGGGGGAGCACTAGTATAGCAGAGCTTGTGGCCTCAGTGGAGGAGAAAGCCTCCTCACAAATCCAGGGCCGAAAAGCATGCTTATGGTCACTCACAGACCAGAGTATAATACAAGAGAGTAGGAAACAACTTTCCTTAGATCACACTACCTTAGAAGAACTGAAAACTTACAGGTCCCTAGAAGCATCTCTGAAAACACACACACACACACACACACACACACACACACACACACATGCACACGCACAAACACACACACACATGCACACGCACAAACACATGAACACTTTTGTCCAAAGGTAGCCATAGCTGGGGTGGGGGGAGGGAAGGAAAAAAAGGAAAAAAAATAGGAAAGTTACACAATAACTTTATTATATGTTTAAAAGAAATAGAAAGTTGTTCATAATCAATTTACAGTTTGATGTAAGATCATTTTTTCCTATTCTGCTATATGAATGTTTTATTTCTTAAGTTCCAAATAAAATATAATTAAAAACAAAGCATATTAAAATAAAATGATTTATATTTACCTTTTTTTCTCTGGACAGATGATCATTAAATATATATATCAGCACATCCCTGTTTGGAACTCATGTTAGGCCCAAACTGTGGAGGGTTGCATGGAGGGCACTCTGAATTTTTCTCCTAAACTGATTTTCCAGTTTTATTTCATTTAATTTAATTTCAAACACAAGATGTTCCAGCCAAAGTGGACTAATCACTGCTTCCTAATCAGGCTTGACTTTTCTCCATCTGCCTTGAAACTCTCGCTTCTTTTCTGTCTTTCAAGTTCTATTTGTCCTTCAGAACCTAGATTAAATGATCTTTCCCTCCTCCATTCTTCTTGGATATTCATTACTTCTAAGTTTTCTCTCTTTTGTCTGAAATCTTATAGTACTTTGGGCACATTTTCCCTCCCATCATAACTTTTATTTTATTAATAATGGTATATGTTTTGGTCTCCCCTATTGTGAAAAAAATGTAAAAATAGTAGTCTTTGCTAGACTCTTTAAATGCAATCAGAAAATTGAGAATGCTCATCACTTCAAGAAAATTGCCTTCTAATTGGCAGATATAACACGCATGTGTTCTGGGCCAGTGGAATGACCCAGGAGCCCTTAAGATGTTCTTCTCAGAAAGAAAATATTCTGCTAGTCTCTGGTTGGCAGGACAGGGTTTATACTTTATGGGCTTCATTACTGTTCATATGAATTGCTGAATTTAGGTAAACCTAAATAGTATCTTGTACATAGTAGATGCTCAATAAATATTTATTGAATATTCATATTGTTTCAAAAACATGTGGCATTGAAGGTAGGTGAAAAGAACAGACCACAAAGCTTGGCAAAATGAAAATAGTGTAAGATCTGGAATCAGGTTAAATGTTTGCATTTTATTTGTGCCACTTATTAACTGTATAAAGTTGGGCAAGTCAACTCACCCCTTTGTGCTCCCCTTTCCTCATATGGCAGATGAAGGAGTTCTATTGGATGAGATGGAAAGTCTTTTCCAGATTAAAATTTTATACTTTTATTAAAAGTAAAATGTTGTTCATATCATGGCATGCTTTCATGACTCTAGCTACCTATATCTTATGCTTATTGTTTCCTTAATGTCCTGGTAGCTTCTGCACTGTGTTTTCAAGATCAACATAACCAAAACCCACCATGCTATTTTCTGGTTATCTTCATATTGTTCCTTGAAAAGTCTTTTCCTTTTCTCTGCTTTATGCAATGTGAATTGAAGTGGGGAGTGAGTTGTGAATCTTCTGTGGGACAAACATGACAGTGTTTATCATTTCAAACCCAATTGTATACAGTTCAGTGAACCTAGTCAAATGTCATCATGGTGTTACGTAGTCATTTTGCCATTTCTGGACTTTGCTACATAGAAAAGAACAGAAATTTCCACCACAGACATGTCTTTTTATATTCATCTCCTCTTTCATGCTTCATAATATTTTTATACTACAAACATTAATATAGTCACACTGAGAACAAGCAATCTATATTTCTTTGACAATTAACAGTTACTAACATGCTTCTCTTTTCGTATTTCCCTTTTCTTATAATTAACACATTAGAATTTATTGTGTCAGGCTTTTGCTTGTGGTTTCTACTGTCTTAATAACTGTATTTTTATTAGTCTCCATTGGTCAATTACTTTTTTTTTCTTTGCATCAACTCCCCAAAACTTTGAGAAAAAATGATTCCTTATATCTTATATCACCCTTTGGCTAAGCATCATAATTGAATCACCTAGACTACCATCTTAGCAGGGGGAAAACAGTCCTGAATTGAACATTAAAGACAGTCTAATATATTTTATACAATTACATAAGGCTGCAGTTCTTCTTTTCGAGGGTCAGAGGAAAAAGAAGTGGAACAGATGATCTGGTTAGCATAAGATTTGAAGTTCATTTTGGGTTCAATCACTGAAGTCAATTGCATTCTGAATTTTTATAGTTGGTTTTTTCTTTGAATTTCAGATCCCAGCTGGCATCAAAAAAAAGTTATAGATCCAAAGCTTTTTGATGTATATAACTTGTAGCATTAATAGGTTGACACTGTTTGAATAGCCTCAATCATTCACAAACCATTTAAAACACATTTTATCATTCCAGAGTGTAATAAACTAATAGAATTAGGCTTTGAGTTACTCGAGCCTTTGAAACTCTTACCAGAAATCTTACATCCATTAGCCATTGTCTGAATTCAGTGACTGCTGTGATAGAGAATAAACCATTATATACCAGCTCAATGCAAATATAATATACACAACAGCTGGAGTTTTTCATTTTCTTGTTCTCATTCTTATTGACATAAGCTGTGAGCTGTAGATTCCCATTTAGTGAATAAGATTTTATTGGCAGGTTCAGAAAGCCACATAATTCTCCTAAAAGTGTCATTATGATACAAAGTAATAGAATCAACGGCTTAACATATTCTTTAGTGTAACTCTTCTTTTTTCCCGTGATACTAACTTAAACCATTTAGTGGTTTCACAGAGTATTTTTGTGCGACTGTTTGTGCCTCATTTATCTTACCTTTAAGAATATCAAAGCTAAAATGGTTAAGAACTCAAAATGGAATTTATGTTTTCCTTGCCTTGTTACAGGACTTAAGATGAAATATTTATGAGTAATATATCTAACAGTAATACTGTCAATAGGAAGCAACTAAGCCACTTTTATCCATGGCTGCTAGATTGAAACAACTAGAAAATACTCTAATTAAGAAGGCGCAGAAGTGAAAAATGCTTGTTTTAATATTCTATTTCTTTTCTTTACATGAAAAGAAGTCACATTTTAAAAATTGTGTAATCACATTGCAAAAACAAACAACCCTATAAACCAGCGGTTCTCAACCTGTGGGTTATGTTCAATTTGTAACAGTGAAAGTACATCCTGTATATCAGATATTTACATTACAATTCATAACAGTAGCAAAATTACATTTATGAAGTAGCAACAAAAATAATTTTATGGTTGAGGGTCACCACAACATGAGAAACTGTATTAAAGGGTTGCAGAATTAGGAAGATTGAGAACCACTGCTATAAATGCTTATAGGTTATGTGCTCCATTTTAAAATGTGTAATCCTTATTCTTTTTTCTTTTGGTTGATAAGAAGTAAAGGTAAATTCATACACATATACAAACACATACACACACACATACATATCTATATCTTCATATAGAGATATACACACATGTGTATCTATATATGTGTACATGTATATATCTGTATATATACATGCACATATCTAAATATATGTTTTAAAATTTTTAGCATTTGTATATTTCACTCATTTTAAAGAATCATTTTCAATACTTGGAAGCTCCTTGGTTAAGAAATCCAATATGATACACCATAAAATATTGTGACCTATTTGAAGATTGCCAGTCATCTCTTATTTGTGGAAATAACCAAATCATCCCTGAGGTCCCTGCAAAGTTTCTCCTTCCTCCTTTTGTTTCTTTCTGCCTTTTTCCCCCTTCTGATACTTGTGACACTCTGATCCATGCCTGCAAGGAGTGTCTCACTGACTTAACTTAACTAAGAAACTCTAGATATAATCAAACCACAGAAGACCTAGAGTGTCTTTCCAGCTTTCGCTCCGTAATTGATCCCACTATTCACAATGCAGCCTGAGGAAAAAAAAAAAGCATGGCATCAGCAGAGTCCAAAGAAATCTGCAAGGATTATCAACTCCAATTCTTAGGAAAATCTGTAGGAATTAGATGGAGGTTTTTCAACATCTCTTAACCACTTGTCAGCATTCTTACTTACTAACAAATAGCAAAAGGGAGGACAAAAGTAAGGAATACTTGATTCTACAATGTAAAATGACTAAGAAAATAAAAATAAAAAGGAGAAAATTGACCTAAAAATACAAAAGATAAAAAAATAAGCCTAAACAACCAAAATGGTAATCATACCATTACAAGAAATTTAAACTCTCTCCCCATTACTATCACTTCAAATAATTTCATTTTCTATTGCACTCTTATTTATATTCTCTGCTCCCACTAAGTCATTCTATAAACAGTTCTTAAAAACATATTTTATTGTGTTTGATTTTGTTGACATCAATTTATATTTGTAAATTTCTTCCCCCTTAGCAAGCCTATCATTGTGCCACATTAAAATAAAAAAAAAGTCACTAAGACTAACCAACATATTTAGTTTATCTGATAGCATATGCAATATCAAACTCTGTAATCACTCTCCTTTGAAAAAGGAGGTACATTTTTTTTTCAGAGCTTCAGTTCCTTTAACCTGTGTCATTATAGAAATATGGAATGGTCATTTTCTGTTTTGTTTTTGTTTTTGTTCAATTGACATCTTTCTAATAATTGAATGAATGTTTTGCTGGCACTCTTTACTTCATTTTGCGTCAGTTCATGTTTTTCCATTCTTCTCTGAATTTTTCACATTGCTCATTTCTTACAGAGCAGTAATATTCCATTGTATTCATTCATTTAAGCATTCCCCAATTGATGAGCACCTGCTTTGTTTCTAGTTATTTGCTACCACAAAAAGTGCTTTTATAAATTTTTTTGTGTATATATGAGCTTTCAGTTATTTACTTCTTGGGTGTACATTTTATTCATAGCATTACTCTTTAATATCTATTTCCTTTGAGCTATAATGTATCCCTCTTTCAAACTATTTTAATGAAATATTTTATAAATCTTTCTTATCACTTGGCTTTTATTTCTATATTTCAGTATAGCTCAAATTCATTATACCATATATTTCCATCAGGATGTCTTAAGTTTATTCTATTTGATTGCAAGTTCCTTTAAACAGAAAGTATGATTTGATTTTTTTCCTTTGTACCATTTTCTACTGTAGTATTCCTTTTCTATGACAGTATTTTATTTTCATATCCTGCATATAAGGGCAGTTTAATTAAAATATGTTAAAAACATCAAGTAAGTCAGTTAAAAACTCCATTAATTCATAGCCAAACTGGCACAATAAAGTGTGATTTGGATAGGAAAATTATTCCTTAACTCTAATATGGATGTCTTAATTTATTGGAATATCTTCCTGTAAATCTACTTTTACATCTACTTCCAAAAATTTTTACTTTATGATTAATTTAGTTGTCCCATAATTTTAAAATAAAACTATAAACTTTGCATTATTCAAAAGTTTAAAAATCCATTATTTTCTTTATAGTTCACTATGATATAGTTGTAATCATGCTCAAATTGATATAAATATATATTCTAAGACTTTGTATGGTAGGTACTTTGTAGGCATACAATTTTGTATGTTGACCTTGTCATGTCTACCCTGTATGGAATCCAGAGAGATGATCATATCAGGAAGGTGATAAAGACATGGATTCACAGAAGGGGAGTCATGGAAGTAAGATGTCACTGATTATATTTGGGAGGTGAGGAATCTAAGAATATTCCCCAGACTTTAGAAAACCTGGAGAGACATGACAAGATCAATAAATGTTGCAGACACATAGTCTCTTGGGAACTAGAAACTTGATATGGGCTTATGCATACCATACAACATATTTACAATAGAGGAAAGTTTGTAGAATTATGGTGGATGAGAGGGAGGGAGAAAAAAGGATTAAGCCTAATTCTGGACAATGGAATGGTTTCAGTGCCTAGCTTAACACAAAAAAGAGTTAAAAAGTGAGTATATTTGGCTTGTAATGATGGTAGCCGTCATACGTAGAACAAAGATACACATTGATGATTCTGATAAGTACCTGGACCTCCTCTGAATCATGGAAAGAACAGCCTCTTCAGTGTGGAGGAAACTCACCAACTTTGAGGAGGCAAGACTTCCTTCAAAGCTGGACACTTTGCGTATGCTCATAGGGATAACAACACCCAAATCACCACTATAAAATATTCCATTATGCATGAAACAAAGAAACTTTTGTGCTTCAGTTGCCTGTCTGTCAGGACTATCAGTTAGAAATATTTTTAAATCCCCATGCAACTTGCATTTCTGGCTGTGGCAAATCTATTGACTTTTATTTCTGAAAATGCCATAAGGTATTCTCCATCTCATATAATGTATATAGGCCTGGCTATGGCCGATCACAACAGTTTTCTTCTTCTCTCTTTTAAAAATATTCAAAACTTGTATCATTAGCTTTACAAAATCCTAAGCAAAGATAAGGTGAAAAAAAAACACTTACAAGCAGGTAATGGAGTTCAAGTGAGGTTAGTTTTTGGTTTTCCTTTGGAAGAAACAAAGAAAATGGTTTAAAAATTGGTTATGTTAGAAAAAAAAATCTATAAGAAAGGTGCAACAGGTTGGATGACGCCTTTGGTTTTTATCATGCCTCATGTATTCATAACATTGAGTCATATGGTTAGAGAGAATGTCTTTGTAATAGTAATATCACAGAGGAGTAAACTGAGATCCAGAGAAAGAGATTGTTTGACTAAGACGACAGAGCACCAAAGTACTATATACTAGTACTTAAATATCCTGATGCTCAGTATTTTATGCTTTACATTATACTACTCAAATAGAGGGAGCCAATCCATAAGTGTAAAAACATTAATTATTATGAATGATTAAATAATAATTTAAAGCAAAAAAGGTGGTTATCTTCATGTGATGGATGATTTGTGTATTATCTGAAGGTGTGATTTTTATTCTGAAGGTGTAATAGTAAAGAAACTTGCCTTTCATGTATCTTTTAAGTCTATGGTTTTAAGTGAGGAGAAAATAAGATAAGCATCCATGACAAATAATAGTAGAAATTATATATTCAGAAGAAATACTGTGTTAAATTAAGAAGAAACCATAGAAAA
The DNA here is from genome assembly GCA_028627135.1 of Pseudochirops cupreus. NCBI lineage: Eukaryota > Metazoa > Chordata > Mammalia > Diprotodontia > Pseudocheiridae > Pseudochirops > Pseudochirops cupreus. The sequence continues at coordinate 91,840,089 of CM053580.1, forward strand.
GTGTATCTAGTTCATGACAAAGAGCAACAAAAAGTAGTTTCTATTTTCATGTATATGTTATAGTAATTCATTTGAGTTTGTAGAAGTTTACATTTTGAAGGGAAATGGCCAGTGATGATTTGTAATGAAAATTTACATTTTAAGAAAGTCATAAGTTATAAGATCATATACTTTTTAAAAATAATCTTTTAAACAGTCACCAATGTATAAGTCCCAAAACATGTATATGTTTATTGTGCCGTAAGATATTATTATAAAAATGCTCATTTTATTGATTCTATGAGACCAATTGCCTCTTATAATGTTACTTCTTTACATATCATACTTTTTTCTTTTTCTGCTGAACATGTAAAATATATATGCTTATTATTTCTTTAAGTTGCCAAAAGATTTTGCAAATCCTCAAGCTATATTTATTAGATGATAAAATAGTACCTTGATCTGATCAATTTAATGTAAAATTCATTAATCCTGTGATAAAAAAAAATATAAGAATTGTTTGCTTCAATGAATTGATATAGCAGGCCAGTTCTAAAACCATGGCCTGTCATAGATTTCATCACAGAGTTTTCATCTCTAGCTCAAGAATGAAGGGCATATAATAGATATATTCTTAATCAAAGAGAATGATCTTAAGAATGGGGAAGAAGGAACAAAAGCACTTAAAAGGGAGTCAAAATCAAAGAGAAATGAAGTAGAGTTAACTTAAAACCATCAATTCAAGTCAGGAGGGGTAGATATTTCCAAAGGCAACAGCAAAGAGAAGTGTTATTTTAAAGATTATAGAGAGTAAGAGAAACAATGAGAGATGGGAAAACATCTTTCTTAAAAAAAGAGTACTAAGATGACAAATGTAAGCATGGTGAGTTTGACTTTGATTCCTGGCAAAATTCTAGAATCTATTTTTTTAAAAGATGGTTTCTAACTATTCAGAATAGAAAGCAACAATCACTAAGATCTACTCTATCAAAAATAGACCATACAAGACTTTACTATTTTGCTTGTTTGATAGAAGTACTAGTAGGCTTAAGGTGAAAGGATTGTAGATTCAATATATGCAGCAAAGTATACCATGTAATTTTTTTTCACAAAGTGAATATATTGAGTAAGATGGATTTGGGCTAGTTGAATGAACAGATCCAAAGAATTTATTACTCTTTGTGAATTTGAAATGATCTCTAATAGAGCGAACCAGTGAATTGCCTTTGGCTCCATTCTATCTAACATTGTAACCAATAACCCATATAAAGGTATAGGTGGAACATTTATCAGCTTTCCAGATGCTGCAAAACTGATTGGGATAGCTCCACTTTTGATGACGGATTCAAGACCACACATGCAAACACATGTACATACACACACACAAACACATACACACACACAAGCTTGATTAAAGGGCTAACCCTGACAATATGGAATTCAATAGGCATAAATATAAAGTCCTGTGCTTGCATTAGAAAAATAAAGTCAACTTCAAAAGTACAAGATGAGAGAGGTTTAGATTGATTATAGATTGTGTAAAAAAATATAGATTGTTTACTCAATATCAAACCATTGTGATATAACAATGAAAAACATATAATCTTAGACTACATTAAGATGAATAATGTTCAGGATGAGCGAGTTGTACTTTTCCCTGGTCTGAACACATCTCAAATGCTGTACTTTTTAAGTTTCAGGGATCACATTTAAGCAAACTCAAGTACATCCAGAAGAGGACAACTGGGAATCCTAGATAAAGAGATCATGTTAGAGACCATTGCCATATGAAAATGTCTTGAAGGCATTAGGGATGCTTTGCCATGGGAAGAGTTGTGAGGATGATAGACAGATCTTTCTATAAATATTTAAAACCTTGTCACATAGAAAAAATGATTTGTCTTACTCTGCTTGATCCCATTGTGCAGAGGTAGGAACAATAGAAGAAATCTATAAAGAAGCAAATTTAGTCTTCATGTTACAAAGAACTTCCTAAAAATTTGAACAGCTTAAGGTGAGGATGACTGATTTGAGAGATAATCAGATTTTTACAAGATGTTATCAGCAGAGACTGTATTAGAATATTATTAGGATATGTTTTTAAAAAGAGCATGATTTATTTGAGTATGGATTAGACAAGGTGGGCCCTGAACTCCTCCCTTCCAACTGTGAGATTTTTCTGAATCTCTAGTAGTTTCATATGATGAACTTCCTTGTGGAAAAGCTGAAGAGAGTATCTCAAGGTAAGTTCTTTAATGCCTTTACCAGTTAAGCAACACTTCAACGAGCATGTATTACATGGATACAATTGGTCAATCCAGTGAAGGGAAAATCAGTCCAACTGGAGTTTTGGCATCAAACTGACAGTTAACTCCACATAAACAAAATTGTCAATTTTTGATGAATTGTTTTGGAGTCCTGGAGAAACAAGACTGTATCTTCTGTTTTTCTCTGCTATAACAGATCTTTATCTGTTTTGTCACCCTTAATATATAACCTTCACACCATGCTGACACAAGGATGCCCAATTTTCAACAGAAGTGAACTGACATGGATGTTTGGTATCTACACATTTCTCTTTATGTACTTACTGAAAGGATTGAAAAATACAACAAGTTCACAAATAACTTGAGGGTTGCTATTTTAATACCATGTCCTTACTTTACAATATGGGTAGATTATATTGGGAAAACAGTACAGCACTTTCAATTAATACAAACTTTCCCATGATACAGTAACAACTTTTTCTTTTAAAGTGACAACATTCTCTAAGTGCTTCTACTTGCCTGATATTCATCCACTAGTATGTTGACTCCAAATGATATGTGATCCAAAGTGCAAGGGAAATACATATTATGGCTTTGAACTGTCTGCTATATAATAACCATGGTGTCCTTCACAGCAGGTGTGGCAATGAAGAAATCATTGTGGGCACATATGACTGGGATAAAAGGCAGTCTGGTCATGTAGTAATAGTGAGCGACAAAAAGTAGACATTCTTAGGACAATCCTCACATCAAGAATTATTGAAAGATGTCATAGAAGACCTCCAATGTTCAAGGTAGTTTATGTATGGAAGATTTGAAGAATATGAAGGACATGAGCAAGAATTGTTCAGAAGGAGAATGTATGGATGGTTAATGACTCATGTGGTTATGGGAGTACCTACATTGCAATTATAGATCTATCTAGATACCTCACCAACTTGACACTTTTCCTTTCCTTATATGATAGGGAAATAAGCTATTCTACAAATGTGATTTAAATGAAAATATGTAATAAATAGAGAAAGGAACATATGTTTAAATGACATCTCATCCTTTCTCCATTAGATTGCAAAACTGATTAAGGTAAGGGGATATCCTTTTCATTTTCACCTTTGTATTCTGAGTTATCTACATCATATCTTACATATATTCAATAATCACATCAGGTGTATAAAGATACTTAGATTATCAAATGGATAACTAGGTAGTAAGAGTTAGTTATTTGGATAGATATATAATCAGTCCAAGAATATCTCAACTCCCTTAGACATAATTTGCTCCTACTATAAGAAACATAAAATATCAGGGGACCTGGTTTCCCTTTCATGCTTTATGATGTTAGAGAAGTCTTTAATCTATCTGTATTTCAGTTTCCTTTTCTATGAAATGAGAAGAACTGAGTAAATGATCACTAATATCTCTCAAATTTGAACATTCTTTTAAAAATTAAAATTTTTTTGTTTTTTTTCCCCAAGCATTCTTTCTGTGAATTTTAACTATGAACTCCATCAAACAATGTCAAAATAATTGCTAAATTCTTATGTTCAGAATTTTACTTGTAGCTTGTGTGTCCACACTTATTTCAAAGAATGAAGAGATAGATAAATTTGATAAAGATTTAGTTAAAAGACTTCAAGTTAAATAAATGTATAATTGAGTCCTTGGTGACAATGCAAAGTTGTTATTAGAAAGAATTGGTGGGGAAATGCTGAAAAATGTGTCAGAAGTTAGGTATAATACCAAAGATCTGTCAATTGCCCAGAATTCTTATACCTGTAGAGTATGAGTACTTTCTTTGAGAAAAGAATCATGATATATACTGAATGGTATCACAAAAATGAAGTTGTTTACATTTTAATGGGCAAGCAATGATTCATTATTGAAGTGGAATTCATTCCTAAATTAGGCTCCTGTTTATAGTCATACCATTGACTAGTCAAAGCAAAGATCAAAATGAGTTTAAAACTCAAAGAAAACACTTAAGAAGAGGAAAATGATATGATATGCAATTAAAAGCACTTTCTGCCTCACCTATTAAGCAAGATATTGATATGAAAACATGAGAATTAGATGGAGAAAAAAAGAAAACATCTACTACAAAATAGGAATTTTATACACAGATTTAATTGATTTAAAACAACTAACATAAGGAAGAGATCAAAATAGTTTCAATGCTCCCTTAGTCAGCAAACACATGACTCATACACCAGTTTGAGATAGATGATAAAGACAACCAACAAACAGGAGAAAAATGAAAAAAAAAATTACAAACTATTTACATTGTGAAGAATGGTA
>CM053580.1:91845129-91865557 GCA_028627135.1 Pseudochirops cupreus
GATTGGGGGAGGGGTTATACAGTGGGATGGCTGTTTTGAGGTGGTGGGTAGGGGAAAGAGGGGGAGAAAATTTGTAACTCAAAATCTCATGGAAATGAGTGATGTAAATAAGAAAATAAATAAATAAATAATTTTTTTTAAAAGAAAAAATATGAAGGGCATGGCAAAAAAAATTAACTTTGAAAGATCTAAGAACTTTGACCAATTCAATGACCAAACAGGATTCTAGAGGACTGATGATGAAGCATGTTACTGACAGAGAGGTGATAGGCTCAAAATGTAGAAGAGTTATATTTTGGGGTGTAACCAGCACAAGAATTTGTTTTGTTTGCCTATGTTTATTTGTTACAAGGTTTTTTTTTCTTTTTCTTTTTCAGTTGGGAGTGGGAAGGAGTGGGAAGGACAGGGGAGGCTACGGTTAAGGTAGCCAAAAAAGAAAATAATTTTTAAAGGCTCAGAAGAGAAGAGAAAGGAGTCAAAGACAAATGGGACAGCTTTGAAAGTTACATTTATTTGTAACTTTCATGTAACAATGTTATATGAATTTGTTACATATTTTAAAGTAAAAAAACTGTGCATAAAACAATTGCTGAAGATATGGAATGAAGGAACTTTCTACTTCAAAATATGTACTGTCCTTCTGCAACTTTTCATTCTGCTTATTGTGCATTTTTTGATTATCTATTGAGTTTTGACTAGATATTAATACAAAATAGTCTCATAAATGAAACTTGGTTTCTTTCCTTCCCTGGTAGGGGGAAAAGATATTGTGGGCCTCTGTCTACTGGTGTGTCCTTGGGTGCTTTGTCATGCAGAGCCAATATGCTACTGGTAGCACATGACCCTGATTAGTCTTAGAGAGGTAGGTAGCATCAGTGACTATAATCTACTCTTCCCACTTGGGTCAACATTAAACCATGAACACATGGCCTTGCTGTTGCTTTTGGTCTGTGTTGTATTATTCTTTCCTGTCTTAGGTAAAGAAATATTTCAGATAGAATGGAATAGGCTGCAACTAAGTGATTTTCAAAAGATTGGGACAGCTACTAGAGGTCTGGGAGTGTAATCCCATGCCAGAGGTTTTGGGCAGATAAGCATGGTTTAACTGCATAGGCCCTTGAAGCTATTAGAATTGATGCCAGTAACAAATTGACCCAGCATAAAGGATGTTGGATTCTACAGGTGAGGGAGTGATTGTTTGTCAGATGTATCACCTTTGGAAGTAAACTTGGAAGATGAATATTTTGTAGCAATTGCTTTAAATTTAAACTCATTTCCCACAGTGACTGAGTCGATATTGGGGAGGGTGTGCCCTTGGTTTGAAGGAATATACTTGTAACTTCTATTCTAACAATATGTTTTCAATAACTGTGCCTTTTTAAAGGCCAACTGATATCAATTGGTTAAATGATGCTGAAGTGCTGGTCAATCAATGATTTAGGGGAGATAGTAAATTATTTCTGATGACTGCTATGAGAGAGAACACATGGAATGAAAGTTCATGCTTATAGCATTAGAAAGATATTGTGTTACTCTTGAGGGGGGTATTCCTACTGCTACAAATAAGAGATTTAGCAAGCCTTTCTCTGGAGACCTGTTCAGCAGTTTAGCAGTTCGTATGGGAATTATGATAAGGCTCCAAGAGTTTCCTTTCTCCCTTTTTTTCCCTTTTCTTTCTTCTTAAATCAGCAGTCATATGAAAGACTTCTCCTCACTAAAAGAGAAATACAAAATGATACAATTCTGAGATTTCACCTTATCCCTAGCAAATTGGCAAATTGGCTATGTTGCCACAATATGTAAATAGTTAATGTTGGAAGTGTTACAAGAATATGAATATATTCATTGTTGACTCAATTTGAATTGGTTTGACCATTTTAGTAAGCAATTTGGTATTATAGTAAAAAAAAAAAAAGAGAGAGAGAAACTAATGTCCATACCTTTTGATGCAAGGACCTCACTACTAACCATATATCCCAAGGGAACCAATGGGGGATGAGGTGGGATAATGGCAAAATACGAGTTTCTTGCTTTGTTTATGAGAAAGTGAATGAGTGGAGAAATGAAAATGAATACCTGTCTTTGTAGTATAGGTAAAGTGACAACTGTATTTACTCAGATGCATTTTTATTTAATTGATTTATTTTAAACATAAATATTAAAATTTAAAGATGCAATAATATAAGAAAAAGAAGCATAAACATAAATATGAAAACGTACCTATAAAATGAGAAAAGAGAAAAAAAAGTATTGCCATGTGCGCAACAGAATGTGAAACAATTCAAAACATACAACAATAAATTTCCGTTTCAAGAAAGTCTCTCAGATGCATTTTGACAATCTTTTAAAACATTTTCTAGCATTTGGTAATTTTAATTTAATTTAATACAATTAAATTTAAATTTCATAATTTAAATTTCTAGCATTTAATAATTAAATGTTAAAGGCTAAATCCATGCTCCCATTACTGTACTAGAAGTGGTGGCATTGTATTAAAAATAATCATGCACTAAGTTATGGAGGCAGTGTGGCATATTACAGAATTCTGTATTATATTATATTCATTATGTATTATATAATAGCTATATATGATTATATTATTATATAATATTAAATATATCTATATGTTTTATATAGATATGTGACTTGTTTTATATCTTGCAATTTTATTAAAGTTGTTAAATAGAGATCTAATAGCTAGAGATAAAAGACATATCAATTACACGTCATTCCAAGGATCTAACATTTGTGTAAAGGGGGCAATCAATCAGTTATGACTTATCAGAGAATTTAAGTAGTTTGCTTGAAATAATGCATGGGTGAAACTTCTACAGTAGGAATGAATGAATGAATCATTGAAAAACAATTATTTACTTCTTGCCATGTGTAAAGTAGTGTGTTAGGCACTGGTAATAAAAACAGAACAAAAGAGGTTATGTTGAAAATCACGAAACCATACCACATAAGATACAACATTTTACCTCCTCTTTTTGGTCATCCCTCATCCTTTTCCAGTGTCTATATGCACACACACTTGAATTTTAGGAGAGTGATTTACATTGTCCTAATTACTTTTTGACCTCCACCCCAACCACTTTTGTCCATTCATATCCCACAAGGAAGAAATGAGAGATAATGAACCAAAAGGCCAAATTATTTTAAGTAAACATTTAAAAAGTAATGACAAGTGACTTTTGGTTGAAGAGATCATGTTTGGGAAGAAAGAAACATGATATAAAAAAATTAAGCTGTAAATAATTACATTAATTATTTTGAACCATATGGTACAGTATTTTTCAAAAGATAGAAATGTGTTGAGAGAAAAAATTATAATGATTAGAAGTTCTCCAAACTCCCCTTAAATTCTAGAAATCTATCATCCCATGATGTGATGATTTTAAGATTTTGTCTAGAGAACACTGAAGCTCTTTGGAGAAAAGTGATATGTAATTATAATGCACTACTATTGTATTGGCACAAAGGATATGGTGGGGATGGGAAATGATAGCTCATATTCCACCACTGTGTATACTGTAGCATTCTCTTGGCATTTTAAGTGCTTCATTGCTGTGTCTAGACATATTTGAAGATAAGTTTAGATTGCTCCAAGGTCACTTTCAAAGTTCTCTTGCTCAAGTTCAATTGAGCTCATTTTCTGTATGACTTGATGAATTTTGAACTCTTTATGCATTATATTATATTTGTCAACATTACATTTCATAGCTCCTGTCAGAATATTTGCAAAACAAATTCCATCCCCTTTCAAAGTTATGCCAAGGCTGCTTGCTTTGTGTTCTATTCTCCTGCTTAGCCCATACACACTTCCACATTATCAGAGCAGTTTAATTACAGTTGTTTACAGCAGAATTTTCTTTTGTCTTTGTAAATAGAATGAGGAAAATGCTATAAATAATAGAATCCTTTTCACAAACCTTTGTGTTGTCCCCAAGTCCCATTACAAATGATATCTGATTTCCTCTCCCCTGCCCATACCTTTTGCATGAAAAGTGTTGCCTTAAAAATACCTATTGCTAGACATGCACAGGAAAATACAAATAGTCCCAAAGAGTAACAGATATTAATTACTCTCCTTGAGTATTCATAAAATATGCAGTTCAATACTTTAGGACCTTTTATTCCCCCAAAGAACTACTCAAATACTTTTTTTTTCCCCCAATACCTAAACTACCTTGTGGTTGTAAATTTGGCTCTTTCAAAATCTGTATTAACTCCCTCAGGTCAATACAACATTACAGTGGAACATCTTTATGATATTATTAAGGGACAAAGATAACACATTCTAAGGTGTCCAGCCTGCTTGCTTGGTGATTTTCAGTAGGGACAGCACAAATGAGATTGTTTAATTTAACTCAACAAATATTTATCTGAAGAAACAGTAAGGTAATCAGGGGACATTTCATTCATTCATTTGTTTTTATTAGGATGGTGCTTTATAATTTTCATAGCATTTTTCACAGTCATGATCAATTTTGAACCTAACAATAATCTTGAAAGGCAAATGAATGGGTATCATCATCTTCATTTGTTTGATGGAAAGCTAAGGTCCAGAGAAGGATCATAACTTACCTGAGGTTAGTTACAAAATGAATCAATGAAAAGTGAAGCAGACTGCAAACCCAGTCTCCTGACTTCCCAGAGCACGGTTTTTTTAATTGGACAGTGGTTGGGCATTTTAAATCAGAATTTGTCTTTGTTTAATATACAGAAGTTGAATCCCAGGAGAGAATTTATAATGTGAATTACACAGAAAGGACCCCTAATTAGGGAAAGAATGTGAATATACTCTCAAGAAAAGGTGAGGATAGCTTGTGGTGAATCTCTGCTAGTCTTTTAATTTAAATAGATGGCATTAAAAAAATTGATTATTTGTATCTAAAAATAAATCATTGATCATAAAATATATTGTCCTCAACTGAAAGATTTTACAAATGTGAAGCATAAAATAAATACAGCATACTTGGGTTTTTATATCTACATCTGTTATAACTTCTACCTTAAATTAAATAATTCAGCACTGACTTCCTCTCATGTAATTGTGGGGCTAGTCAAGTAGATTTAGTTTCATAATAGCAACAGTACTGAAAATGTGGTGTTTATTATTGTAAACTCTATTACCAGTTTCCTATAACCTTTTAAAAATAGCTTTTGTTCTGTATTTTTAAAAAATGATTTAATTCTGAAAGTGATTTTACAAAAGCAGATTGGTAAATTCAAATTAGAAGGGAAAAAAGCTTTAAATTAGATCCAGGACTAATAGCATTTATCTTGTATAGTAGAGGCAAGAAACCTGTATTGTACTCTTAGATCCATAACTGGATATTTATGACTTGGAGGAAATAATTTCAGTGCTCTGAGGGTCTACTTACTCTTCTGTAAAATGGAAGGTCAATCTCTGCTAGTCTGGTCATATTTTCTTTTGTAAAAATTCAGTCCCAGGCATGGCTAGGTGGCGTAGTGAATAGAGCACCGGCCCTGGAATCAGGAGGACCTGAGTCCAAATACGACTACAGATGCTTAACACTTACCAGCCGTATGACCTTGGACAAGTCACTTAACCCCAACTGCCCTGCCCTTCTCCCTCCAAAAGGCAAAAAAAGAAAAAGAAAAAAAAAAGCAATTCCATCATAATATATTGGATTCTTTCCCAATTCACAGTCACACTCATAAACTAGGCAATGATATATTTTTATTTTAAATGGCTTCATGTGATAAACTAGGCTGGCTCATGCATATGGGTATATTATCTCTTATTCAAAACTCTTTTTAGCCTGATAGGAACTGTAAAGGCCTATAGTCTCTGATGGCATATCCTTAGAAAATACAGGATTACCTCTATACTATAATGAGATGTTAGAAAAGGACTAAACAAGAGGAAATCCTCAAAATTAAATAAATTTTCTTGTGTTGTAAGGGTGGTATGAGAAGTGTAGCAAAGAATTTCTCTGCATGATATTCACGATAATTTTAATCTATGCATTTATTTTTTTACTTTAATATTCATTGTAGTTTTTAAAAGTCACAATTTTGGTATCACCTATAAAGAAAGATAGAGTAATGTAATTTTTACATGAATTAATGAGAATTATATAAATTCTAAGAAGGTTCAATTTGACAGATACTTATTGTTAAAAGAAACAATTAACGGTTCTTTTACGAGTTGAATACAACTTCTGACCTTGTTATCTATCAAGGGAGAAAAAATACACTTAAAAATTGTGAATTATTCTCTCTCTAGGGTAGAGGAATGCCTTGCATCACTAAAGTATGAAATATTTCTAATGTCTATTTACTGAGTAAGTCTATGAGGTATAAAGGAGTCAGCAGTCTATTTTTTATGGGACAGAAGTTATGTAAAATAAAATACAGTGTCTAAACTAGAAGAAAAAGATTGGGTTTTTCTTTAAAATAATGCTGGGCACTGAGTCTCAAGAGGTTGAATTTCAAAGATAAGTGATATGTTTCTCCTCCAGCCACTTCAAGTCCCTCTCTCAGCATGACCTGACATAGGTAGGTTACTTTAAAGTTTTCACTTTGCTAATAAGATTTAGAACTTTGAAATAGTTCAGCAGTATTCTCATTGCTTAGCTGTCTTTGAAGATTATGTTTATACTATAAGATCTCTACTTAAAATCTAGGCCTCCTGGAAAACATATACCTAGATGAACAGGGAATTGGACTAAGCTATAAATTCTCTTTCCAACTGTAGAATTATCCAACTTTGACCTTTTTTATAAACACATCAAATTTAGTGAATTTTAAATAAATAAAGTCAAATACAAATTTAAATATGTATCATTTCTGGTTTGCTAAATCAAATGATTCAAAATACTCATATTTTCTCTCATACAAGCTCCCAATATGTGCAGCCTAATTGGATTCTAGATTCTGTAGATGATTTTGCAGTAAATAAATAGCAATTTTCTTTTGCAGAACTATTCTTTTCCCCCCATTTTATATATTTGAAACAGTACTGGATATGGCTTTTGATTTCAAAAGCAACATACATATGTTGCATCTTTACAAAATAGCTAATCAATTAATTATTAAGACTCTATGATAATACTATACTTAGATTTCCCTAGAAAGTTGTTCAAGTGTTCCTTATACAGTGCACATATACACACAGCTTATGGAATCATTATTATTTGTATTTTCAGATAAGAAAATTGATGGAGGTTAAATGAATTGCTGAGTATTACTCTGTCTCTGATACCATTTACCTCATACAGTATTCCACCTTGAAATAGAGTATAATAGTGAATTTTTCACTTTTCAGGGGTTTGTGTGGTCATATAGTCACTAACAAAGTGTCACTAGTGTAACAATTTTTTGTAACTTATTTTGTATATCTATCACGTTTTCTTTCATATTATTTGTATGTATTTTATTTGCCATACTAGAGCATAAGTTTCTTGAGGGTAAGGCCTGGAACTATCTAATCTTTCAATCTCATCACTTTGCAGAGTGATCTCCATTTCTGTAATCACAGTCAAAGCAATACTGTCAAATCTATTCCCTTTTGACCACCCTCATCATCCTTTGAATTTTCCAAACCAATATAGTTCTTTGCTGACTATCCCTTTTTATATATTGTCTCAATTAAATGTAAGCTTCTTGAAGGCATGGGGGTGTCTTACCTTTTGTATTTATAGTCTATATATCTAGAATATAAGAAGTTCCTAATAAATATTCCTTATTAATAAAATTATTTAAATAGGATTATGTGAATTAAATGATTTTGTTTTAATCATGCAACAATAAGAAGGAAATCAGTATAACATATAATATTATATAATAATGGGACCTGGGAACAAGTCAAATTCAATGCTTTCACCCTTATATCCAGTAATTTATTGTGAGGAAAAAAAAAAGGACATAAAGAGTGGAGTACTCAAGAAGAAGGCATGTTTATTCATTTATTGTAAAGTTTTTTCTTTAAGGAATTACACAATAATGGCATCTAATGTCTGGTATTTGAACTGTGTTACTTCAACTTTATATATACACACACATATATATGCTACACATAAATATATTTATATACATATATTTACATGTATTTCACAGATATTCTACTTATTCTTTTCAATTTTAACTTTTATAATTTGTATCAAAGTAATTCCTTAGAAATTGTATACTACAGTACTTCAAAGTCCTTGGTTCATATTGATTATGAGGTTATTTGAAAACCCACATCTTTTCTACATGAGCTTCTGTCAAGTTAGGTTTTCTTTCTTCTATTCTTATTGTTAATTGCGAGGAGATCCTACATTTTCCATATTGCCTTCACTCATGAACCACAAAGGCTATAATATCTCAGTTTTCCTCAGTATTTGTATAACAATCCAATGTGAGAGAGTACTCATGGAAAATGCTAAGCTCTTAATCATTCCCAGAAAGCAGGCTATCTATGTTTTCTAGCTCAGCTCCTGTCATGGATGCTGGCATTCATCTCATTAATCCAGGTGTATATTCTGCTTGTATCTGTTTAATTATAGACTTTTGGTCTAGCTCTGTCCACTAGCAGACTCCAATGTCTTACCTTCCAGGTTGTATTTCAACATACCCCTAAAATGTATAGCATGCTATAATTTAGTAAGCTACATAGACATGATTTAATTATATGCAGAGGTTTACTCATTGTCAAAGAATCCAAAGGAATAATACCTAGTATGTTAAAAAAACAATAGCAAAACTACTGGGGTGGAGCCAAGATGGTAGGAAAGAAGTAATACCTTTTCTGAGCTCCTCCATGAATCTAGTCACTAAACTTTAAAAAGTGAATCTGAATGGAATTTAGAGTAATAGAATCCATTGAGAGATGGAGCATAGCAGATTCCCAGCACAGGAAAGTACCCACATAGGAGGTCTGGGCAGGGCGAGTGTGGAGCATGCTGGAGCATGCCTTGTTGGTGGCATGTATCAACAATGAAGTATTCACAATGCCTACAGTAACTATAAGTATGGTGATATGGTTATAATCACAAAATGTAACATGCTCTCTACATGGGAAATATAGCTAGAACATTTATTCAAATACCAGAAAACTGAGTCCCAAAACCAGAAAGTCAAAGCCAATACAGTAGTTATGAAGTTGGCACATGTAGTTAATGTAGTAAACACCCACATTCTCAAGCCTTCAAAACAGGGCAGATTACTTCAGGCAAAGATCCTCCTCTCCTCACTCATGTGACTGCTCATTGTCCAGGCAGCTTGCTCCCAGCAGCTCTGGTCCCTCACAGTTCCTGTCCCTGGCAGTCCTCAGCAGGAGTCCTTAGCAGAGATTCTGGCAGTTTCAAAGAAAAAGGAATTTGTGCAGCAACTGCAGCCACAGCTGCTGCAGCTGCCACTGCTTCCAGTCACCATGGCATGAACTCTAGCTTGGCTCCAGCTTTCTCTTGCTCCACCCCTTCCTGCTATGTCAGCAAGTTCAAGGGGCATGGAAGATCTTCAAATCCCAGTATCATTACATGGCATCAGCATGGATCAGAGAGCAGACTACAGCAGAGTGAGAAACAGTCCCAGCCAGCAGATTCACCCACCTCAAGGGTGATTTGTAGCCATCTTACCACAGGATGGAGGATCAGTCAGAGATGGGTAAGAGAAAGTGCAGGACCCCAATGACAGTAGCTTCTTCTGGGGCTATCAGCCCACAGCCTGGAAGTTTAAAAATCATCTACTTGAATTTCCAGAAGCCAAGATGGCAAAGTAAACCCTAGCTGCTCTGCTTTCCCCTCCCTGACCCAGAAAACCCAGAGATAATTGTCCCACCAAGAGTATAAACCTGAAATAGTGGAAATAGCCTCAGCCTCAGACTTAGGAGTCACTGAGAAAGGGTATAAGTGAGGCAATAAGGAGTCTGAAGTGAAGGGTAGGAGGGGTCCCAACAAGCCCCACCTCAGCTGACCAGCAGGAGCTCCCAAAGCCCAGGGTGGTGGAGCCAGCATGCACCAACAACACTAGCCCAGGTGGGCCTTAGAAGCACCAGAGGAATCTGCAGACACCAGCTCTGCTGGCTGCCAGTTGCTGAGCCTGCCTGAGCTGTAGTCAAGGGGCATAGAGGTGGAAATCTGAAGAGGCCAGAACACCCCTCCCACACAGATTACTCTGTGAGCCTCAGGGTAACTCAGGAGAAAAACTGAGAATTCTGGCCTTGGCCTCAGTCTAAACACTCAGAGGCTACAGCACACAAAGTCAACAGCCAGACCCTTAGCTCCCAGCCTGAGAAATCAGGAAATAGAAAATCACTATAGGAAAGGAGGAAGCTGAGAAGGGAAAAGCAAGAAAATTGATCTGAGCTTATTAGAATGAGCAGGAACAATCAAATACAGAGGACAACACGGACTCTATACTCACACCTGAGATCACAGAAGGAAATATAAATTGATCTCAAGCCCCAAAAGCATTCTTGGAGGAGCTCAAGAAATAGTTTAAAAACCAAATTGGAGAGGTAGAAGATAAATTTAAATCTACAGTGACCAAACTGGAAAAAAAATCTCACTGAAGAAAACAAATCCTTAAAACGTAAAATTTGTGAAGTGGAACTGAAATGACGAGTCTTAACAAAGTGACCACAGAGTCTGAATCAAAAGGTTGTAAGGAGCTTTAATTTGCCAGCTGGGGCTACTCCATACCAATTAAAGGGGGAGCAGCCCAGAGCTCAGGTGTGGGGAATCTTTTATACATTCTTTGGTCTACGTATCTAACTAATACAATTTGGTTCCTAAGCAAGTTACCATATAGATGCAAGCAAGTGGTTACTAAGGCAAGGGGGGGTTGTAGGGTAAGCAGAGGGGCACAGGGCATGATGACTGAGCAAGATAAATTACCCTAGGCCAGCTTCCCAAGTTCATAAGGTTTTACTTGGCTGGTTTCTAATTCCATAAAGTATTACTTAACTGTTTCCTGACCATAACAGGACAGGAGGTTCAAAATCTCACTGGAGAAAATACCTCCTTAAGAAAGGAGCTTCAAAAACTAACTAAGGAAAATAATTAACTAAAAATTAGAATCAGTCAAATTGAAGCTAAGGACTCCATGATACATCAAGAGTCAGTCAAGGAAAACATGAAAATTGAAAAATTAGAAGAAAGTGTAAAATATCTCACTGGAAAAAAAAGTGACCTAGAAAAGAGATCCAGGAGAGACAGCCTAAGAATTATTGGTCTACCAGAAAGACATGATGAAAAAAGCAGCCTGGACAACATCCTCCAAGAGATTATCAAAGAAAACTGTTCTGAAGTCCTAGAATCAGAGGGTAAAATAGTTATTGAAAGAATTCACTGGACTAATCCTGAAAGAGATCCCAAATTGAAAAGCCCAAGTAATATAGTAGCTAAATTCCAGAATTACAAAATCCAGGAGAAAATACTGCAAAGAGCCAAGAAGAAACAGTTCAAATATCGTGAACTATAGTCACGATTACACAGGACCTAGCAGCTTCTCCATTAAAAGATTTGAGGGATTGGAATTTGGTATTTCATAAGTCAAAAGAGCTAGGACAGCAACCAAGGATCAAGTACCTGCCAAAACTGAGCATAATCTTTCAGGCAAGGAGATGGTCATTTAATGAAATAAGGAACTTCCAGACTTTCCTGATGAAAAAGCCAAAGCTCAATGGAAAATTTGAAAATCTGCTCTCCAATTGCAAGACTCAAGAAAGACATAAAAAGGTAAACAAAGAAAACTTACACTCATACACACACACACACACACACACACACACACACATGCACATAACTTGGGATTCAATAAGAGCAAACTGTTTACATGCCTATATGAGAAGCTGATACCTGTCAATACTGAAATTTATGTGATTATTGCGACCTTTAAAAGGGATATACATAGATAGAAGGTGTGGGTATAAATGAACTAATCTGATAAAAAAAACATCAAGGGGTGCAAATGGATTGTAATGGGAGAAAAGGAAAGGATGAAGCAGAAAAAAGGTAAATTATGTCACACAGAGGCATAAAAACATACTGTAGTAGAGGGGGAGAAGGAAGGAAAATGAACATCATAGGAACTTCATGCTCATTGGTTCTGGTTCAAAGAGGAATCAACATAAACAGTTAAGTTTAGGATTCTAATGTGAAAAGACACAAAAACTCATTATAATAAAGGGAAAGGAGGGAAGGAGAGGAGCATTGTATGAAATTTACTCTCATTGATTTGGGGTCAAAGAGGGAACAACATACATCAATAAGTATAAAAATCCATTGTGCCCTATAGGCAGTAGGAGGGGTAAGGTGGGGACAAAAAGGGGAGTGGTTAGAGGGGAGGGAAATAGTAGTAATGGGAAAGAGTAGGTAAATAGGGGGGATCACAGGGAGGGAATACTGAGGGAGGCAGTGGTCAAAAGGAAAACTCTTAAGGAGGGGAAGGGAGAAGGAAGAAACAAAAATATAAACAGAGGAGGAAATAGGATAGAGGGACAGACACATACTAATCACAACTGTAAATGTGAATGGCATGAACTCTCCCATAAAATGGAGATGGATAGCAGAATGGATTAAAAACCATAATCCTACAATATGCTGTCTACAAGAAACACATTTGAAACAAGGGGATATGGACAGGGTAAAGGTAAAAGGCTGGAGCAGAACATATCATGCTTCAGCTAAAGTAAAGAAAGCCAGGGTAGCAATCCTTATCTCAGATAAAGCAAAAGCAAAGATAGATCTAATTAAAAGAGATGAGGAAGGAGATTATATCCTGATAAAAGGCACCATTGAGAATGAAGCAATATCATTACTTAACATATATGCAGCAAGCAGAATACCATCCAGATTCCTAGAGGGTAAATTAAGGGAATTAGAAGAAGAAATAGATAGCAAAACTGTACTAGTGATGGACCTCAATCTCCCCCTCTCTGAACTTGCTAAATCTAACCTCAAAATAAGTAAGAAAGAAGTTAAGGAGGTGAATAGAATTTTAGAAGGCTAGATATGATAGATCTCTAGAGAAAATTGAATGGGGAGAAAAAGGAATAGACTTTCTTCTCAGCAGTACATTGCACATACACAAAAATTGATCATGTACTAGGGCATAAAATCCTCACAATTCAGTACAGAAAGGCAGAAATATTAAATGCATCATTCTCAGATCATGTTGCAATAAAAATCATATGTAACAAAGGGCCATGGAAAGATACACTTAAAACTAATTGCAAACTAAATAATTTATTCCTAAAGAATGAGTGGATCAAACATCAAATTATAGAAACAATCAGTAACTTCATTCAAGAGAATGACAATAATGAGACAACATACCGAAACTTGTGGGATCCAGCAAAGGCAGTTCTTACAAGAAGTTTTATGTCCCTGAGTGCATACATGAATAAATTAGAGAAGATGGAGGTCAATTAATTGGAAATACAATTGAAAAAGCTAGAAAAACAACAAATTGAAAATCCCCAATTAAATACTAAATTAGAAAAAATGAAAACCAAAGGAGAGATTAATAAAATTGAAATTAAGAAAACTATTGAATTAATAAATAAAACTAAGCTGATTTTATGAAAAAAAACAATAAAATTGATAGATCCTTAGTCAATATGATAAAAAGAAAGAAAAAAGAAAACCAAATTTATGATTATCAAAGATGAAAAGGGTGAATCTACCTGCAATGAAGAGGAAATTAAAACAATAATTGGGAATTATTTTGTCAAGTTGTGTGCACATAAATTTGACTATCTTAGTGAAATGGATGAATATTTACAAAAATATAAATTTCCTAGATTAACTGAAGAGGAAGTAAATTACTTAAATAACCTCATCTCAGAAAAAGAAATTGAACAAGCCATCAGTGTACTCTTTAGGAAAAAAAATCTCCAGGGCCAGATGGATTTACTAGAAAATTCTATCAAACATTTAAAGAAAAAACTGATTCCAATACTCTGCAAATTATTTGGGAAAATTAGTGAAGAAGAAGTCCTACCAAATTCTTTTTATGACACAAATATGTTACTGATACCTAAATCAGGAAGAGATAAAAGAGAAAGAAAATTATAGACCAATTTCCCTTCATGAATATAGATACAAAAATTTTAAATAAAATATTAGCAAAAAGACTACTGCAACTTATCACAAGAATAATACACGTTGATCAGGTAGGATTTATTCCAGGAATGCAAGGATGGTTTAATATTAGGAAAGCCAATAGTATAATTGGTCATATCAACAATAAAACTAGCAGAAACCACATGATTATTTCAATAGATGCAGAAAAGGCTTTTGACAAAATACAACTTACATTCCTATTAAAAACATTACAAAGTATAGGAATAAATGGAGCCTTCCTTAAAATAATAGGTAGTATATATTTAAAGCCATCAACACGTATTAGATGTAATATAAAAAAGCTAGAAGCTTTTCCAAGAAGATCAGGGGTGAAACAGGGATATCCACTATCACCTCTCTTAGTCAATCTGGTACTAGAAATGTTAGTAGTAGCAATTAGAGAAGAAAAAGAAATCAAAGGAATCAAATTAGGTAAAGAAGAGACTAAGCTATCACTCTTTGCAGATGATATGATGATATACTTAGAGAATCCTAGAGAACCAAGTAAAAAACTACTTGAGACAATAAATATATTTGGTAAAGTTGCAGCATATAAAACAAACCCACATAAATCCTTGGCATTCCTATATATTTTCAACAAAATTCAACAAAAGATAGAAAGAGAAATCACATCAAAAATTACTGTAGACATTATAAAATATTTGGGAGTCTACCAGCCAAAATAAACCCAAGACTATATAAACACAACTACAAAACACTTTTCACACAAATAAAGTCAGTTCTAACTAATTGGAAAAACAATTGCTCATGGCTGGGTCAAGCTAATATAATAAAAATGAAAATTTTATCTAAATTAAATTACATATTTAGTGCCATCCCAATCAAACCACCAAAAATTACTTTATAGAGCTAGAAAAAATAGTAACAAAATTCATTTGGAAGAACAAAATGTCCAGAATATCAAGGGAATTAATGAAAAGAAATGCTAGGGAAGGGGGCCTAGCCACACCAGATTTTAAAGCAGTAGTCATCAAAACTAGTTGGTGCTGTTTGAGGAATAGAGTAGTGGATCAATGGAATCGATTGGGTATGTGAGACTCAGCAGTCAATGACTATAGTAATCTACTGTTTGATAACCCCAAAGACCCCAATTTTTGGGATAAGAATTCACTATTTAATAAAATCTGCTGGGAAAATTGGAATATTGTATGACAGATACTGGACATAGACCATTATCTAACACCATATAACAAAATCTAGTCTAATTGACCTAGATGTAAAGGCTGATATTGTAAGCAGTCTGTGAAAGCAAAGAATAGTCTACCTGTCAGATTTATGGAAAGGGGAAGACTTTATGACCAAATAAGAATTAGAAAGCATTATAAAATGCAAAATGGATAATTTTGATTACATTAAATTGAAAAGTTTCTGTACAAATAAAGCCAATGTAAGCAAGTAAGAGGGAAGTGGAAAATTGGGAAAGAATTTTTACAACCAATGTCTCTGATAAAGGCGTCATTTCTAAAATGTACAGATAATTGAGTCAAATCTATAAGAATACAAGTCATTCCACAACTGATATATGGCCAAAGGATATGAATAGGCAGTTTTCAGAGGAAGAAATTAAAGATAGCTATCAGCATTTGAAAAAATGCTCTAAGTCACTAGTGATTAGAGAGATGAAAATCAAAACAACTCTGAGGTATGACATCTCACAGATCAGATTGGCTAAGATGATAAAACAGGAAAATGACAAATGCTGGAGAGGAGGTTTAAAAAATTGGAATGCTAATGCATTTTTGGTGAAGTTGTGTACTGATTCAACCTTTCTGGAAAGCAATCTGCAACTATGCCCAAAGAGTTATAAATAATTGCGTGCCCTTTGACCCAATAATACCACTTCTGGGGTTGTATCCCAAAGAGATCATGGAAGTGGGAGGAAGACCCATATGTACAAAAATATTTATATCAACTCTTTCTGTGGTGGCAAAGAATTGGAAATTAGGGGGAAGCCCATCAATTGGGGAATGGCTAAATAAATAGTGGTATATGAATGTAATGGAATACTATTGTGTTATACAAAATGAAGAGCAGATGGACATCATATTTTTCCTGGAGAGGCTTATACAAACTGACACTGAGTGAAAAGAGCAGAAACTGGAGAAATCTGTACACAATTACAGACGCAGTATATGTGTGATGACTAGCTTTTATAGACTGGACTCTTCTCAGAATTCCAGGGTTATAAGACAACTTCAAAAGTCTCATGATGGAGTCTACATTCAGAGAAAAAACTACATTCAGAGAAAAAAACTAGAAAGAACAGAGTTTGAATGCAGATTGAAGAAAACTACCTGTTCTCTTTCTTTTTCTTGTTTGGTTTTGTTTCCTCCTTAACATCGTTCATTCCATTGGTTACAATCTTTCTTTATAACCAGACTAATGTCTAATGTGAAAGGATTTACAGATCCTGTACTTGATTGCAAGCTGCCATTGGTGGGGAGAGGGGGGTAGGAGGGAAGGGAAAGAGAAGAAGGAGGGGGAGAAAATTTGAAACTCAAGGGATTCTGGAACTGAATCTTGTAAATCAAAAGTAAACAATCAAACTAATAAAGAAAAAAATTAAAAATCAGTTTAAAACAAAACAATACATAAAGAGTAAAAACAACAACAACAACAAAAAAACTACTGTGTAGACTTTATTCCTATAGTTTCTTGCAAACCCAAATTTTTTTTTGATGTTGGGAGGGGGGAGGGCTGGGCAACTAGGGTTAAGTGACTTGTCCAAGGTCATATGGCTAGTGTTAAGTGTCTGAGGCTGGATTTGAACTCAGGTCCTCCTGACTCCAGGGCCCGTGCTCTATTCACTGAGCAACTTAGCCACCCCCAAACCCAAGAATTTCAAAATCCAGTCTATAATGCATGCCTTCAATACAGGAATACCCCAGACAAAGATTGTATTTAATCTTAAACCTCACTTGCTCTTGGTCCTACTGGGAGCTTGCAGATGTGTTTTCCTATTTACAGACTTCAAAATGCATCAGTGGTCAGTCACTAAGAGAAATTTGGCAACTAAAGTGCTACTCCTTTTCAATTCTCCCTTTTGTTGCTACCATGGACTTACCTCTTTGCTATGTAACAGTAGCTTGAAACAGCTGACTCACTGGCTGAGATGTATTAGTCATCATTTCTATTGTTAAGAGAGAAGTAGAGTTGAGTCAAGATATTTTACCGTTATTGTCTTCATTGCCATTTTTATGACTTAGTCAACAGAAATTCGTTACTCTATGTTTTTGTTTTTTAATTAACTTTTGTTTATTTTTAGTTTACATCATTGATTTCCATAAAGTTATGAGTTACAAATTTTCTCCCCATCTTCCCCCTACCCACCACCTAAAACAGCCATCCCACTGTATATCCCCTCCCCTAATCTGCTCTCTCCTTTGTCCTCCCCCCATCACCCCTCAGACTTTCTGGTAGGGCAAGATGGATCTCCCTACCCCAGTGCCTGTATATCTTAATTGCCAGTTGCATGTAATTATTATTATTAGTAGTAATAATAATAATAATATATTTAACATTTGATTATAGAACTTTAAATTCTAGATTCTTTCCTTTCCTCCCTCATCAACCACCCCCACTGGAAAGACAAGCAATTCAATACAGGATGTACATGTGTAGTTACGCAGAACATCTCCACAATGGGCACATTGTGAAAGACTGACTATATTTCCCTCCTTCCTATCCTGCCTCCCCCTTGTTCTATTCTCTACTTTTTCCCTGTCCCTTTACAGAAATGTGCGCTTCTAACAATCTTCCTCTCCTGCTGTTCTCTTTCTCCACCATCCCCTGTCTCATCTCCATCCCCCCTACTCTCCTGTAGGGCAAGATACTCAATTTAGAGTGTATGCCATTCCTTCCCTAAGCCAAATTCAATGAGAGTAAAGTTGGCCCATTCCCTTTTGCCTTTCTATTCTTACCCTCCATTGTAACAGTTATTCCTTGCCTCTTCTGTATGAGATGATTAACCCCATTCTGTCTCTCCCTGTTTCCTCTCATTTTATTCCTCTCCCACCTCTCAATTTAACCTTTTAAAATATCATCCCTTCCTATTAAATCGATCCTGTGCCCTCTGTCTATGTACATATATATATACATATATATACATATATATGTATATATATATATACACACACTCACATATGTATTCATATATATATGTATATATACCTCCTATATAGACATATGAGTATGTATATATACATACATTTATATTCTCTTCACCTATCCTCATACTGAGAAAAGTTTCATAAGTTACAGTTACCTTTTTTCCATGTTGGTGTGTAAATAGTTCAACTTTGATAAGTTTCCTTATGGTTTCTTTTCCATGTTTACCTTCTCATGCTTTTTGTATTTGAATGTCAAATTTTCTATTCAGTTCTGTTTTTTTCAGCAAGAATGTATGAAAGTCCTCCACCTCATTGAATGACCATATTTTCCCCTGAAACATTATACTCAATTTTGCTGGGTAGGTGATTCTTGGTTTTAATCCTAGCTCCCTTGATCTCTGGAATATCATATTCTAGGCCCTTTGATTCCGTAATGTAGAAGCTGCTAGATCCTGGGTTATCCTGATTGTGTTTCCACAGTATTCAAATTGTTTTTTCTTGGCAGCTTGTAATATTTTCTCCTTGATCTGGGAACTCCGGAAGCTGGCTATAACATGCCTAAGAGTATTCTTTTTGAGATCTTTTTCAAGAGGTGATTGGTGAAGAAATTCATTACTTTAGACTGTTTACTCATGCTTATGCATTTGTTTGTCGATAGAGACATTATAAACATACAATAATACATTATTCTGTTCCTATTTGATCTCCTTCTGATTGATTTTTTTCTACCACACATATCTAGTTTTCCAGTTTCCCATTCCTGCTTAAGCTAATTATCTGTTTTGTTCATGCATAATATTGGTTGATTTCTTAATATATGTAACAATTAATATGTAAAACATAAATGAATATCTCTTAGGAATGGAAATTAATGTCTGTACTTCTATTAACAATAAAGTG
This sequence comes from Pseudochirops cupreus, assembly GCA_028627135.1. Lineage (NCBI taxonomy): Eukaryota > Metazoa > Chordata > Mammalia > Diprotodontia > Pseudocheiridae > Pseudochirops > Pseudochirops cupreus. The sequence goes on from CM053580.1 coordinate 91,864,241, forward strand.
CTTAAATTAAAAAAAAGACACTTTACTCTAGATAACTTTTATATAGAAAAGAAATAAGGGATCATCGAATTGTATTTTGACAAGTTTACCTTCTAAATATTTACCTACTATATTGATGAAGATTAAAACACCAGTTGCTCTGAGCATTAAAAAAATTGATGGCTTTGCATGGATACTGATGTGGAAGAGAGGCCAGGAATTCCTTATCCATATTTTCACATTTCATCTCTCCTACAAATCACTCTCATTGTTATGTTTTATAAGACCAAACATAGAAATGTTAAATCTCAATTTATTGCCTGCTGGCCTCTTCTCTGATTCCTAAATATGCCATGCTCATTCCTGCCTCTGAGCCTTTCTTTATCTTTACCCATGCAGGCTCTCCCTCTTTGACGAAGCTGCCTAAGGTGCTTTTGTTTGGTAAGTAACTACTTAATCCTCATTGGTGAAGGTACACCTCCCTACCCTTGAGTGAATCAAGCAGACTGCTTGATTGTCACTGATGACTTCTTCCTGCTGGTCTGGCCTTCAGCTGATTGTTCAGTGGGCAGAGATCACCCAGTTGTGACAATTCTTTTGATTTATACTGTTGTATGGTAAGCATATCATTCCTCCCCTCATTCTGTTTCAGGACTGATGTACCCCTCATATTTATTTTAATAATTAGTCTAGTTAAAAGAGGGGCCTCTCAAAACACATTTTTTAAAAAAAGACCTAATGGCAATGAACTTCATTTTAATCTACTGACAAAGTACTTGTCTTCAATGCTGATTAATGGAAGGTCATTTCCTCTTCTGTTGTTCTACCTCAGAAACAGAGTTAAGGGTCTTGTCTTCTGGAAAAATGAGAAAAGCCTTCTAATACAATTTGATCGATAAGAATCTTACATTTGAAAATTGCAGTGGGGTTCATTGTCCAACAAGAGATTTAAGCTGTTTCACTCCTTTCAGATTTAACTGTGTTCTCATCTGGTGTATTTTATATCTGCATTTTATTGTCTGTATAACTTATTGCAAGACCTCAAGAGAGAAAACGTGTCCTTGAGTTTGCTATTTTTTCTGTTACTGCACAGAATACATGTAACAACAACAACAATAATGATTTAAAGAAATAAGAAGTCCTGCATCCTCTTCAACTCTCCAGTTTAGACACTGACATTACATTTCCTATGGTCACTCCTTCCAAATATTTCTGAAGAATTTACAATATTTTCTATTGAAATGACCTTTGAAAAATTATTGCTTTTCCAGAAAAAACAATTATAATTAACAAGCAATATAATACAGGAAAGTGAATTACACAAATAATTGGAATTAC
>CM053580.1:91865657-91880160 GCA_028627135.1 Pseudochirops cupreus
GCATCTGACCATTACATCAGTTACCTAGTCAGTTACCAGAGAGGGAAGCACCAACATCTGGGCTTTTCACAGCCAGGGGGCTCAATGGCTGCCCAGAGTCTCATCTGGCCAAATCACACAACTCTTCTCAAAGTGAGCCCCCAAACCAAAACCTCACATCAGGGCGTATATATAGCCTTCTCCTGGCTTGGAGAATGTCACAGCCCCCTGGACCCATTGCCCAATCACAAAGCTACAAGGCACGGGCATTCCTGGAAAACAAGCCTGGTGCCACAGGCTCCACGTGATCACATTCAGCCTATTAGGGAACAGAGTATACTTTCAAATATCCAAGGGTCCTCAGAGTCACGTAGCCACTTTAGCAAAGGGCCTAGGGGCAGGGAAGATCTTCAGATTCCCATAACATTCCCAAACATCACTTCATTTGATCTTCCAAACCACCTTGAAGGCAGTACAGGAGATATTAAACAAGTATTTAACCAAAAGTTGATTAAGTGACAGCCATGTGCCTGACACTCCTGGGGATAGAAACAAAAATAGGAAAATAGTCCTTTTCCTCAGGAATTTACATTCCACTGTAAGAGTAGGGAGAATATGGACATACACAAGTAAACATTCCAAAATTATATAAAGAAAGCAGAAAGGTTTTCTTTTCTTTTTCTATTCCCTCTTTTTCAATCCCTTTTTCTCTTCCTTCCTTCCTTTGTTCCTTCCTTCCTTCCTTTCTTCCTTCCATCCTTTTTTCTTTTCTCTCTCCCTTTCTTCCTCTCTCTCTCTTTCTCTTTCTCCCTCCCTCTCTCTCTTTTGCTTTCTTTCATCATAGGAGAAAGAATGCTCTAACAACTCAGGAAAAACCTCATGTAGTAAGTGAGTCTTGAAGGAAACTTGGGATTCTAACAGGTGTGGTAAGGAGGTAATACATTCCACCCCGAGCTGATAGTTTGTTTAAAGCCACAGAGACCAGAAAATAGTTGTTCTGAACAGGGGAAAGCAAGTGGGCTCATTTTACTAGAACATGGAATATGCTAGAAGAAGTAATTTGGAACAGCCTGGATGGTTTGTTGGAGCCAAATCATAGGAGCAAAACATCATAAGATAATGAAGGGCCTTAAATTCCAGTGTTTTTTTTTTCCTCCATATTTGAGGAAAGAGAGAATTATTGGAATCTATTGAACAGTAGAGGTATACAGTTAGAACTGTTTCAGGATCATCATTTTGTTAGCTATTAGGATGGATTTGAAAGGGAAAAGAATGGAAGCAGGGAGACCAACTGGGGAACTACTGTAATAATCCAGGCAGTTATGTGATAAAGTCTCTCATTAGGTTTGTGACCAGGAGAAGGGCATGAGTACCAGGAGTTTTTGTAGAAGTAGAATCAACAAATTTGGAAACTAAATGAATATGAGTTATGGTGATGAACAGAAAAGGGATATTATTAACATATTACCTTAATGAGAACTAAAGCTCAAAAAAGCTAAAGTATTTGTCCAAGTATGTCACATATTTAGTAAATAATGGACATGACACTTGAACCTACTATTACCTGCCAGTGTAATTTGTGATGAAAGTTAGTATAATCTTAGGCATAAGTCAGAGAGACATAGTACTCAGGATAGCAGATGGTTCAACCAGATCACATCTAGAGTATATGAAGCAAACCAAAATATGACTTTAAATATTGGTTGGGTCTCAGTGGTAATCCAAAAACTTTTATTAAAAATAACAAAATACATTTTCTTCATCCTTCTTCCTACCCATTCTCTCAGGCAATTTCTGTGTTCACACTTGTGAAGCAAATAATTCTGTCAATTTTCTGGATATACTGCCTTTAAAATATTGAGTAAAAAAAAAGACTTACTAAGCTTGTTTGGTCAAGTGGTGTGAACATTGATCTGTTAGCTTAGAGAACTGTACTTTTTTGTGCCCATGGGAAGATGGGCCAGATACAAAGTGAGGTGAAGTTATTGATAAGATCTGAGTAATTTGAGAATAAAGTATATACATGACTCCATCCCTTATATGTTAGTTATTGTGAAAATTGGATCATTTAAAGCCACTGAGGAAAAAGCAGTGTTTCCTTGTTTGTATATATAAAATGGCATGGGCATATTGAATAGTGATCACCGAGTTCTTATTTCCACCACAGACAAACTGTAAGTCTAATCAAAAGGTCTCACTTGTTAGACATGATGATAATAAAAAAAAGAACACAACTGCCTAGTTGTGTTCTAATGCATGGGAAATTACTACAAAAAGTGGATAAGGTGGCACTTAGATGCTATTCCTGGGTCAGTAATCCAGAGGAACCCAGTGGTTTTATGTTTCTTTGGAATGAGGCTGATGTTCCTTCATAGATACTATGATTCTGGTTCTTTGTTTAATAACCAATTTTAAAATGCGTATTCTTTTACTTAGCCTCTTCTATTTGTAGGGAAAGTAAAGCAAGTAATGGTCTAATCTGAGCTGAGTGGTGAGAAAGTGAGAGACAGAGAGAGAGGGACAGAGACAGAGACAGAGAGACAGAGACACAAAGAGAGACACACAGAGATAAAGAGACAGAGAGAGACAAAGACAGAGGCAGAGAGAGAGACAGAGACAGAGAGATAGAGACAGAGACACAGAGACACAGAGACAGAGATATAGAGAGACAGAGAGAGACACAGAGGGAAAGAGACAGAAAGAGACAGAGACAGAGAGACACAGAGAGAGGGAGACAGAGAGATAGAGACAGAGACAGAGAGAGGTTGACAGAGAGAGACAGAGACAGACAGAGACTCAGAGGGAGGGGGAGAGACAGACAGAGACAGACAGGGAGAAAGAGAGACACAAAGAAAGACAGAGACAGAGGGAGAGACACAGAGAGAGAGAAAGAGAGAGAGTGAAAGAGAGAGAGGAGGAGGAGGAAGAGGAGGAGGAGGAGAAGAAGAAGGAGAAGAAGAAGAGAGGAGAGATTAGAGATATAGGTGTTTATAATATTGATATATGTATATATTACCTGCATACATGTATGTAGTCACCTAGGTCAGATACTACTCTTATTTGCTTTATTTTCTTACCAGAAGAGAAAGCTAAGTAGCCTAGGCAGTTGTCAAGGGCAGAAACCCAGCCTATCAGTAGCCATATGAAAGCAGATTTCAAATCACTATAGAGAGTAGAAGGCATTGATGTATATGCAGGTATCTAAACACACATATGTGTGTACTTATTTGTGAATCAATCAGAAAAAAAAATATATTAATAGCTTACTACATGCCAAACATTGTGCTAAGCAACAATTTAAAACACAGATTACTGATTGTAAAGCCTTTATGCTTATACCTTGAGTACTGTAATTTAAAATATTATTTTTGATTTTTTTTAGCTTTGAATTAAATCACAAAGCTTCAAGGAAAACCTATTTGCATTAACTAGCAATGTTTTTGTACTTCATGTGAAGATTATATTACTGGCCCCATTGAGATCCCTTTTCCCCTCCAGTAATGGTCACTTATTTTCATGTCTGTTCAAATTTTCTATTCTGAATTTCCTTGCAAGACAAGGAAACATATACATTGTACAGCTGATCAGGTTTGGAGGTATAGTCTGAAGTCAAGAATCAAGGCAATAAGATGAAAAGATGACTAAAACTATGACAAACTTTATCCATATGAAAAACAACCTTGAGACTCATTGACAGGTAAAAAATCTCCAGCCCCTGAAAAATGAAATAAAGGGGAAGATTCTTCCCCCCCAAAATATCTGAAAAGTATTTGCTGTATTTCCATACCTTAGTAGCATCAGGGACAGATAATGGAGGATATCATGTTCCTATGTACAAAGAATCAGGACCATTAAAAGTCATCATAAAAACTACATTTAAAACTCTGTTGAAAACCAGAACTAAGGAATTACTTTGATATAGTAGAAAAACAGTAAATTTTGAGAAATTGAACCTGCATTTGAATTCTGATTCTGCCACTTTCTTTGTCACCTTGGGCAAGTCAGTGCAATAATCTAGGCTACAGTTTCCTCATCACAAAAAGGACTCAAGTAGATGGCTTCTAACATCCCTTTCAGCTATAAGCCTGTGAAGAGAGTGAAAGAAGGGACAGAACTATTTTTGGAAAAAGGGAGATATAGAACAATGATAAAGGATGACAGAATGAAGCCAAAGCTACTCAAGTTTAATTTTGAATCTCTCTTTTTCTGCCAAGTAGAGAATACCATTGAACTAGAAAGCAAAGAACAAAAATGGCTAAAAAAGACTTAATAACCAAGATTAGTAAGGTGATAATTAGACAACAGCTGGCTGCCCTCGAATAAGTTCAGGTGACAATTATAGAACTCAGTAATTCGAAGGCACTTCAGCAATCATCTAATACATTACATACACCAAAGGAATCCCCAATATTACTTTGGAAAGAACTGTGGTGCACCAGTTGAGAGTATTGGCCTTAGTCAGGAAAAACAAATTTAAATCTTGCCTCTGACTCTTATTATTTGTTTGACTCTAAGTGTAATCACTTCATTTAGCCTTTGTTTCCTTATTTGCCAAATTAGAATGATAATAGCACCTAACTCATATAAGTTATTGTGAAGATAAAATGAGGACATATATGTAAGACATTTTACAAATCTTAAAATGTCATAGACATGCTGACTAGTTTTATTAAGTGTAACTCATATATGTATAGATATGTGTGTGCACATATGTGTGTATACATGCATATGTGTATATGTATATATATGTGTATGTGTGTATACTGGTATATAATATTTAATGCTGATATGCTCTACTGGGCATACTATTGTTATTTATAAGATCCCAAATATTCTCTGGGGTTATTGTATAAACCCACAAGTTGTTCAATGTCTATAGGGCATGACTTTCCTTTGTGTTGCTATCCCATGACTTCTATGCCTATTAAGGTTCCTTATCAGAGATTTGTAATTTATTAAAATATTTAGACAATAGACTCAGGCATTATAAAGCTACTTAAATCAAAAAGAGTCTTTCTATGCCCAGGGAAAGGCTGCTAGCTATGAGTACTTCCATCTTCACCATTTTCTTCATTTCAAGAGTACAAATCAATGAGTAAATGTCTCTCTTGGGATAATTTCTGGCAGAATAATATACATGCACTATAAATTTCTCATGTTGATGCCATTGAGCTTTCTGGTCATATTAAGCCCAGTAAGTTTGAAACATATATGTTATAGATCTCTCTGTTAATGTGAAGAGTGGTTCTAGATTTCTTGACCCTCACCAAGATCAACATATTTAATAATTTGCTTCAAAATCTGTCTTTCTGTTTTTGCTTTTTGGAGGGGGGAAAGACAGGGCAATTGGGGTTAAGTGACTTGCCCAAGGTCACGTGGTTAGTAAGTGTTAAGTGTCTGTGGCCAGATTTGAACTCAGATCCTCCTCACTCCAGGACCAGTGTTCTATTCATTGTGCCACGTAGCCACCCCCAAAATCTGTATTATTCAGAATAAATTTATACTGGTAAGCTATATTGTGAGAAACATTTTTCTCCAGCACTTTATTAACAACAACAGCTTTCTGGTTCATCAACTGGGTATGCCTGTAAATCCTGCATGAAATGGTCAGTTTCCAATAATATATAGCTCATGTTTTTAGTATCTTCTTTTACATATAAAAAAGTTAGTGCTCATAAATGCCAATGATTTCTTGGTGCTTATATTTTCTAGGTGGGAAAAACTTTCCTTTGTACAAATAGTATATTCCTTACACATTTCTGTTCCCATTTAGGACTAGAGAACTCTTTTTCATAAGCTCAATTTTGCTGATATAAAAGGTACAACCTTTATGAAAGTATTCAGGTGAAAATGGTGTATAGGAATGGTATACTCCAAAGCCAATATAAATCAACATTGCTATGTGACATCAGAATTGCAAAGATATACTCTACTTTTGTTAGTCCACATTTACAGTATTTTGTTCCATTTGGAGAAACACATTTAAGAAGGGTCTTGATAAACTTGGAAGTATTCAGTAGAGGTTGATCAGGATGATGAATTTCAAGATCAAATCATGCAAGTATTGTTTGGAGAAGAGAGGATATACTTGAGGCCCAATAGTTAAGTATTTGAAGGCTTTTCAATTATATGAAGGATCAAATAGAGGAGTGGCATTCAGAACCAGGAGCAATGCATGAAAGTTGTACAGGAGTAGATCCAGGTATAAAGTAAGGAAAAAACTATCAACTAGAACCTTCTGAAACTGGAACTGGCAACCTTGTGAGGACTTTACTAGAGCTCTTTAAGGCCTGAATGATGCCTCAATGGGGCTATTATAAAGGATATTCTCAGTATGGTAAAGGTTAGATAAGATGGCTCCCGAGATTGCTTCCAAATTTGAGATTTTATGATATCAACTCTGAAATTTCTTTGATATAATAAAAATGATTTATCCATTAGTATCTGCATAGTTTACTCCAGGCATATTCCTTGATCTAATTTCCAACTAGATACAAAATATAAATTGTGTTCAATTATGTCTCTCAAAAAGAGTTTTAATGTAATTTTAGGCTCTTATTGGGACTTGGAAATTCATCCCTCTCCATGAAGTTAAACATATTTTCAGAACCAGAAAGGGTATCCTCTTCTTAAGTTCTATGTATAATTGTCAAACTGAATTTTACACAAGGTGTATTTCATCCAAATGTTTTCCTAAACTTTCTGTCTTCCCTGTCTGACATTCTGGAAACTTAATCTTTTAGACATAATCTTCTCCCTTTCCTACTTTTTTAAAATATCCCTTAGTTGATTATGCACTTTTCACACACATTTATTGATATGACATTATCTCCTCCCATCCTTTTTTCATCAAGACTGCTAGCTACCTCAATTTGATCTCCATAATAAGCCTGAAATTATCTACTTTCCATTACCAGGAATATGTAATTATTATAATAGTTGTCATAAATGCTATGTTAAATTTTATATCACATTATAATACTAATACTTTAATATATTTGTTTTTGTATTCTCTACACTGGTTCAAATCACAACTATTGTATTCCGTAAAAAGATGGAGGCTTTCATCTAAATGAGGAGTACTTTGTGTGTGTGTGTGTGTGTGTGTGTGTGTGTGTGTGTGTGTGTGTGTGTGAATGTGTGTGTGTGTGTGTGTGTATTTTGGAGTTCTCAGAATAACGTTGTTAAATAACTGAAGAAATGCTAAATTTCTCTTGAAGGCTAGATTAGTAAAAACAAATATAAATTTATCTCTTGCCTTGTTAATAGACCTCCAGAAATCAATCCTCATACCCACTGGGGTTCCATGAGCCTCTAGAGGTTCTAGTTTATTTTTACTTCTCAAACGTATCAATGAAGCACTCAGATTTGTCTGTTTCTAATGCTTCAGATTCACTATGTGGTCAAATTACCACCTTTTCCAATAATACATTTTTTGAAAAGTTATATTGCTTATGCCTCTTCTTGCACATAAGCCATCATTGGGGATAATTTATAATTTACATACATTCTCCATGAGGCTCTCAATAAACCATCACTATGTCTGTGAACTGATCAGAGGAGGTGGTTTGCAAATATTTTTACTCATTTTCATCACTGTGAAAAAATTTCTGTTTAAAAATGAGGTTTTGTTTCACTGAACATGAGAAATGATTAAAAAAGAGACATAATATCTTAAATGTACTTCAGTTGCTTCTTGTTTTAGTTGTTCTTCAATTTTGTCCAGATCTTTGTGACACCATGTTGGGTTTTCTTGGCGTAGATATTAGAGTGATTTATAATTTCTTTCTCCAGCTTATTTTACAGATGAGGAAACTGAGGCTAACAGGGTTAAAAGACTTGCCCAGGGTCACACAGCTAGTAGCTGTCTGAGGCCAGATTTGAATTCATAAAGATGAATCTTTCTGATTCCAGGCCCAGAATGTTATCCATTGTGCCACCTAGCCACAAATTCAGTATACTAGCTTTCTCCTATTTAGGCATATGTACAGATCACTATCCATTTATAATACCTGATCTATATAATATGTACTATTATACTAACTTAATGAACCGGGCATCTACTCCTCTTATTTTTTCTGGAGAAATATGCTTATTGTTCATAGGTTTGAGAATTTTATGTAATCTATTCTTTTGTTCTCATTAGTTTCTGAAAACTGAACCATTTTTATCCAATATCATTTTTGCCAAACACTTCCAAAATAGTAAACTCTACCCTAATTCATGGCCACTGGCACAGTGTTTCAGAACCCAACGTTATCTCCACAAAAGCTTCTGATATAAGCTCTCTGGGGGGCTGGTCTTCTTTTCATTTTCATCCTTACAGTCCCAGCATTAGTAAAATACCAGGTTTGTAGTAGGAGCTTAATAAAAAAACTGATACATTATATTGATTAATCAGTGTTAGAGTAGAGCTCTGTGGAGGTATGTTTCTAAGGGAAAAAACCCAAAGCCTGAACATTTATTTGGTACTTTACATTTTGCTAAATGTTTCATATATATATTTCGTTGATCTTCACTACAGCCCTGTGAAGTAGTTATTATTGTAATTTGATCATAGTTATTATTGTAATTATTATTTTCATTCACACTTTACAGTTAAAGAGATAGATTGAGAGTGGTTATGTAACTTTCCTTGGGTGATACAACTATTAAGTCTGGGACACAATTAAACTCAAATCCACTCTAATTCTAATTGTTTATTCACTATGCTAAGATGCCTCACAAAAGGGAAACTATTTAACAGAAGAACTCTATAAAGGTGCAAGGTAGAAATTTATACTGTTTGTATACAAGATAGAAGAATAGAGATTGACTTTACTTGTATACTTTATCACTCTGGAAGAAAAATCTTCACTGTTGTACGTATGACATATTTAAAATTATATACACACACAGACGTATATACATATAATTTGTAGAATCGTATATTCTCAAAATTAGAAGAAACATCAGTGAATGTTTAATTTAAACTGCACTTGACAAAATTTGCTCTACAGTGTTCTTCACAAATTATCATTTAGTCTTTGTTTAAAGACTTCTAATAAAGGAGGAGAAACTAACTACTTTCCAAGGAAGTTCATTACATTTTGAGATAGCTTTTACCTTTAGGAAGGTTTTTTTTTTCCTGATTTAAATTTAAATTTATTTTTTTTATATATTTACCCATTGCTCTGATTTCTGCTTCATGGTGTAAAAAAGTAACTTTCCATGATACCCTCAGAAGTAGCTAAAGATATCTATCAGGCTCCGTGTAATTCTTCTCTTCTCCAAGGTAAATATCCCAAGTTCTTTCAACTAAGTCTTTTGTTACATTAATTTCCACCATCATGGTTATCTTCCTTTCTCTGCCCTTTCCAAGTTTATAGTTCCTTCTTAAAATATTGAACCAATGTTATGCTAGATCCAGCTTAAACCAGCACAAGTGTGTGAATTATAATTTCATCAAGAACATTTACTCCTAAGAAAGGGCAAATAATGCAAATCAGTGATTGATTTGTTGTTTTATCAAATTCTAGACTTAAGAAAGTGATAAAGATAATGCTATTAATGCAGTTTGAATTTAAAAAGTGTGTTATGAGTATATTTCCTTCTTTCTTTTTTTTTTTTTACCAGAATAGTCCTCTGTTCTACCCAAAATTGATCAAAATAGTTGTCATGTGTCCAAAAAAGAACACCGCAGGATTATAAACCCCTTGGTCTAAAAGCTACACCTGTCTTAACATATCTTAAAATCATATTAGCTTTCTCAGCTGTCATATAACACCAAGACCTCAAATTCATTGTGGTCCAATAAAACTCCTAAATCTGTGTCATATGCCTTCAAATTGACATGCCTCTTCATAGAGTCAACCATTAAACCTTGATAACTTTTTTCTCAATAAGCATGTATTTGTTTATTTTTATTCCTTAAAGTGTTAGTAGTTGGAGAAATCATTTGAACTATTGAAACACTGAGAGTTAGTGTGATATGATGGATATGAAAGCTAGACTAGGAATCAGAAAACTTGCTTTTAATTCACGCCTCAGAGATACATTAGCTGTGTGGGAATTCTGTTAATGCAAAGTACATTTTTGACTTTTTTTTTTATTTGAGCACTTGGGACAGTTCCTGGAATAAATCAAGTTCTTAATATTTTATTGTATTATGAAAGTTATAAACATACATCTATATACACATACACATACACATACACATACACATACACATACATATACATATACATATACATATACATATACATATACATATACATACACATATATACTACCTATCAGTCAATCACTAAACATTTTAAAGTGATTGCTATATGCCAGTCACAATGTCAAGCATTAGGGACACAAAAATCAACAAAAGACAGTCCCTGACTTCAAGAATCTTTCAGTTTAATGGCTATCTCACAATCTGATATTGCCTACCTCACCAAGTTGTAAGAATCAAGTAAAATACTACAAATAAAACTTGCTGCAAAATTCGAAGTACTATATGAATTCTAGTTATGATATGATGACTGGATTGACTAAAATACCTGTCATTTGAATTGTTCAGTCATCATTACAGTTTTCGTCTGAATAGTCAATTAGATCTCCAAGACGTAGATCCCACTTCAGTGTGAAGATGGCTGACATAACCAGACCAACCATTTCATGATTTCTTTCAGTTGCTTCTGAACAATTGGTTTTATTGATAATATAATATAAACTAATCTGTTTAGTTATTTTGCAAATTGAACTGGAAATAGTTAATATTTTCAGAAGCTTGACAGATTCTGTATTCTGCTGATGTTGTCTTCTAATTTTCTTTCCTTTTCATAGCCTAAGGACTTCTTTCTTGGGCAATCCCACATTTTTATGCAAACGCTTTATTAGAATATGCAGAGACTATACAGAGACCCATATTTTTCTAAAGTTATCATAATGTCTTTAGAAGCAGTGGGCTTTTAGAACTGCAACACAGATGAGCTTGTGCTGCCTAGTAACAACCTACCCTATCTACCCATATGTTGCCTAGCAGCATCTTTTCAATAAAGAACTACCTTGAATTTCTATAATTCCTTCCTTTAAGAAACCAGGAATATTTTGTACATACTATTAATGCTTAGAACATATCAGCAATATAAAGAATGGGCAGAAGCCATTTAAGTCATTTCAAATTCAAGCAAGCAAGATGGTGAAATAAGTAAATCACCACAACCCTCCCATAGTCACCTCCATGAAACTACAAAATAGTGACCCAAAATAAGTCCTGGAACAGCAGAACCAGCAAAAATATGGGGTGAAACAATCTTTCAGCCCAAGAAACTTGGAAAATTGACAAGAAAGAACTGCCTAACTAGGTTAAAAGGGGAAGGCAGTCCAGGACAGGAAGTTTTCCACCAACCCTGTGTAATCCCTACCTCAGCAAACCAGTGGTAGATTCTAAGCCCAAGTGCCATGGATCAGGCAAATGCCAATTCCAGGACTCCAGGGAAATGACCAAACTCCAGATCCAAGAAACTCCACATGCTTCAACATAGTCCCAGGTAAACAAGCAACTTCCACATACTTCAGGATAACCCCAGGTAAACAGACCAGCCGCCATACCACCAAGTGCTGTAGTGTAACCTCAGGGATATGCAGAAAGATTCCACCTGCCACAGCACACCCTAGCACTAGGAACCCAGTTTTAGCACCAGGTAAGTTGCCAGACCCTTATGGCCTTCAACAGTACCTATCTTTCCCCCTTCACCCTCACAGTGCAGCACCAGACATGAAGATCCACCTTAGACCTCAGGGAAATAGCAGTACAGCACCAGTTAAATGCTGAGGGTCTGCAGCCTCTGGCACAAGAAACCTGAGACAGTGCTCCTTCTTCCCTGGGGGGCAAAGCTCAAATTTAAAAGAAAGGAAAAAGGCCAAAAAAATATCAGAATAGAAACCAAACAAACAAAAGCAAAAAAAGAAATAAAAAGAATCTAACCATGGAAAGTTATTATGGTAACAAGGAAGATCAAAGCACAAACTCAGAAGAGGAAAACAAGTGTCAAAACACCTATGGGCAAAACCCCAAAGAAAAATGGAAACTGGTCTCAAGTCCAGAAAGCAATCATAGAAAAACTCAAAAAAGAACTTAAAAATCATATGAGGAAAATGGGAAAAATTGGGAAAAGAAATGAGAGTAATGTAAGAGAATTATGAAAATAAAAAGAGTCAACAACTTGGAAAAAGAAGAAAACTGATTAAAAAGTGGAATTGGTCAAATGGAAAAGGAAATACAAAAATCCACCAAAGAAAACAACTTCTCAAAAAATACAATTGGCCAAGTGGAAAAAGTAGTACAAAAATGCACTAAGTAAAGCACTCTTAAAAGTTAGAATTAGGTAAATAGAAGGTAATGACACTGAGACATCAAGAATCATTTTAACTGATTTTCCTGATTTAAGAAATTAAAAAGAAAGAAAAAAAATAGAAGAACATCTAAAATGCCTCTTTAGAAAAGCAACTGACCTTGAAAATACATTCAGGAGAGAAAATATCAGAACCATTGGACTATTTGAAAGCCATATGCAAAAGGAGAACCTGGACATCATCTTTCAAGAAATTATCAAAGAAAACGTCCTTGATATCCTGGAACCTGAGGGCAAAATAGGAATTGAAAGTGTCCACCCATCATCTTAGGAAAGAGATCCCAAAATTAAAAAAAAAAATGAAAACAAGGAACATTATAACCAAATTTAAGAACTATCAGGTCAAAGAAAAAATGCTGCAAACATCCTTAAAGAAACATTTCAATGTATATGTAAAGCCTGTAGCAGATTACATGCCATTTTGGAGAGGGGGGGAGGGAGGGAGGGAGGGACAGAAAATTTTGAAGTCAGAATCTTATGGAACTGAATGGTGAAAAGTAAAAATTAATTAATTAATTAATGTTAAAGAAAAAAATCAAATAAAAGAAGATTGTCACAGAAAGGAATTTCCTGCAATTCCATAGTGAATTATCAGCTGATCTCAGGAAGATGAACCACCACACTCCCAATTTATGATTTCCATAAAATGATGTTTGTATTCAATTAAATTCCCTCTAGTGACATGGTCTGACCACTTCACTATCAGATACACTCAACAGATTCTCAGGTTGCAGTTAAACTTTTCTTCAGATTGTTTCATGATCCACTTACAGTCTTATTTCACTTGCCTTAATGATAATTTTGGTGGAGGAATATCATGGCTATCAGTTGTGCATAATATTTATTGCTGGTGGGTGTGTCAGAGCTGGTTCCTGATGGCTTTGAAGAGTTTCTGGTTAAATTTCAGAGTAAACCTAAGAAGTCATCAAACACTACAAAGCAGGGATCAATTTGTTTTGTTGATTGTCTAGACTTCAGAAAGTAATGAATAATATTTTGACAAAGGAGGAGGGAAGAACAAAAGGGGAAAAAGAAAGTTACAAAATAACATTTTTTGTATTTTTAATAGGAATTGCAAGTTGTGTAGAATAAGCTTACAGTATCATGTGTAGTCATCTTTTTGTAAGATTCTACTATGTTATGAAAATATTTGTGTTATTTTACAAATGAAAAAAAATAATAAAAAAGAACCAATTCAGATATCATGGAGCCACAGTCAGGATTACATGGGAAGTAGCAGCTACAATATATATATATATATATATATATATATGTATATATATATATATATATTTATATATTTAAATATAGATATATATTTATATATAGATATAGATATATAGATATAGATATAGATATATAGATACAGATATATATTTGCAGATTGAAGCATACTTTATTTACTTTGTGTGTGTACTTCATGTTTGTTTTTTTTATTTTTTATTTTTTTATTTTTTATTTTTATTTTTTTAATGAATTTTTTAAAATTTTATTTTAGTTTACATCATTCATTTCCACAAGATTTTGAGTTACAAATTTTCTTCCCATCTTTCCCCTACCCACCGCCCCAAAACAACCATCCCAGTGAATCCCCCATCCCCCAATCTATTCTCTCCTATGTCTTCCCCCCTCACCCCTCTGACTTTTTGGTAGGGCAGGATGGATCTCCCAACCACAGTGCCTGTGTATGTCAAGTTACAGTTGGATGTAGTTAATAATAATAATAGTGATAATAACAATAATGATAATAATTATATATATATATATATATATATATATATATTTAACATTTGATTATAGAGCTTTAGATTCTAGATTCTTTCTCTTCCTCCCTCATCACTCACCCCCACTGGAAGGACAAGCAATCAAATACAGGCTGAACATGTGAAATTACGCAGAACTTCTCCACAGTGAACACACTGTGAGAGTCTGATTACATGTCCCTTCTTCCTATCCTGCCCCCCCAACCACTCTCCACCCTGTCCCCATCCCTGTCCCTCTACATAAGTGAGAACTTTCATCAGCCCTCCCCCCAACCCTGCCCTCCCCTCCATCACCCCACCTCTCATCCCCCTTCCCCCTACTCTTCTATGTGGCAAGATGCCCAGTTTAGAGTATATGTCATTTCTTCTCTAAGC
>CM053580.1:91880660-91926569 GCA_028627135.1 Pseudochirops cupreus
CTTCTCTCATTTGATTTTCAAAATCCTTCTTCAGCTGATCTCTAGCTTTTAGGCAATCTTCATGTTTATTGGAAGCCCCTGCTGAGGGAGATCTGGCTGCACTGTCCTTCTCCCTCTCTCTGCCTTGGTCCTTCTTTTCTCCAAGGAGGGAATCTAGGATTTAGTTGCTGTTCTTACTTTGCTTCCTATGCTTATTCTTATTCATGGTTGGTCAGTCTGTGATTTTCTTTTTAAATCTCTGTGGAGCTCTGCTTCCAGAGGGGAAAGCTCTGTCCCAAATCGCTGTCATTCTCCCAGCTGCTGGAGCTCTGAGGGAGTTGCTGGGTCCCTCCCCCACTTCTGGCTCACTGAAGGAAAAAGAACCACAAGACCAAAGCCCAAGACCACGATCCAGATCCAGGCCACTCAACGCGAAAGCACTTGGCCTCTGAATGATCTCTTGGTCCCCCTGCAGTCTGCAGGTCAAGAGCGCTGAAGCTGCAATGAGGAGGCGGGTACAGAACCTCCACCTTTTGCTTCTCAGCCCTGGAGGTGTTTTGGCCGGGCCGCTTTTCTCCCATGACCTCACAAGTCCCACTGACCTAGTTCTGGACACTGCTGCAGCTGCTGCCAATCCGCTCACCCAAAGGTCTGGCCAGGGCTCAGCTCCTCTCATCCAGCTGCCTCCGAGGCACAGCCATGGCTTCAGGCCAGGCTGGTTTTGGTTCGCAGTGCTAATATGGTTCCTTGTAGCTGAGCTGACTTTAGTGGAAAGTATATTTGTGTGCATTTTGGAGTTCTAGGATTAGTTTAGAGTCATACTTTATGGGTATTTTGGGGTGGCTATGTGAGAGCTGTGATATGTTGCTGCTTTTATGCCGCCATCTTGGCTCCGCCCCCCTAGCAGCTACAACATTAAAGATTGGAGGTCATGGAACATGATATACTGGAAGTCAAAGGAATTAGGACTACAAGAAATTTCAGGGAAGTTGAATCCTAGAGATGGCTTAATGCCCATATAAAATTCTATGTTGTGGAGCCAAGATGGTGGAGAAAAAGCAGGAACTTGCTTAAGCTCCTCCTGCAATCACCTCCAATACTTATAGACAAAAACTTATAGACAAAAACTTTTAGAGCTACAAAACCCACAAAGTGACAGAGAGAAACAAATCTCCTGTTGAAGGCAAACTGACAGGCTGACAGGAAAGGTCTATATCACTGGACTGAGAGCCAAGCACAGTCCCTTGTGAACCTCAGGGGCCCAGACCCAGGCCAACACCAGACCAGCAGCACAGACCAGGCTGAGCAGATTTCAGGAGAGTGAATCACTGTCATCTATGTCTGGTTCCCAGAATACTCAACTCACAAATACCAAAGAGAAAATAAAAGGTCAGTAGGGAACTCTGTTGGAACTGGGTGAGAGAAAAGCATGGTGTGGGCCTTGCTCCTAGGGCAGGAGATGCATGGCAGTGTGGTAGCTGCAGCTGCTGCTGTGTGGCTGCCTCTGGAGCTCCTGGACTGTAGACTGTAGGGAGACTAAGGAAACCATTCTGAGTTTAATTGCTTTTGCTTTGACCTGCTTGTATTTGGGTCACAGTCTTGGGTGGCGGACCTGCGGTGAGGAACACCAATGATTTAGACCTGTCATGGCTGTAGCAAGGGCAACCTCCTCAAAGCTCTGACAACAGCTCTTACATTTGCAAAAATCCCAGCCATTTGGGACATAGCTCTCTCCACTCTGGAAACAGTCCCACCAGGCAAAGAGCTCAAAATTCAAATACTAGGCTGACAATATGAGAAAACAGAGGAAGTGTAATCAGACCATAGAAACTGGCTTTTTTTTGGGGGGGGGGGGAAGGATCAAAACATGAAATCAGAAGAAGACAACAAAATAAAAACTCCTGCATTAAAAGCTTCCAAGAAAAATATGAATTGGTTATAGGCCATGGAGGAGCTCGAGAAGGATTTCAAAAATCAAGTAAGAGAAGTGGAGGAAAAATTGGGAAGAGAAATGAGAATGATGCAAGAAAATCATGAAGAGAGAGTCAACAACCTGAATGAGGAAAATACCACCATAAAGATAGACTAAATCAAGTGGCAAAAGTGGCCCAAATAGTCAACAAGTAGAAGAGTACCTTAAAAAGCAGATTTGGCCAGATGGAAAAGAAATTTCAAAAT
The DNA here is from genome assembly GCA_028627135.1 of Pseudochirops cupreus. Classification (NCBI taxonomy): domain Eukaryota; kingdom Metazoa; phylum Chordata; class Mammalia; order Diprotodontia; family Pseudocheiridae; genus Pseudochirops; species Pseudochirops cupreus. The sequence continues at coordinate 91,882,818 of CM053580.1, forward strand.
CTCATGGAAGAGAATAATTCCTTCAAAATTAGATTGGAGCAAATGGAAGCTAATGACTTTATGAGAGATCATGATACTATAAAAACAGATCCAAAAGAATGAAAAAAAAAATAGATGGCAATGGGAAATATCTCATTGGAACAACCACTGACATGGAAAATAGATACAGGAGAGATAATTTAAAAATTATTGGATTATCTGAAAGCCAGGATCATAAAAAGAGCCTAGAAATAATCCTTAAGGCAATTCTCAAGGAAAATTGCCCTGATATTCTAGAACTAGAGAGTAAAATGGAAATTGAAAGAATTTATCAATCCTCTCTTGAAAAAGATCCCAGAAAGAAAACTCCTAGGAATATTATAGCCAAATTCCAGAGTTCCCAGGTCAAGGAGAAAATAATATTGTAGAAACACAATCAGGATAACACAAAATCTAGCAGCTTCAACATTAAGGGATTGAAGGGCTTGGAATATGATATTCCAGATGTCAATGGAGTTAGGATTAATATCAAGAATCACCTACCCAGAAAAACTGAGTATAATGCTTCATGGGAAAATTTGGTCATTTAATGAAATTTTTTTTTACATGTCAGTCCTTGTCTATTTTTATAAATTCTTTGGGATACAGATCTAGTAGTGGTATTGCTGAATCAAAGGGTATGGTTATAGCCCTTTGAGCATAGTTCCAATTTGCTCTGCAGAATGGTAGGATTAGTTCACAACTCCACCAACAATGTTGCTATTCCATTTTACCTACATCGTTTCCAACACTTATCATTCACATTTTATCTCATACTAACCAAGCTGAAAGGTATGAGGTAATATATGTATTTATACGCACATGCACCCTCTTATACATAAATGTATATGTATGTATGCATATATACACACACACATACACACACACATATATATGTATATATGTGTATGTGTGTGTGTGTGTGTGTGTGTGTGTGTGTGTGCATACATATATATATTCCCCTCAACTATACTCATACTGGGAAAGGTCTCACGAGTTACAATTATCAGTTTTCCATATAGGAGTGTAAATAGTTCAATTTTAATAAGTTCCTTATGAATTCTTTATCCTGTTTACCTTCTCATGCTTCTCTTGTTTCTTGTATTTGAAAGTGAAATTTTTTGTTCAGCTCTGTTTTTTTTTCATCATCATCAAGAATGCATGAAAGTCCTCTATTTCACTGATGAAAGGTGTTATTTTCTTCAGTATTTTTTGGGTCTCCTTTAGTAGACTTTTGACTCATTTTTCATGATTTTCTTGCATCATTCTCAATTCCCTTCCCATTTTTTCTCTATTTCTCTTACTTAATTTTAAAACTTCTTTTTGAGCTCCTCCATGGCCTGTGACCAATTCATATTTTTCTTAAAAGCTTTTGATGAAGGAGTTTTGACTTTGTTGTCTTCTCCTAATTCTATGTTTTGATCGTCTTTGTCACCAAAGAAGGATTTTATAGTCTGATTTCTTTTCCTCTGTTTATTCATTTTCCTAGTCTATCACTTGTCTTCTGAGTTCTTTGCAACTGTAGAACTCTGCTTCCTGAAGGGAAAGTGCTGTGCACCAAATTTCTGGTTTTTTTCACAGCTGTTGTCAGAGCTGCTTCTAGGAGCCTGTCTCAGAGCTGTGAGGAGGACTCCCTCTCCACAGCCACTACAAGTTCTGCCATGCCAGTGCTTCTCCTCACCTCCAGACCACCATCTAAGAATGAGGCCCAGATCCAAGCAGGGCAAAATTAAGGAAATCCTACATTAGCACCAGCTAAGAGATTTCTGCAATTGCCCTCTGAACCATTTTCCCAGAATTTTGGAAAAATTTAGCCCTCTTACCAGATGGAGGATTTTTGGCTATCTTTGTTGGCAGTCAAGGATTGAATGGAAAAATTTGTTTTTCCTTATGAAATTTCTTCATCATTAATTATTCTGGGACCATTTTTTTCTTGGGTTTAATGGTTTAAATGAGGTGTTTCTATGACCCTTCATATCACCTTCATAAATGGAGGTCCATTGATTGAAATTCGAATAGCAGGGTTAGAAAGTTTTGTACTGCCTTATGGAAAGTGAAAAAAAAAATGACCCAAATTTTCTTCCTGAAATATAGGTCCATCTTTGTATTCTCCCAGAGATGTTTGTGGTACTGAAATTCATGGAACATATATTCACTGAAGAATTGAAGAAGCTTATGCCAAGAGCTTTTAAAAGCCTCTTTATAGCCATAAATATGTTGCAACATCTGATAAGCAGATAATTATGAAAAGAAGTGGGTTAAAGGATAACATTAAAATATAAGATTGAAAAATGAGATGGGATTGTCATGTGGCAACTGTAAGGGGTAAGTAGCTGACAACCCATGACCTCCATTGTTTAATTTAGTTATCAGGAATATTTGAAAAAGAACTTCAATATATAGGGTGCCAGGCACCCTTCCCTGTCTCATACAATAACGGATATATAAGAGTATGTAGGCAAGACTTTCACAGCACCAGAAAACATGTATTTGTTGAAATCTGCTCTACTAGATGGAATTCCCACATTGAAGAGAGCAGAGCTCCATTGGGTATTGGAGTACCGATCTTTCTCATAGGATTGTTGCAAGAATATTGATTACTATACTAAGGTGCTTTTTTCAGTTTTTATAAGGTAATACTCCTAAATACAAATTAATTTTTCCTAATAGTACCATTTTTCTCCTAACATAAATGAACTATAATTATCAGAGATTAGTATTTGGCAAATGTTGTTCTTGGGGTTCTTTTTTAAAGATTCCAGGAAACACCATAGGACACAATGATATTAGCTTATAACATATACAGCCTTTTAATATCTTATTATTTTCTAGATCCAGATGTTCAAGTCATTGCAATTTCATGGGTTTTTAAATTGCACCAGAATTCCAGTATTCATTTCTCTTAACTTCCCTTTTTTCCTACCCCATTTTGCTTTCCAAAAAAAAAAACCTAATGAATAAAAGATAAAAATATAAAGAAATTGACTTCAGTCAATCTTCATGTATTATTCAATACTCTTCTGTGTGTATATAGTATCTAGATACTCCTTAATTAGCTACCTTGGGCAAAAAGAGCTGGTATAGGATGCTGAAAATAATAGGTTTCAGAGAGCAATTAGAGGTAAATATAAAAATAGATTGCCTGATGCAAGGTTACAATTGCTTAGAATTATTTCAGTTTTACTGATAGATCTTATTTCAAGATGAAAACCTGTCAATAGTATTATATTTAAATACTTAATTTTCATAGTTAAAAATAAAACATTTTTGCAATTGTCCTTTGTTTAACATAACACTTGTTTCACTGGGCTCACACTCAAAATTGAATTACATGAACTGGAGACATATAGATAACAAATGGTACTTTTTTAAATCTTGGTGTAACATTAAAAATACTCACTTTTCATACTACCAAAGGAATGTCTATTACAAAACTGTTCATCAGTGCCTGTCTTGGATTTGTAGTGCTGCATACCATCCATCACAATAGTATATAGAAATATTTTAACTGGATTTATCTATGTAAATCATCACTAATTTATTGAATGTCTATGGTTCTTGGTTCTCACAATATAGAAGCATATAAACAGCAGTTTATTGAATATATGCAATACTATATAATGCAACAGTTAAAATTTTTGAACATAAAAAAGTTTAACTCATTCAGTTTAGCACATAAAAGAGTCCCTAACTTTAAGCCAGATATTTAAAATGGTAGATTAACACCTTCAGCTCACTAATGATTTTAAATAAGTTATAGCAACATTTTTCTTGGTGATTCTGACCTCCAGTAAATTCATCCAGTAAAAGAGAATAAAAGGTACCACTGCAGAAAATGAATGCCCAAGAATTCATCTATCTCTCAATCTATCTATCTATCTATCTGTCTGTCTGTCTGTCTGTCTGTCTGTCTATCTATCTATCTATCTATCTATCTATCTATCTATCTATTTATCTATCTATATTACTACATTATTACATAGACCCATTTTTAGACCCTCATGTAAAAATTTGCATATTTAATTTTCCAGGAGCCAAAAGTCGAAGCAATGCTTGAGAAACAAGCATATTGAACATAAATTCTCATGATAAATAAAACCAGAAGACAAGAAATTGAAAGCGCATTAAAGGATAGCTCATAGATTTTCCTCTGATGGGTGAATCATGAAATTTAGAGCTCTGGGAACCAAGATGTGAAAGTCAGCAGTGAATTGCTATCATTGTCTCATATTGACCTCTAAAAAAACAAACAAAAAAAAATAGTACCCCCAGAAAAATCCTGGAACAGTGGAGCCTGTGGAAAAAAAACAGCGTGGAGCAGTCTTTTTGCCTGGGACACTTGAAGGTTCATCAAGAAAGATCTGTTTCACTTGGGAAAAAGGGGAGTACATTCCAGGACAGGAAGCATGCCAGCAAGCTGGTGACAAGTTCCATGTTAGCAAACCAGTGGGAGATCTTGAACCCCAGGGTGGAGGAGCAGACAAATGCCAATACCAGGGCACCCACATGCTTTAGCATAGCTAGGGGTACATGCAGACTTTAGCTCAGAGAACCACCACATGCCCTAAGCAGGCAATTTCTGGTGCTCTGGTACAGCTCTGGGTGGCCAAGTGCCCTCGAGCAGCCAGACTTCCACTTGCTTCAGTGTAACCCTGGGTAAATGCAGAAAAAGGCCACCTGGCCTCAACACACACCAGACACCACCACTAGAACCCCAGTTCAGTACCAGGTAAGCTGCCAGACCTACAGCTCCCTCTTACCAGCACCTGAGATCCTAGCACACAAAGCCAGTAATTGGACCCCTGGCCTCCAGCACAAGAACTTGAGACCTATGCTCCAGCAGGAAAGATCAGCCTTAAAGACTAGGAAGTAGGTAAGCATCATGAACAAAAAGCAAAAAAAAAAAAAAGGAGCATTGACCATAGACAATTTCTATGGGGACAGGGAAGATCAAAACACAAATTAAGAAGAGAGCAACCTTATCAATAAACTTACACCCAAAACCTCAAAGGGAAATACAAACTGGTCTTATGCCTAGAAGATATTCTTGGAATGACTCAAGAAGGATTTTAAAAGTCAAATAAGAGAGATATAAGAAAATTGGGAAAAGAAATGAGAGTTATGCAAGAGAGAGTCAATAGATCTGGGAGAGATGATTTAAGAATTATTGGGCTACCTGAAAGCCATGGTCAAAAAGAATAGCCTGGACAGCATCTTTCAACAAATTATCAAAGAAAACTGCCCTGAATAGAGGACGGTATTTTAATTATTCATATATATGTGTATGTATAAATATGTATGTATGTATATATATGAGTATGTATATATGTATGTATGCATGTATGTATGCATGTATGTTTGATATTTTAACCAGATGGTTAAAATAGTCATTGAAAGAATCCATCAATCACCTCCTAAAAGAGTTTCCAAAATGAAAATGCCAAGGAATATTGTAGCCAAATTCCAGAATTATCAGGTCAAGTAGAAAATATTGCAAGTCACCAGAATGAAACCATGGAAATATTATGGAACGACAGTCAGGATTACACAAGACCTAGCACCTTCTGCTACAATGGAACAGAGAGCTTGGAATATGCTATTTTGGGAGGTGAAGGAACTTGGATTGTAACTAAGAATCAAGTCTCCGGCAAAACTGAATATAATTTTTCAGGGGATGAGATGGCTCTTTAATGAAGTAGGGGACTTCCAAATTTTCTTGATGAAAAAACTAGAACTGAACAGAAAATTTGTTCCTCAAGTACAAGACTCAAGGGAAGCCTAAAAAGAAATTATAAGCAAGCAGATTTCAGAAAAACCTTGAAAGACATAAATGACGTGATTCTGAATGAAGTGTGCAGAACCTGGAGAACACTGTACACAGTAACAGTAATCTTGTGAGATGATGAACTTGATAGACTTTGCTCTTCTCAGCAGTGCAATGCTGTAAGACAATTCCAAAAGACTCATGATGGAAAATACTAACTACACCCAGAGAAAGAACAATGATGTCTGAATGCAGATCAAAATATATTATTATGTTTTAAACTTTTATTGTTGTTGTTTTTCTTTCTCTTACTTATTCTTTTGTTTTTGTTCTTCTTTCACAATATGGCTAATATGGAAATAGGGTAAATATGATTGTACATATATGACCTATATCACATTACTTGCCATCTTGGGGAGGGAGTAAATAGGTTGGAATTCAAAATCTTATAAAAGTGAATGTTCAAAACTCTTTATGTGGAATTAGAAAAAATAAAATATTATTATAGATGAGGAAAAAAACATTGACATTTTCTTTCTTTCTTTCTTTCTTTCTTTCTTTCTTTCTTTCTTTCTTTCTTTCTTTCTTCCTTCCTTCCTTCCTTCCTTCCTTCCTTCTTTCCTTCCTTTTAAAGTAGTATTTTATTTTCCCTCAGTTACGTGTCAAGAAAATTTTAGCTTTCACTTTTACTAGATTTTGAGTTTCAATTTTTTTTCCCTCTCTCTCCTCCCCTCCTCTGAAAATGAAAAGCATTTTGATATAATTTATACATGTGCTATTATATAAAACTATTTCCATATTAGTCACACTTTTGAAAGAAGAGATCAAAAGGAAAAATGTAAGAAAAAATAAAGTAACTAAAACAAAATATTTTGATATAATTTCAGAGTCCATCAGTTCTTCATCTGGATATAGATATCATTTTCCTTCATGAGACCTTTGCACTTTTCTTGGATCATTGTATTGCTGAGAAGAGCTGAGTCATTTGTAGTTGATCATCACACAATATTGTGAAACTGTGTACAATGGTTTCATGGTTCTGTTTATTTTGCTTTGCATCAGTCCATAAAAGCCTTTCCAACTTTGGCAATTTGAAATTTTCCAGTTCATCATTTCTTCTTGCACAATAGTATTCCATTGCATTCATATCCACAGTATATTCAGCCATTCCCCAACTTATGGACCTCCCTTCAGTTCCAATATTTTGCCACCACAAAGATGCCTGCTATAAATATTTTTGCCTAAGTAGCTCCTTTTCTGATTTCTTTGGGATATAGACCTTGTAGTGGTATTGCTGGATCAAAGGATATGCACAGTTTGGTTGTATTTGGACATAGTTCCAAATTGCTTTCCAGAATGATTGGATAAGCTTACAACTGTACCAAAAGTGTATTAGTGTCACAATTTCCCCACATCTTCTACAGCATTTATCATTTCCCTTTTCTGTCACATTAACCAATCTGATTAGTGTGATGTATTACCTTAGAATTGTTTTAATTTGCATTTTTCTAATAAAAATGACTTAGAGCACTTCCTCATATGCCTATGGATAGCTTTGATATCTACATTTAAAAACTGTCTGTTCATATCCTTTGGCCATTTATCAATTGTGGAATGGTTTGTATTCATATAAATTTCACTCATTTCTCTGTGTACTTGATAAATGAGGTCTTTATCAGAGACAGTTGCTTTAAAAATTGTCTCCCATCTTTTTGCTTTCCTTTTAAACTTGGTTGCATTTTGTTTGTGCAAAAGCTTTTTAGTTTAATATAATCAAAATTATCTACTTTACATTTTGTAATGCTCTCTATCTCTTGTTTGGTCAGGAATTCTTCCTGTCCATATAGATATGACAGATATACTATTCCTTGCTTTTCTAATTTACTTATGGTATCACCTTTTATGTCTAAATTATGCCTAAGGTCAGTTATATCTAACTTCTCTAATATAATATTTATCTCCTTACTCTCTTTCTTGTTTGTTTTTTACTTTTTTGGTTGCATTCGTTGAATTCTGAGAGCAGGCAGTTGAAGTCACACACTAGTATAATATTCACTATTTTTTTCTATAACTCACTTAACTTCTCCTTTAAGATTTTGTATAATGGGGGTGGCTAGGTAGGGTAGTGAATAGAGTACTGGCCCTGGAGTTAGGAGGACCTGAATTCAAATCCAGCCTCAGAAACTTAACATGTACTAGCCATGTAACCTTGGGCAAGTCACTTAACCCCAATTGTGCTGCTTTCCCTTCTCTAAAAACAGCAAAAAAAAAAAAGAGATATTGTATGATATACCATTTGGTACATATATATTTAGTATTGATATTGCCTCATTGTCTATCGCACCTTTTAGCAATGTAGTTTCCTTTCTTATCTCTTTTAAGTAGGTCTACTTTTGCTTTTACTTTGTCTGAGATCAGGATTTTTACTCTCCCCCACCCCCATTCTCTCCCCCTTTCTCTCTCTGTCTTTTTACTTCAGTTGAAGCATAATAGATTCTGCTCCAGTCCCTTAGCTTTACTGTTTGTCTGTCTCTGCTTCTCATGTGTTTCTTGAAAACAACATGGTGTAGGATTCTGGTTTTTGGTCCACTCTGCTATCCACTTCCAATTTATGGGAGAGTTCATTCATTTCACATTACAATTATGATTATGACCTGTGTATTTCCCTCTATCCTATTCTTCCCCCATCTGTCCTCTTTCTCCTTCCATTCTATCCTTCCTCACCAGTGTTTTGTTTCTATCTACCACCTCTCTTGATTTGCCCTCTTTACTCTCAGTTCCATGTCCCCTTACTTGATCTCTTCTTCTCTTTCTTCCACATTGGGTAAGATAGATTTCTATATTCAACTGATTGTGTGTAGGATTCCCTCATCAAGCCAATACTGATTAGAGCAAGGTTCAAACAGTGCTTGTCACCTATCCTCCTATCTTCCCCTACAATGTAATAGGTCTTTCCTGACTCTTCATTTGAGATAATTTACCCTATTCTACCTCTCCATTCTGTACCCATTGTACTCCTCTTCCTTATCTCTTAATTTTTTTGTCATTTCCTCAAATTCACATTATACTCATGTCCTCTGTTTATGTATATTCCTTCTAGCTATACTATTAGTGATACAAATTTTAAGAATTCTAAGTATCACCTTCCCATAGAGGGATGTAAATAGTTTAGCTCTATTGAATGCCTTATGTTTTCTTTTCCCTTTTTACCTGTTTGTGCTTCTCTTGTGTCTTGATATTGGAAGTCAGGTTTGTGGTTTATTTAGTTCTAGTCTTCTCTTTAAGAAGACTAGAAATCCTTCTGTTTCATTGAATGACCATTTCCCCCCTTGATATATTCTGCATAATTTTGCTGGGTAAGTGATTCTTGGTTTAATCCTAGCTCATTTGTCCTCTGAAATATCATGTCCCATGCCCTTCAAACCTTTAATGTTACAGCTGCCAAGTCTTTTGTGCTCCTGATTGTGACTCTCATATTTGAGTTGTTTCTTTCTGGCCATTTGCGGTGTTTTCTCCTTGCCAAGACAGTTCTCAAATTTGGCTGTAATGTTCCTTAGGGTTTTTATTTTGGGACTTCTTTCCTAAGGTGATCAGTAGAGTCTTTCAATGTCTACTTTGCCCACTGGTTCCAGGCCATCAGGGCAGTTTTCCTTGATAATTTCTTGAAAGATTGTAATGCCAAGCAAAGGCAACTTCCAAGATTCGGATTACCAGCACAGCAAACCCCATTTATTCAGTGACAGATTAAGGCAACATTTATAGAACAGAGAAAATCAAAATACAGTATAACTCAGTCCTTTAGTAAATAAGTTCTCAATTCAATCCACGCACTACTCCACCCCTGGACAGTACATTCATGTAGTCAGTCAAAGTCTCTTCTCAAATGGAGATTAGTTTCCAATGATAAACAAAGTACATTCATTTGGTCAATCACAGAGCACAGAAAAGTCAAAGGTTTCCCACCTCTGGATCATAACTGAATTACAATGCCATCCATTAATGCCAAGCACTTTCTCAAAAGAGGCAGGAGAGCACAAAAGGCCATCTACCCTTAAGCTACAACAAGGTTAAAGTATCCTCACAGTGTTCAATGCCCAAGGAGAGGTCCTGTCTTCATCTTGACCTGAGGGAAGTACTTAGCAATCCCAGTTCCTGGGGAGGCAAAGCCTAACAAAGCCACAACACACATTGCCAGTGTCCTCATCCTTATCTCTGCCTGCAGAACAGTGCCAGAACCCCTGAAAACATCAGAAAGGTCCTCTTCCAGGATTTTTGTAAACATACAAGAAAATCCTCCTTCAGGGCTTCTGAACCAACAGCAATGTTCCAAGACCTCTACAGCAGCAGCAGTGTCCTTTACCAGCAGGTGAATCTCACAAAACAACATCAAAACAGACAGACAAAATACCAGCATCACAGCCATGCCTTCTCAGTTCTCAAAAATCCTGGACAGCTCCAACTGTCCCTCAGCAGTCTTTCTCTCAGCAACTCTGGCTCCACAATGTTGGATACTCCTCTCCAAAAGTCCTTCTGGCCTTGTCTCAGCTTGGGCCTCTCTCCAAATTCATGGCTTCTCCCAGTTCAGCCTTCTCTTCATGTCAACAAGTCCATCCCACAAGTGGGATTCACAAGCTCTGGGTTTTAACACTCAACCCAAAAACCAAGCTAACACAGCAAGATCTCCAAATTCCATTACCATTACAAAGATACTGTCAAGGTCCTCTTGATTATGACTTTCAGTCTCCCTTGGATCGATTTTCCAGGTCAGTTATTTTTCCTATGAGGTATATTACATTTTCTTTAATTTCTTTTTCCTTTTTTTAAATATGCTTGATTGATTCTTTATGTCTCATAGAGTCATTAGCTTCTACTTCCTCCATTCTAATTTTTAAGGTATTGCTTTCTTCCATTAGCTTTTGTCCTCGCCTCCTCTCCCGCCCCCCCCCCCCTGCAATTTGTCCTTTCATATTATGTCAGAAGTTATTTTCCTAAGTAGATTTTTTTATCTCCTTTTCTGCTTGGCCAATTCTACTTTTTAAGCAGTTTTATAAGCTAGTGACTCTTTTTTTTTTCAGAATTCTCTGTCATTATTCTATTTTCTTTTCCCAGTTTTTCTTCTTTCTCTCTTAAGTAATTTTTAAGCTCCTTCTTGAGTTCTTCCATGAGTTCTTTCTGGGCTTGCAATTCCCATTCTTCTTTGTGGTTTTGCCTATTGGTGTTTTGACATTGTTGTCCTCTTCGAAGTTTGTGTTTTGGTCTTCCCTGTCACCATAATAATTTTCCATGGTTAGATTCCTTTTTTTTGGTTCTTTTTTGATAATCTTTTGTTTTGGCTTTTTTCTTCTTTAAATTTGAGCTATGCACCCAGTGCTGAAGGGACACTCTCTCAGGCTTCTTGTGCCAAAGGCTGCAGGCACTGGCTGTTTAGTTAGTGTTACACCGATGTTTCTGTGAGGCCGTTGTGTGATGCTTGTGTCTGGTGCTGTTTTGGGGTGAGGGTTCACTGGTGCTACTGGAGACTATAGGGGTCTGCTACCTTGCCTGTTACTTAGATTGGGCCCCAGTCATGGTGTCTGGTGTGTGCTGAAGCTCTTTGGCATGTTTCTGCATTTCTCTGGGGCTATACCAAAGCGTGTTGAAGTCTGGTTGCTAGAGGAAGCCTGTGTGCCTGGGGCTATGCTGAAACACACAGTGATTCTCAGAGCTGAGGTTTGCTGGTTCTCCTAGCAATGTTAAGGCATATGGTGGGTCTTGGTGTTGGCATTTGCTCACTCTACCACATTTGGGTAGAGGATCTTGCACTGGTTTGCTGAGCTGGGCTTGCTGCTGGATTGCTGAGATGCTTCCTATCCTAGAATGCATTCCCCTTTTAGTTGAGTGAGACAGACCTTTCCTGCTGATCTTTCAGGTTTCTTGGGCTAGAAGATTGTTTCACCTTGTCTTTTTGCTGGGTCTGCTGTTCCAAGATTTGTTTTGGGCCACTTACTTTGTTTGTTTTGGAGTGAATATATGATTTACTGTTAAATCTGCTATCTTAGCTCTCAGAAGTTTCTCTTGAAATATTTATTTAGAGAGATTTGCAAACTTTAGGAGGTTTTTTTTGTATTTATCTTCTTTTCTAATTTAATATTTTCTCTTTTGATTTACCTCCTTGTTTTGTTACTTTTAAACTGAATTTTCCCACTATGATATCTTTGGTAATTTTATCCTTTTCTCTTATATTCTTCTGTTGTTCACTTTCTGACATGCCCACCTTCAACTGTACATTAATTCCTGTGATAGACCTAGTATCTGTCTCAGCTTCCTTCCCTTATGTGAAATATATTTTTCACCATCTTTTTTTTTTCCTAAACCAAAAGAATTTCTACAGTCATCACATTGGTCTGATTTCTTTTGTTCTTACTTCTCTAGGTGACTTGAATCAGTTCTTGCTGCAGGGTTGGGAAAGGGAGGGTTAGACCATTTAGCATCACGAGTTTCCTAACCTAAATATCAATTCAGACAAATGTAAGCTGGATCCCTCTATTCCTTACTTAGGTAGGAAGGTATATATCTGTTTCTTTTTGCAAAGGCATGGTGGAAGAATGTCAGTAATGGAATGTTTTCATTTTCTGTGCAGCAAGAAGTAGATTTTTCAGTGGTTTTCAGAACATGAGTGCATGACTTAGTTGAAACATTTTCACATATGTGAAGGCAACTGCAGGTAAGGGGATGCTGATTAAGGGCATTATCGATTAGTGTTCTTCTCTGTTAATTCTTAGATTGTTAGATATTATTTATTGATTTTTTTCTTGTGCCGTGAATTGCTGCTTTAGCCTTGTACCATTAGTTTCCTCTTCTTTCTTTTCTTATTCTTCATCTTCTTCCTTCTCCTCTTCCTCCAATTCTTTCTCCTTATTTTCTTCTTCCTTCTTCTGTTAATGTGCATTGTAGAAAATATTTAGACCTCTATCTTGTTCATGTCTCCTGGAAGTATCCTGTTGAAATATAATCTATTTTGTTTTTCATGGCATAATTTGGTACTATTCTTTTCTCATAGATGCCTGGGACTCTAGTGGATATGTGGCTATTGACTGAATCTCATGATGTAAAAACAAAAACATTTTTGCTAGTGCTTTGCTGTCAATAAGTTTTTGGCCCTCATTGGAGGGAAGACTAATATTGAGAGATGAGATGATATAGAGATATGAATACTGGACTTTCTAGTACCACTGGGAATAACCAGGACTTCTGATTATTCCTTTTAGATGTGTGGACTTAAGAAAGATTTTTTATAGAAGTATAATATCTCAGATTTGGAAAGGATTTTGATACTTATCCATTTTAACCACCTGAAGTAGGCTTTATGATCTTTTCTTATCATCTTTGGGTCTCAATTCTTCACTTATAAAGAAGGGATCATAAAGTTGTACTACTTACCTTCCAGTGTTGTTCTGAGAATCAAATGAAATATGCAAGACACATTTTGTGAATAAAAACTACATAATTTCAGGTATTATTATCTTAAAAACCTTATAAAATTTCAAGGACAAGGCAATGGACTTAAGCATTTCAAATACATCAATAAAACAATATTAGGTTTCTAATTATTTTTCATTACCAATTATAATAGACATAGCATTAATATAATTCAAGCCAATCAAATATATCACATTTTCCTTTGTCCTCCATCTCCTTGGGACAACCAGCATGCAACTATATCATGTCACTAGGTGCTAAAAAATTATAGTGGGGAGAAGAACATAAACTTTTCTTCTTTTTTTAAAAAATAATTTGACAATAAGACATAGTTCATTCATGGTATCCAAATCACTTAATGTTTTAAATAGGAGGCATTATGATACTTCATTGTGACTTATCTTAGATCTACAGTATACTATTATCAAATAATCCAAAATGTTTTCCTGACTTTCTTGTCATAATCATGCAATAAAACAATAGTCAGATGTGGTCTCAGGGAGTAGGTATGTACATGTGCAACTACCTATTATTTTCTGTCCTCTCCAGAAACCTAATCTTTATTGAGATACTAAATCTATATTTTAACTAGACCCTAACACTGCACATTTCCCATTGACTAAATTATCAATCAGAAAGCTATATGCCAAAACAATTGAATTTATTGTTTAAAATAACTTATTAATTATTTATTAATAAAATATCATGTAATTATTTTATTGAAATGTGAAATTTTTGTCAATAGGTCACAAAAACATGACAGATTTTTTTATTGCTAATATTCAGGAAACCAAGGAGAAAGGTGTCTTGTCAGGGAATGATAATTTGTTTAAATTTCCATTAGTATGTTTAGAATTTTGCATGACTTTGCATCCTAGTCAAAACTTCAAAGAAAGAAGGAAACAAGCATTCCTTAAGTGTTTTCAGTGTGTCCTGCGCTATACAAACTAAACCAAACCAAAACAGTCCTTGTTCTTAAAAAACTTACGTTATAATTTGAGAAGATATTACAAAAAAGCGATCTGAGATGTGTGTGTGTGTGTGTGTGTGTGTGTATGTGTGTGTGTGTGTATGTGTTGGTAAAGGGAGTGAGGTATGCATAGTCTAGAAAATCAGAAATAAGCCTAACTTGGGGTAGGCATCCAGGGCTAGCAAAAAGATAGGTCAATATAGGCCCCTCCAAAAAATGGAAGCTACAAAGTAATTTCACCAATGAGACTAGAGGGGTGGGATCACTGAAGAATATATCAGGATAAGTAGGCCACAGGAGTGGTAGACTCTTCTAGAGCAAAGAGTCCTTAGGTACTGAAGGAAGTTCCAAGATGAACCTATAGTAAAGGAGTTATATTTTGAAGTCCAGAAAGTTAAGAATGGAGTCAGTCAGGGAATGTAGGATATATGTGTCTTCTCCATCTTTTTAGATCTTAGATCACTGTCTTATTCCCTTCTTGTCTTTTCTGATCCCCTTTGTCACCCATTTGTTGTAATACTGAGTACCTTGTGAACTTTTTGTTCTTCTGAACAAATCCCTGAAACAATGTCCAATGTAGCTCTGACACCCTCTTCTAAATGAGTCTTGTGGAATGTTCTATCACTTTTCGAATTTTTCTAGTATACTTTATCTGTATCTTTCTTTTGCCCCATTGCATGGTATCTTGTTTTATATGTATTAATGTACATGCAAATTCTTCCCTATACTTAGTAGATTATAATATCTTTGAAAACAGTGTGTGTGTGTGTGTGTATGTGTTGTTTTTCTTTAATCTTAGTATAAGAATCCCTTGCTGTGATAAAACGACTGTGTTACTATGTAGTAGGGTTTCCCCCTCTTCCCTTCAACATAGGTTAGACTAGTTTTCCTTTAAATAATGAAAAAATTTTCTGTGGAACTTAACTGACCAAAAAAGCAGTTTTTAGTCACCTCTGGACATACTTAAATGGCTTTCTGATTACCTATGTGAATATAAGGCCCAGTACTTAGACTTAGTACTCTTCAGGCTTAGTGCGTTTCCCAAGACTGTGTGAGTCACAATACCATGCTGACCAGACATATTTATTTAAATCTAAATATAGATATAGATATAGAGATAGATATGCATATAGATATATTTCCACCAGGATTCAAACTTATGGAAAATTCCGAACACATTAATAGAAATAGATTATCTATGTCTATATCTATATTTCCTTATTGAATACACACACACACACACACACACACACACACATATATATACACACATGCATATATATATAATATTATCACTAAGTAAGACATTTTATTAACTGTTGAATGATTTACAGTGCCCTATTTAATTCCAATATTGAACCTAAACCAGCAGGGTACTGAATAGAGTCATGCTTACACTTAAAATATGGTATAGTTGGCAAAGGGGATTAGATTGACTTTTGGTGCTTCCCATTTTGGTTAAATTTGGAAAATAGTGATTTGAAAAAGGAGGGTGGAGTAATCAGGTGCCATTCACCATGAAACTCTATGGTAAGGATCTTTCTGATGGTAAATTGAAAAACCTCTCAATGGAATGGAGAGTAAACCCTAACTCACAAGAAGCAATTCTTAATTGGGTGACAGAGGAGGCTGCTAGGGAGGGTAAAGAAAGCCCCCATTTCCAGCATCCCTGTTTTAATATTGACACTTTTGCAAAAATTGAATTGTCAATATGGTGTAACTTAAAGTTAATTGGCCCTTGATCATATAGCAGCCAATATAAGAGATAAGTAGTGAGAAATCAACTCTAAGAAAGTCTGCAATCCAGCATTGTCACTCACGTTTTGGTAATACAATGAGTGGTAGGGAAAACAAAGAACATTTCAGATACATTACATCAGAATAAGCAACTGAAATTCACTTCTTGATATGAGAAGGAAACACAGAGGCTTGCTATAAACTTGAGCTTTGGAAAATCCACATTCTCCACTTGAGTGTCATAATAACCCCCATTTTACAAATTTTCTATAAGTCTGTCTCTTTTTATTTTTAGCCTGAGCAGACTATGTTCTGGGACAGCAGTTCTCAACCTGTGGGTTATGTTCAATTTAAATACATCCTGCTTATCAGATATTTACATTACAATTCATAACAGTAGCAAAATTAGGGTTATGAAGTAGCAAGGAAAATAATTTTATGGTTGGGGGTCACCACAACATGAGGAACTGTATTAAAGGGTCGCAACATTAGGAAGGTTGAGAACCACTTTTCTAGGCGAAGATTTAAAATAGACTGTCAGGGGTGGCCAGGTGGCACAGTGAATAGAGCACCGGCCCTGGAGTCAGGAGGACCTGAGTTCAAATCTGGCCTCAGACACTTGACACAAAAACTAGCCATGTGACCTTGGGCAAGTCACTTAACCCCAATTGCCCTCCAAAAAGCAAAATAAAATAAAATAGAATAAAATAGACTGTCCAGCAAATCCTCAGGTTGAAACCTTATGACTGAGAGGCTCCCATGTTTTTGGAGGACTCTGTGCATATATCGTCCATATAGTCTTTGGTGTGGAATGACCCAAGAATACCTCATTTCATTTCAACATTAAACCTCAACTAACAAGGAAACAGCTTGAGTCAGGTCCAGACTTAAACTTTGTCATTCAATAAATTTTTGTTGTACTGAATTGTTAAATTCAATCAGAATTTTTCCACATTGACATTTATTTGAATGGAAGCTTTTGATTGATCTTAAAATAACAGATGCTGATCCTTCACAATAAGAAACCCAACAAACAGAAGATTATTTATAAAAGTGGTTTCAGTGAATTTATTTTTAAGTGCCTATAATGTACATACAATGCACTGTGCTAGGCTCTGGCAAGACACAAAGACACAGACATACAAGACCTCCTTCTGGCAGAAAGTAACAGAGAAGTTAACTTCTCACACCTATGCACACACACACCTTTCTCATGACTCCTTGATGAAGCAAAATGAAATCATAGGAATCAATCAGCATAGCCAAGAATATTTAGTAATCAGAAACCAATCTACAAGTTAATCACTATGGGGAGGGGAGAGCCTTGTCTCATGAGCATTCTGTGATAATATATCTTCTGAAAAATAGGCTTATAGGTAAGTAACCTTCAGTTTTCCAAAGGTAATACATACCATCTATTATATTGTCATCATCTCATAGCTGGAGGCCTAGATAGAGAGTTGTTAACTTGTAAATAGATTTTAGATAATGGTTAACATCAAATGACTCCCTTGTTCAGGCAAAACTGAGATAATGATGCTCAAGGAAGATAGGATGGAAAAATCAAGTGTAGTTCTATAAATTTCAGCTTCTAGAATACCCTTAAACAGATTTGGGCTTGAGTAAAATTGTAAGATAAAATAATAGTCTTTAGTTTTCTTAGTTTCCCATTTTGATATGATTTTGATCCATTAGCATGTCCTGCCTCCCTTCAAAGGGAGAGACTATCATCATGCTTTGCTCCAGTTCCTGTGTTTGACCCGGATTTAAAGACATCTGATCAACTTATTCTCAGTATGATATAAACAACTGACAAGGCTTAAAGTTGTACTCTTGTAGGAGTCATAGATGGAGAGCACTTAGGGAAAAATCTAACAGAACTCACATATTTTACAGATGAGGAAACTAGGACCCAGAGAGATGAAGTCATTCAACTAGTCATATAGTGTTAAGGAAAAGAACTAGAAATGATATGAGGTCCTTTATTTTCAAGTCAAATGTTTATTCCATCATATCAAGCTTCATTTTTGTTTGCTTTAAGTAAAATACCCAACCTCCATCGTAGGTGATATACCAACATATACCCATCATTCCCATGATCCATCCACCCCCCCCCCGCCCAAGTCTTCCTCTCATTTTCCTCTTAGTCTCCACCAGTTTTAGTTCCTAGCTCATAACTCAACTGAAACTGTTCTGTCCAAAATATCAATGATCTCTTAATTGCCAAAACTAAAAACACTTCCTCAAACTTTATCCTTTACTCTCTTTGAAAATATTAACTACACACTAGGAAAATACTATAAGGAATGGTGGGAAACAGAATAAATTATTTTCTCTCCTAAACTTGCTTTTCTTCCTAACTTCCTCTTTTTTTTTTTTTATCAGAAGTCTCACAGTCCTGGTAGTTGTTACTCAGGCTCTCTCTTTTGACTCACTTCTTTTCACTATTTCCCATTTCTCAAATCCAATCAGTTGCCATTTTTTTTTTGCCAATTCCACTCCATAGCATCTCTGCCATCCAAACCCTTCTTTTCATTCAGATAGCCATCCTATATTTTAAGGTCCTTATCACTTTTTAGCATCAACTGTTGTAATAGACTCCTAATTGGGTTATGTACTTCCTATTTCTTCCATTTCCATTCCATACAACACACAGATAATAAAAGATTTTTCCTAAAGTATATATCTAATTACACTATTATCCAACTCAAGAAAATTGAGGGATTTTCTTTTGTCTCTGGGACAAAAGCAAATTCCTCTGTTTGCCATCTAAACTTTTTGAAGCCTGACTCAGGCTTATTCCATTTTACTCCCTTTTCATATATTCTATGGTCCAATGAAATTGCACTCATACATAGTGATTCATCTTGGCATAGGCCTCGAATAAACTTGCTCATCACCTCTTTCTACCTGTTAGAATTCTTCACATTCTTTCAAATTCAGTTTAAATGTCATGTTATCCATGAGTCATTTCCTCATCCCTCATGTTCTATTGTCCTTAATTATTGTGCCTTGTACTTTCTTTATATAGTTTACATTTATGAGCACATGCTACTTCCTCACAAAATGTAAGCTTGTTGAGAGCAGAGACTATTTTGTTTTTGTCTTTTTATGCCCACAACATAGCACAGCATATAGCCCATAGTAGATTCATTTATTGATTGTTTAGTTGAATTTCTCTGCCTGCTCTTCTGATTTCCAATGAAATGTCACTTCCTCACTCTCTCCCCCAAAGACTATACTGGATCCCTTCTTCCTTTGATCCTCAGTACTTTGTTTATTCTTTGAGGATCTAATAAGAAAGATAAAAAGCTAAGAAACTTGTACAAACAATCTTTTTTTTTTTACAGTGCAAATAGGAAATAATTATAAGAAGGAAGGCGCTAGAATTCTGAGGGGTTAGGAAAGGCTTTCTACAGAAGGAAGGATTTTAATTGGGACTTGAAGGGAGCTATGAATGTGAAGGACTTTTAGCCATTGGGGGATAGCCAGAGAAAATGCCTAGAGTTAAGAGATAGAGTCTTATGTTTTAGAACACTGAGAAGGTAATTGTTACTTGCAGTAAGGGACTAAAGATATAAGATGACTGGAAAGGTGGGAAGAGAGTAAGTTATGAAGGGTTAGTGCCTTCTTTCTTTTAATTATTTCCTATTTTTGCTGAAAAAAGAGGATATTATTATTATTATTATTATTATTATTATTATTATTATTATTATTATTACAATTATTGCTATTATTATTATTGAAAGAATTAGCTGTGTGTCCATGGGCAAGTCATTTAATCTCTCTGGGATTTAGCTTTTTCATTTGTAAAATATGGGGCTTGGACTTGATGTTCTCCAAGATTGCTTTCAACTTTAAATTTATGATCTTACAATTTCCCTTTTCAGATAAGAAAACTGAAATTCAGAAAACAAAGTTAATTTTTCACAGTTTGATTATGTGTGAATAATGAGAAGAAAATGGCAAAAACAAAACAGTGAAACAACTGAAGGGGTTTGATTTAAGAAATACTATGTGTAAAATTATTTACAAACCTGGGTTGAAATTCCAACAACTGACTATGTTAATGGGAAGGTAAAGGGAGTATGTTATCAATCATTCACACCTTGGCATGAATTAATTTCCTGGTGCTTCAATGAACTCCTCTGAATGTGAGTTTAAATAGAGTTTGCCAAAAAGTAGATGATGTGAAAAGTATTTTTTTGGATCCAAGTCCTTGTAGGTATAAAGAGAAATGAATAGGACACTTGAAGATCTTGAAAATGTGTTTAGGGAAGAGACAGTAAGGCTGATGGTTTTGTGTAGTTCTGTCTCACTTAAATATAATTCAAGCACAAGTCATCACCCATGATGTCATTAGTTCTCTTTGAAAATGAAAGACAAACAACACTTACTTTGCAAGCACTTATCCCAGGTATGCTAGGTATATTGTAGAGTAGAATCTTGGTCAGGAATTGGCTAAGCTATATCTGAATTCCCTTCCAATTGATTCCAATTGATTGACAATTGAGTCAAGTTGTATTACTGCCTCTGGATTTATTTTCTCCAGAATGTGAACAATGATTCCATAGCTTGGAGCTACAAAAACTTTTTTTTTAGGGCAGTGATCAAATGAGAAAATGTATTAAAATGTTCTACAGGCCTTAATGCCATATATAAATATAATCTATTCCCCAAATCCCTTCTATCTTAATATTCTAAGAACTCTGTCAATACCCAACTCTTGGGACCTATTACTGGTATAGGAATAAAAAGGTAAGATATTTTCTCTAAACTCAGAACAAAAGTTTATGTACTATCCCTAGCTTCTTCACCTGAATCCCTAAATTAGGAAAACAGTCCAATTCCATTCCTTCCTTCCTAAATTCTTCTTTATGACTCAATCAAAATATATATATTTTTTCAGTTAGCAAATCTTTATCTCTTTCTCATTTCCTCCTCATTGGGGAAAAAGAGAAATATAAATATTTTGTAAAAAAATAAAACAAAACACATGCATAGTTAAGCAAAAACAATCTCCCACTGATCATGTCCAAAATTTATGTCTCCTTTCCCATATTTAGACTGTGACCTCAGAAGTAAAAGCAAGGACTTTCTTGAACTCCTACTCTAACCACCCCCAATACCTATAAAATATAACTCTAAGCAAATTTTAGAGCTACAGAACCCACAAAGTGACAGAGAGAAACGAATTTCCTAGGGAAGGCAGCCTGGCAGGCCAACAGGAAGGGTCTTTAGCACCAGGATGGGAATGGAGCATAGTCCTGAATGGGCTGCAGGGCCCAGAGCAGTGGCACAGACAGGCCAAAGCAGACTTCAGGAGAGAGAATCACTGACAGCTGTGGTGGTTTCAAGTCTTCTCAACCCATAAATGCCAAAGAGAAAGTAAAAGGTCAGTGGAGAACTCTGTTGATCCTGGGCGAGAGAAGGGTGGGGTCTGGCCCCTGCTTGCAGGGTGACAGAGGAGGCAACAATTGCAGTGACAGCCAAGGCTCAGCTACATGCTGAGCTCCAGGCCTACAGATCATAGGGGGACCAAGCAACTGTCTAGTGGACAATTTCAGGAATTTCTTTGCTGGTGCTGAGGTGGGATTCTCTTGCTTTGCCCTGCATGGATCTGGGTCACAGTCTTGGGTGACAGTCCTGGGTTGAGAAGTGATAGTATGACAGAGATTTTTGAGGACATGGAGAGGGAGTCCTCCTCACAATTCTGATTCAGGTGCCCAGAATAAGCTGTGAAAAATTGCTGTGCAAAACCCCAGAAATTTGGGACACAGCACTCTCCACTCTGGTAGCAGAGTTCTGCCATGGCAAAGAGCTCAAAAATCAAGTAATTGACGGGCAAGACGAACAGACTAAGCATAATCAAACTGTAGAATCATTTTTTTGGTGACAAAGATGATCAAAACATAGAACCAGAAGAAAAAAACAAAGTCAAAACTGTATCAAAAATCTCCAAGAAAAATATGAACTGGATGCAGGCCACAGAGGAACTCAAGAAGGAGTTTGAATATAAAGTAAGAGAAGTAGAGGAAAAACTGGGAACAAAAAGAAGAATGATGGAAGAAAACACTGAAAAATGAATCAATAGCCTTCTGAAGGAGACTCAAAAAATACTGAAGGAAACAACACCCTAAAAAATAGACTAACTTCGACAAAAGAGGCCCAAAAGTCAATGAGGAGAAGAATGTCTTAAAAAGCAGAATTGGCCAGATGGAATAGAAATTTCAAAAACTCACTGAAGAGAATAATTCCTTCAAAATTAGATTGGGCCAAATGCAAGCTAATGACTTTATAAAAAATCATGATACTATAAAACAGATCCAAAAGAATAAAAAAAATAGAAGGCAATGTGAAATATTCCACTGAAAAAACCACTAACTTGGAAAATTGATCCAGGAGAGATAATTTAACAATTATTGGGCTACATAGACTGTTACCTCTCTGTTAGGAGTGTAGCATTCTTCATTATCAGTCCTCTGGAATCATGGTAGATCATGACATTGGTTGAATTCCTTCAATGTGACTCCATTGCTGAAGTTCCAGTTTCTCTCTTCTTTGCCTAATCATCTCTCTGTGATCTGATTTTAGGATGAAAATGTAGAAATCTAGGAATGTTTTTCAGAGTTGAACCCAAGAAAGATTGTATAGACCCAATAGAAATGTGGTTTAGTGGTATTTTATATCCTTCACAGACATAAAAACTTTATAATTGTTGATATTCTACCCAAAGTTACTTTATATCATGGTGAGCCCAATTTCTTTGTCTACTTCTAAATATGCTTGGCTCTTAACTGTCCCTTTTTTAATCCATAAGCATAAGAGCAACATCCTCATAAAGGGTATTCTGGGTTTGTAACCAGGGCACTCTTTTCTCTTGTGACTGATACTTGTTTTCCACTGCTTTTCTCGTGGGGAATGGAGCTCTATTTGATTATTATGTACACTGTTTCTTAGCACCTCCTTTCGGTAGAGCTCATTTGACACTCTTCTCTATCCATGAACATCCTTAGTTGAGTCAGAGGCAGTACCAGTTTGAATTAATGGGACGTCTAATTCAATACAGTATAAATTTTTTAAATGGATTTAAAAAAATCTCCAAATGCATAGTCATTCCATTCACTTTCAAAATATTCCCAAATAGAGGTCATCCCAGGTCTGCTTTGATGAATAGATAAAAAGGCTTATTAGCACTCAGTTCATCTCTAAATAAATGCTATTGAAGTTTTGGAAAATGATTTGTTCTCTCAAGAACAACAGGAAACATTTATCAAACATATACTATTTCCAGAGCCTTGGGCTGTTTTAGGTACTGAGGGAAAAATAACTTTTAGATAAAATACAGTACCTACTCTCACAGGATCTAAGAAGTTAGGATATATGCCATAAATATTTTCCCTATAACCTCATTTCTCTATTAATGTCTATAGGTACCCTCACCCTTTTTATTTATATTTTTAAATAACACACAGGTAAATTTCAGCTCAGTATTATAATATCCCATATTCAGAGCTAGTGAGTTATATGATACTTTTAAGATTTTCAAAGTGCTTTACATGTGCTATTTCATTTGGTCATAAATGGAGCTCTGAGCAGTGTGGGAGTAATACTTATCTTTGTTTTACCTGTGAGGGTAAAACTTGAAGTTCATAGAATTTTAGTGACTTCCCATAGGCAGCTAGTAAGTGCAGAATTTGAACTCAGAATATCCTGAATCTAGCACTCTCTTTATTGTGCTATCTAATTGCCTTCTGATTTATTTATGTTATTTGAGTGAACTGCAATTATAAAGAACAATGACTTTCAGGTTGTTTTTCTTATAAGTTTGTTAGAAGCAAGTTGTAAACAATCTTGTTTTAAACGTAGATCATTACCAGGAATCAGTGTTTTTTTTTTGTTTGTTTGTTTTTGGTAAGGAGTATTGTGCTCTGATATGCACTAAGCATTCCATTCCATAGGGATACTTTTAAAAAAATGGAAATATCAGAAAGACCTGAGAAGAAAATGAGAATAAATATTAGAAAGCTGGAAGGGTAAGTGGATTGCCTAGTGTCACATAGTAAGATAATGAAGCAGAATTTGCATCAAGCTATTCCTTACTTCCAATCCTAGCGTTTTATTCACAAGGCCGTACTACATCTATACCTTCCAGACACAAAATGACAAATTAACCAAAACATCAGTATCTGGCATGTTTACCTTATGACTCAATTCACATGGATTAGAATTCATTTTACACCTTAAAATGTCAGGCCTTTAATGTGAGATGAAGGAACTTCTGATACTACTAACCTTGGGGATTAAAAAAAAAAAGAAAAAATTCTATTTAAATGTTAATCATTTTTTAAATGCACAAACTAGTCCCTTTTATAAGGGTTTTGTCCCCCACAAAAATAATAGAATATCCATAAAACTGATTAACATTCACTAGCTAATTATTTAATTTGTTAGAATGATTTTACATTGCCACAATTTGTTAATTTTAGTTGACATTTACAAGTAATTTAATGATATTTCAACAAT
Source organism: Pseudochirops cupreus (assembly GCA_028627135.1). Classification (NCBI taxonomy): domain Eukaryota; kingdom Metazoa; phylum Chordata; class Mammalia; order Diprotodontia; family Pseudocheiridae; genus Pseudochirops; species Pseudochirops cupreus. The sequence goes on from CM053580.1 coordinate 91,907,291, forward strand.
TTATTAGAAACAATTCTACTCTTATTAAAAAGTAATTTGTTTTCTAATTAACTGGTAGAAATGGTGCTCTTTCTCATGAAAATGATGGTTTGATATGGCTATCCATTAACAAGATTATTTTCTGAGAAGACTTGCCTATTCTCCCCTCCCACAAAGGTAAAAACTTCCCAGTTGCTACACATTATTACTGATGTGGGTTACAAAATAAAGGCACTGTGTATAAAGGAGGGAATAGTGAATCCCTCATTAGCTCAGCTCAACCAAATTTACACTGTTGCACATCTTCAAGCCTCAGTCCATAAATTATTTAGCATCTAACCCCCCAACTAAGCAGCAAAGGTTGGACAAAGAAATCCTCCCATCTTTAAAATTTATGAGGTCTTTGTGGGTTTTCTGAAGCAAATTACAATTGGAAGAAAAAAAGTTAAGTATATATTGGTACATCCATGACAATCTTTAATGGTAATGAAAATATTCAATGATCACTATCATATCAGCAATCTTTAAACTTCCTGTAAAAAGCAGAAGCAAAAAATTTAGCATTTTCCTCCCCTGAATTAGAGGGGAAATGCTATGATTGAGACTGAAAGGAATCAACCATGAACTACTCCATGAACAAAGAATTAATGAGATAAGTACTACTGCCCAGGGCAAGCTTAAAGCAAACTTGCGATATGTGTATGATTCCTTGTCTCTTATCATGATCCTTATCTGCTCATGCTTCTTCACTGTACCTCTCCCCTCCCCACCTAGGTCTGAATCTCCTCATTTTGTTCAGTTACCTGAGCTGTATCCACATAACTTTCATAAAAATCACAACTGTGTGACAGGATCCAAGATGGCTGATTAAATGGTGGTAGAGTTCTCCCTCCCTCCATCATTCACCTACTTACTCCAGCAAAACTTTGAGGGTTGAATCTTACTGAATAATGATCAATAGGTCAAGAACTTATAGTAAGTTATGTCTTTTATCCCAAACCTGTACAAGATGCTCTCCAGAACAGGAAAAGATATATCTACTAACAAAACCAGAATCAGCACAGATAAACATCCCAGCAATACCAAAGATAAGCAGAGACACACAGACACTGAAAGAATATGTGTCTACAGGCAATAAAAAACAGAAGACCACTTTGAAAAAAAAAAGATGATAAGGGAATTCTCAGATTATCTGAAATCCTGAGGATTAAAATCTCAAAAGTGCTTAAAACCTTCCAGAGAGCAATGAACAGCAGAGTGGTACACAACACAGACTGAGAAAGGTTTGGAACAAGGTCTCTGACATCTATTACACTCTGACTTGAGGTAACAGAAATGTCCCTGAAGATGTAGTGCTCATAAACTCCAAGGTCCTGTGTGGGGAGAATGCGGCAGGTTAACCCCTACAGCTAAAGTTCAGTTCATGGATCTACCAGTGTCAGAAGGAGATTAAGCAGAAACAACTAAATTGCCCCAAAATGCAAGAAATCACAAAGTAAACTTTCTAGTATCTACTTTAAGTACTAGGCAAAATAAAAATATGAAGAATACATGAATCATCTGCTTCATAACCCAAATCCAGAAGGAAGATAATAAAGCAACAGGAATAATCAGAAGTGAAAGGAACATCCTGGTATTGAAGGCGATATTAAAAAAAGAAAGTAATTAGACTCTAAGGGGCTAACTTATATGGTCTTCTATAAAACTAGGGAACAGAAGAACACATTGTGGTATATGAATACACTGGGTTATCATGTGACAAAAGAGATACTTTTATTTTTGTTTTTAAAAGAGACAATTTTAGAGAATCCTAAATAGTGTGAATGGATGCAATGTGAAATGAGAAGAAGCAGGAGAACTATCTATAAAAGGAATGCAATATTGTAAAGAAAAACAATTTTAAAAACATTGATGCTCTTATCAATGCAATGACCAATCAAGTTTCCAGAGAACTTAGGATGAAGCATGTCATCATTACCCACATCCTGATAAAGCAAAGAAGGAACCAAGGCATAGAAAAATATACACATTTTCAGCCATGGTTACTGTGTGGTTTCATTTTCTTTGACTGTTTGTGTTTGTTGTAGTATTTTTTTTTCCTTTTTCTTGGTTGTAATTGGGCAGAGAGGAGCATAATGGTGAGAATTATAGTGATGCCTTTTGATTCCCCCCTCCCCCATCAAAAAAAAGTGACATTGTAACTTTTAAAAATTCACAGAAGAGAGCAGAAGAGTTTAGAAGGAAACAAAATCAGGATATTTTTGAAAATAATGTGTGAATTGTATACTTTTGTAATAGTAATGAAATTTGAAGATCCCCTTGTATTGGAAAGCTAAGAGGTACTTAGCACCTAGTTTCAAATTAAGCCTCTGTAAAAGAAACAGAAGGTATGAAGCCCTGTTGCTGATGTAATAGGAAGGCACTGAACAGGGAGAAGCTATCCCATATATAAGGAGGAGCACAAGCTGGGAAAGTCAGAATTTCTTGGGATGAGCATCTGAAGGCTGGGCTGCTGCTGGTAGACTGGAACTTCTATGGAGAAAGTGATTTTGATTTTGAGGATGGGAGAAAGTGATTTTAGAACAGAACTACTGAAAACTCCTGAAAACTCCAGCTGGAACTGCCAGAGGAAGCGTGATTGTGGTGTAGGTACTTTGTGTATCTGTGGCTTGGTTAAGTTTTCTCTTCCCAGGAACAGAAGCTGTGAAAGACTTGAGGTGGACTGGATACTGTGAGCTTCAATATGGTGCAGGAACTGCACAGAGAGCTGGACAAGATGCTGGAAGCTGTCTGCCTTTGAAGTCAGGTGGCAGCTGGTTAGATTCAGGCAGAGCTGAGACCATGGAAGAGGAATCATGGAAGCTGAAAACCTTCCTCAAATCAAGATGAAAAAACCTCTCCATGGGTACTGAGTAGTGACTGATGACATTGTGATTTATTTGAGACCAAGGGGTGAATGGCCTGTGTATTTTCCACTACCCCTTAGGAGGGTACTGAGTAGTGACTGATGGCTGAGTAGTGACTGATGATTGAATAGTGACTGATAACTAAATAGTGACTGATTTGTAACTTAGTGTGCCATATTTGTGAGGGACTTTGACCTTTTGTACATTGTGATTGAATGATTGAGTTACTAAGTGATTGATTGACTAACTGATTATACTTTGTTCAAAACTATGTGACCACTCTGGTGAAAACTATGTGCCAATTTTAGTGATAAGTTTTTGAGTTGTGACATGGTGAATGCTGCATTTTGATTTTTTGTGAATAAGTTGTAACATCGTGAATGCTGTACCTTAATTTTCTGTGAATGTTTTTGCTCTTATTTGTTATTGAAAAAATAGAGAATTTGCTATACTATATAATCAGAACCTGGAAAGCTGTGCACAGCAGTATTCATCTGGAAAGTGGCTTGTGGTTGGCTTTACAACTTTGAAAAAAGTAGTATGAAGTGAAAATTCCTGGTTTCATATAGAGGCAGCTAGGTAGCATAGTGGAGTGCTAAGCCTGGAGTAGGAAAGACTTGAGTTCATATTTGTCCTCAGATCCTAGTTATATTTGTCCTCAGTCCTAGTTATAAAACCTTGTACAAGACACTTGCTGTTTGCTTCAATCTCCTCAAATGTACAGTGCACAGTTTCTGGAACACAGTAGGTACAAAATAAATAGTAGTTCAACTCCTTTTATATAGAAGTCTTTAATTTTGTTCTGCTGTATATAAGGAGTGGAAAATTTTTTGACCATGTGAATTTAATATAAAAAATTAAAAAAAAAACTACAGCAAGGTATAAACTATATTATTTATGTATTAGATAGCAATTTGTTATATACATATAAACTTAGTGAGATTTGGTAATAGTGTGCTACAAAAGTATCAACACAAAGTTATGCAAACATTTATACATTGTTTTCTGAATGTAGAATCATCCAAATATAACCTGTACCTGTCCCAGCTCCTTCATTTTAATTCCCACCTCCTCATCCCTGTATTCTTCATATTTATCATCAGCCTTAGTATTCTACTTAAGCATTACCCTCTGCCTCTCTGATTGAAGGGTAGGGGCATGAATATCAAGCCTCCATTTAAGGAGAGTTTTCTATTCAGAAATCTCCTCATTTCTTACTTTGTGGCAATACTCTGGGACTCCTCTGACTTATCCACCATGCCCCAGCATCAGATATATTCTTCTTTCTCTCCCTGTTTTCAGCTTCCTTTACCAGATTTTTTTTTAACTCCCATTAAATGTTAAGCTCCTTTAGGGCAAGGACTGTCTTTTTTTTTTTTTTGGTACTTTATCCCCAGTGATTTACACAGTGTATAGCACATAGTTGGTACTTTATAAGTGTTATTGACTATCATAATAGCTTGAAAGATCATATGCCAAAGTTTAGTAAGGAACTTCTTTCCAGTTTAAAAACTGGAATAAAAGTTTCCTATGGGATGCTTAAAGTCCATTCCCTAAGGGTCATATGCTTTCCCAAATCAAGATTTGCCAACAATTTAATCTGACTCTTCTTAGAAATATTTTTCAGCTATTGCTTCAGATAAATCACTCCAGACATAAAAGAACCAAAGAAATAATTTCCTGTTATAAAGCTAGTTATTCTCAAATTCTGAGGTAGATCAATGATTTCAATAGTTTAGAGCATTCTTCCAATGAATTAGATAACATTAGATAACATTCCTGCCTATCCTGTGTGACTCTTGTCAAAATCTTCCTAAAAGTTCACTATAGGGGATCAACACAAGGGGATGACTATGTTTTTCTCTTTTTTTATACTTTGAAGAGCTTAATAGAAAAAAATATAATACAGAGGCCAGTAGCCTCTGAGAGATAGACTCAGATTTCCCTAGGCAGCTCACTGCCATAAGTAACTAGACACCATAACTATGAGCAATGGAGAAAGAAATGCCTTCCTCACCTTGGGAACTGGAAGACAACAACAAGAAGAGTTCCTTTGTGCTCATGGGAGAGTAATAGAGATGGAGATAGGGGACAGAATCACTCTTTTTAGGCATAATCAAAAAGCACCATTTTTTTAAAAAGAAAAAGCTACAACCTCTGTCTGTTATGTGTCCCTCTTTCAACTTGACCAGACCATTTTTCCCTTTCTACCATACAATATATGTGTGTGTATATATATATATATATATATATATATATATATATATATATATATATGTATGTATGTATGTATGTATGTATGTGTGTATATATGTATGTATGTATGTATGTATGTATGTGTGTGTATATATGTATGTATATACCAACAAAAGATTGTCTGATAGCATTAACTTAGCACCCCATCATGTTTCTCCCTGGGTGCCCATTTTTCTATAATCTTGTCTACTGTCACTGTTTTAACCATCTTCTCAGCATGGCTTCCTTCTCCCATCAGCCTGGACTCAAGGCCAAGGGCAGGGAACATGTGGCCTAGAGGCCATATGTGACCTTCTAGATCCTTGGGTGTGGCCTTTTGGCAAAATGTAAGTTTTACATAACAAATCCTTTTATTAAGGGAACTCATTCTGTGAAATTTGGATCCAAAGGGTTGCTTTTGAGGGGTTAGAGGGCCACATGTGGCTTTGAGGCTGCAGGTTCTGCAGTCCTGCTGTAGGCACTAGAACTTTCCCTTATTTTCATAGTATCACAGAATCTGAGTTATAGAGGGCCTCAGATCCATGTAATGCAATCCATAACTGTACAACAATCACTAGTATATTGAGGTTGTTTAAAATTTATTTAACTTTTAATTGAAGACATCCAATGCGGGGGGTGTACTTCATCTGAAAGTGAGAAATGAAGATACGTCTCAGCTGTATTCTTTCCTTAAATAGTGGTTTGGGGTTCATGGTCCAACCTTCTAATCAAAGAGGTGGAGGTTGAGTGATGAGACAGAATACCAAGTACTACAGTAAAAGAGTGTAGAGTGCCATTCTACTCTACTTTTTGACAGCTTGAATTGTTAGGAACGTTTTCCTAATGTTGTGTCTTACCTGGTCTTGTTACAACTTCCACCCATTCCTCATAGATCTAACTTTTTGGGTCAAATAGAACTAGTTTCCACCATCTTTCACATGACAGCACAGTCTTCCACACAATCGAATATTACTATCATGCTTCCCAAGTCCTCTTTTCTTAATCCTACTTTCTCATTTTCCTTTGACTAATCATTGTTTAGCACAGGCTTTTTAATAATCTTTATTTTTTGAATCAATTAAAAACCTACTTCTCTATGCATATTGAACTCAAATTTAGCCAATTCATGGTAGAAAGTCAGCATTTATAGATGGTAATTGTCATTCCAAACACAACAAATTCCTTTCAAACCATTTTTTCTTATACGTCTTGAATCTTCTGTTCCAGTTCTGGGTTAAGGAATTTGGACTGTACTTTGTAGGTAATAGTGAGTTATTGAAGATTTTATGGAAATTTTTGAGCTATTGAAGAACTGTGTTCATTTTGAGGAAATTGCATGTCTGAATGAATACAAAAATGGACCTGGAATCAAGAAAATCTGAGTTTAAATCCAATCAGTGATATTAGCTATGGGACCCTGGGCAAATCATTTGACCTCTCTTTGCCTCAGTTTTCTCATTAGTAAAACAGAGATAAAAATAGAACCTACCTCCTGAGGAGGTTGTTGAGAGGATGAAATAAGATAATATTTGTAAAGCACTTAGCACAGTGCTTAGCACCAGTAGAAGTTTTATAAATTCTTGGTCCTGTGCTTCTTTCCACTTTTCAACTCATATAAATACAAGCTCATACCGTGTTTTCAAAAAGACTAATTTGGTAATCATATATAGGAAAAATTAGAGGGAAAGGGAAGCTTATGTCAGATCTATCTATCTATCTATCTATCTATCTATCTATCTATCTATCCATCTATCCATCCATTTATCCATCTATCTATCTATCTATCAATCTATCTGTCTGTCTGTCTATCTATCTATCTATCTATCTATCTATCTATCTATCCATCTATCTATCCATCTGTCTATCTATCTATCTATCTATCTATCTATCTATCTATCTATTTATCTATCTATCTATCTATCTATACCTATTAATGTTCTCCTAGGTAAGAGATTACAAAGAATGGCTGAGTTATGTTACCAGAGGTTAGAATAAGAATGTTCTTGAAATAAAAATTCTAATGAGCTAATTTCAGGATAAAAATTCTCAGGAGAATGATGATTGCAGTTTGTGGTTAGAGGAACCCAGAATAGATACCTAGATAACTTTCAACAATTTTCTGTTTGTGTTTTTATTGGAGGTCACAAATAAAAGACTGGTACCAGATAAGAAATGGCATTAAAGGAATGCACCTGATTGCTGGTTGAATGGGTCCCACTGATTAGCAAAACTTTCTGTCATTTTTATAACATTATACCATTTATACCAATAAACTTTATTTTTCTAAGCAAAATTTATGATGTATTTAATTGTTCCAGATGTTTTTGCTATCTGACATGGAACCTTAGCACTCAAAGAAAGTGCATACACTGTATCATGCAAGAGCATCCTCTTTATGATTTTTTTTTCTGTAAAATATTTTGGCACCTTAGAAAACAAAGTTAATGAAAGCATCACAACCTTGAAGCAGTCAGCCATTTTTAATGTTTGTAGAAGCTTAAGTGATGACCTCATTTGACATAAACACATGGAATGCTATCACATACTTATTTTTGTAAATTAGCAAAAAGGAAAACACATAACAAAACTACAAGACTTTGGCTCCAGAATGATTATGAGTTAATCTTAGGGCAATTAGAAAGTTTGTGTGAGAGTACTTAAATGGAAAGCCTGAAAACATTCAAGAACCAATGTTATGAGACCCTTCCAAGGAAGAAGGGCCATTTTATGATCAATGTGTTATTTAACCATAATCCAGGCAATGATTGGAAAAAAACTTAAACTACATTAAAACTGATCCTTTTTGCAAGAAGATCCAACAGACCCATCCTGCACCCAGTGGACCTTTATGCAGCATCCTATTGGGCAAGCAGCCAGCAGAGAACTGCAATAATCTAATCTTAAAATAACAAAAGCATGAATGACAATTTCAAGGTCTAATTCAATCTGGCAAGACTAAAACCTAGTCAAAATTTCTTAAGTGGCAGAAAGATAATCTTTCCTAAGAATTCAGTTATATTCCCCAAACAAAGGAACAACAAAATAATTTACATATATATGTGTATTTACAACTCATTTTTAAAATTGATCTGTTAAAAAATTATGTATGGAAAAAGTAAAGATGATGTAAATGGTGATTAGTGCTAGGGAGGAATATGCTTCTCTGATCATTATATTTCTTGGTGAAACTTCTTTCATATCTTATAGCAGCTATCTAAAACTAAATTAAACCACAGTATGCTCTTCTAATCTGTCTACAATTTAAATAATTTGGGTAAATATTTGATGCTATGAAGACCACCAATATTTCTATCAGATGTCATTGTTATTTGAAAGGAATTGAAATAGTTTCTAAGAAAAATACCAAAAAATTTTAAAATTTAGCACTTTAAAATAACATCAGGATAACAATGATGACGATGACGATGATGATGATGATGATGATGATGATGATGATGATGATGATGAGTTTTAAGAGTCAAACTTCCTGAGCCCGGAATGAAAGTGCCTGGTGGATAGTAGATAATTAATAAATGATTATTGATTTAGTGATTAAATAATAGAGAAAAATCAATAGTAATGCTAAGGCAGAAATATTGCAGGTATAGCATACATGATAAGAACAATTATAGCATACTTGCTAAAATCATTACTGTATTTTGAATTTTTGGTTTCAGATTGTCTCCACTGTTATCATTACTGGGCTTCATGTATAATGGAGAGAACGTAGGTTTATTTAAGCCGTATTCTTAACCTAGATCTTTCTGGGTAAAAGCTATGGAGGGCAAGTTGTTTTTTTTCCCCTATCTTACATATGTATAGTTCAAGTGCAAACTCTTTAAACTACAGTACCTCATCTAAGTAGACTAGGTCCTTCCCCCACCACTTCCATTATACTTGCAGGCCTTGTACCTTCCTTGTCCTTTTCTTTGCATGCCGCTCAAACTTCGGTTTCAATCCCTTTTATTTACCTTTTTATACTATCTTTCATATGCTTTAGCCCAGTCTTATACATGCTTAATCAATCTATTGTTCTGAATATCTTGTTATATTGTTGTCATTTATTTTACCTTTCTATTCTGTTTTCAACCTTAAGCTAATAAAACATTTATTTGACCTAATTAAGCCTTCATTGATTTATCTGAGGCAGCAAATACAAAGCCTGTGCTTATGTATGGTGAATAGGACATAGATCATTGTAATAAGGAAAAGAATCCTTCATTGATAGGCAACAGTCACAATTTACATTTACATATGGATGTCTCCATTCATTAACTGGCAAAGGTGACATATTTTCTGATGATTCTCTATTATTACATTATTCTTATACATCATATACTTTCTTACTATATTTATTGTTTAGTGAAGACCATGTGTCTAACTTAAGGCCCAAGCCTAAATTCTTTACATCTATCTTTTCTCCTTCCCACTTGATATTTTTTTATTTATTATGTTTCTACCAGTCTATTCTGAAAATAAAGATAACAAGACTTTGCCAATAAAATTGAAGGGACATATACTTTATATCCTTGAATCTGAACTAATTTTTGTCTAGATTTTTCATCCCAATGTTTAGTCAATATAATCTCATCAAGAAAAAAGAAATTGTTTAAGATTAAGTAAGTATAAATTGTCAATGGAAGTCATATTCAAGCAATGAAAATATAGGAGCATGAAGAGTAGTCTAATTTGTGAACACTAAAACATAAAGAATTTTTGATAAATGATAATTTTCATTGACCGAGAAAAAGTTCTTATAGATTTAATTTGGTAGAGTTTTGGGGCTCAAAAATAACTAATAATCTCTATAATTTTTTTTCAGATGAAAAGACCAATTCTAAATGGGGAAAAATACAATCTTTTTATGGTATTTATTTTTATTTTCTCAATTACATGGAAACAAAAATATTTATTTTTTAACCTTCATGGTTTTTTTGTTGTTGTTGTTGTAAATTTGGAGTTCCAAATTCTATCCTTCCCTTTACCCTTCTTGAGAAAACAGCCAAAATGATGTAGATTATATATGTGTGCTCAAGCAATACAATTCCATGTTAGATATGTTGGAAATGAAAGCAAAAACCAAAAAATTAAGAATAATGAAGTAAATCTTCAAAATGTATTCAAACTCCATCAGTTCTTTCTCTATGGTGGATAGCATTTCTTTTTCTTCCTAAATCCTTGTAAGTACATTTGTCTTTGATCACTATATTGTTGAGAATAGCTAAGTCATTCACAATTGATCATTGAATAATATTGCTGTTACTGAGTACACTGTTCTCCTGGTTCTGTTCATTTCACTTTGTATGAGTTCATGTGAGTCTCTGCAGATTTTTCTGAAAGCATCCTACTCATCATTTCTTGGAAAGGCATCTAGTTTATGCCTTACCTAGTTTTAGGTAGATACCACTTATTATTTTTAGGAGAGCTCCATTTATTCCTATTCTTTTTTGTATTTTTAATAGAAGTGAGCATTGTATTTTGTCAAAAACTTTTTCTACATCTATTGAGATAATCACATAATATTTGTTGTTTTTTCCTATTAATATGGTTGATTATGTTGATAGTTTTCCTAATATCGAAATAACCTTTCATCCTTTGCATAAATCCCACATGCCCCTTGTGTATGATTTTTGGCTATATTACTGTCATCTACTTAATAGTACTTTATTTAATTTTTTGTGTTAATATTCATTAGAGAAATCAGTCCATAATTTTCTTTCTCTATTTTGGCTCTTCCTGGTTTAGGTGTCAGCACCATATTTGTGTCATAAAAGGTATTTGGTAGGCCTCCTTCTTTGCTAATTTTTCAAAAGTTTAGATAGTATTGGAATTAATTTTTTTTTCATATGTTTGGTAGGAATTACTTGTGAATCCTTCTGATCCTTGGGATTTTTTTCCTTAGGGAACTAATTTGTGTCTGCTTTGATTTTTTCCTAAGATAAGTTTATTTAATTGTTCAATTTCCTCTTCTGTTAATCTGAGAAATAGATTTTTTCCTAGATATTCAACTATTTCATTTAGATTGTTAGTGTTATTGCATATAAGTGGGCAAGATGGATCTTAATATTGCTTTAATTTCAACTACATTGGTGATGAATTCTCAGTTTTCATTTTTTGATACTAGAAATTGGAGTTTCTTTTTTTTCTTTGATTAAATTAACAATGGTTTATTTATTATAAAAACCTATGTGAATAATCTTAAGTATAATTTCCATTTGAATTTACTTTCTTTCCCCTCCTTTTCCCTCTGTTTTGTCAAAAGATCTTCTGTTCTACCCTGCATACCATTGGGTTCTTTTGTTTGTTTGTCTTTTGGCAAAGCAAGGCAGTATTTTTTTAAGTGCTTACTTCGTGCAAGTCACTTGCACAATCTGGGCATTCAAATACAAGCAATTGTATTGTAAGAATACCAAAATCAGTAGAAGTCTTCCCAATTATCCCAAAACAGTAATAGAGTCTCCAGCACATTATATAGAGACTTTGGACTTAGGGAGGCTCAGGTTCTAATTTTGCATCTGGTATATATTGACTTGACAATTCCAATTCATAACCTCTTCTTACCATAGTCAATTCTCTAAGATTGTGAGTTATCTGATGTACACGAATGGGGTTAAATGAAGTATCCACAGAAGAATTCCTCACAGCAGTAGCATCAAACAGACAGGCACTTGGTCTGGAAAACTTCTAGTGAGATCTGAACCAGGTCAAATGTGACTTGAAAATATTGAAGGAAATAAATAAAAAATATAATAAAATGAAGATAATGTTAATTTTTGTTTTCTTAGTCAATATACATTCAAGGATCTGTTTCTATTTGAATTTAACACTACTCTCCCAAAGGAATGATGCCACTGGTCTGAACCCAAGCAGAAGTTGAATATTTAGTATCACTTTAAAAGGTAGTCCCTCTAGGAATGGGAGTCTAGGTCTCTCTAGTGATGTTTCTTAATGGTGGAGCACAGTTCTTTTCACTACCAGTACTGTCCAGGTACTCTAGCTGCTTTCAGTCAATTCACCACATTTCAACTAAATATTATTTCCTCCTTATTCCTCTGACCACTATGTTTCCTATGGTTCAATTCATAGTTACATGGCTCAAGGTGATATAGGCAAGGAACACAAAAGAATTAACATTGGCATTGTAAAAGGCTGTAGCTCTGCTCATGACTGCACATATGTAGTGGCAAAGCTCTGAGCTAGGAGAGAAAGGTCCACCTAGAAAGAGTTCTTTTATTCAGTAAGATAAGGCTGAGGAGTTATTCTGTAGTCTAGGGAAAGGTAGTGATTTGATTAAAAGGAACCATTTGCAAAGTTTGTATTTTTTAATTAAAGTTTAGTAGTTAATTTTAAAACTTTAATTAAGTTTTAATTTTTTTAGTTTGATGAATAAAACTAATGTCCTTGATGTCTGAATATTCAATAATGTTTGCCTTAAAACAAACAAAAGAAAATCCCTGGGTGTCCACCTTAATGAAATGCACTGTTCACATCTGTGCTATGGAAGGAGCTGTTACACATGCAAGCTAAATGAATGGTTAGAAGCATGTGGAATTTCAACTAAAACCTTAAGATGTTTTAATGTCCATATTCTGACATGATTGGGACTCAGTCATACAGAGAAAAAGTAGCAGAATAACCTCTGAACCCAATCCCTTTAAACCCATGTCTGAGAAGTCATATATTCACAAGACCACCAAAGGCAGTTGGAAAATGGAATATATAGGAATTGAACCAATGTCTTTGTTTACACAACACTGGAAAATTGGTGAGACTACTTTAAAAGTGTATTTTTTAAAAAAATATTCAGCTATGGACACAGCCTGTTTAATGTCAAGAATCTTTTTTCATTCAATTAAAAAAAAGAACTAAGAGAAAAAAATAAATTGTGCATACAAAATTGATCAGAGAAATAGATGTCCCTGAGGGACCTGAAGAAAACATAAATATTTTAGAGGTTCAAGGGATGGACAACTGGGAATGATTGGCATTGATTTTGGCTTTGAAAAATAGACTTGGAAACTGCTGACATAATGTGATAGACTTATTAGAAAAATTCACCATGGCCCTAAAATTTTAAGATATTGCTGTCAATTATCTGAAGGAGAAAGATGACAAGATTACTAATTTTTCTCAGGGACAAAAATAGCAGAACTTTGCCCTTTACAAAGACATATTCTATAGATGTTTTAAATAGATTATGGTGAATCTGATAGATAAAGGGTTTAGTGATTAAACAGTTACCCAAAGCTAAGAAATTTAATAACTTGTCCCATGGCCTGCCCTTTTTCTTAGATAGCTACCCATTGACCAAAATTATTTTTTATTATATTATCAATGAATTATTAAATTAGGATAGAGGGCTTTCTTCTTTATTTCCTCATTTAGGGTCCAGCTCCAGTAGAAGGTCAGTCAGTTTCTGAAAGACATGACTTATTGATAAGATTGCCCTAATCCTCAGGGTCCTCGATCTTGAGCCAGACCTGACCCAACTAGGAGACCTTACTTCTGTTTGAAAAATAATAAACAGAATTCAGACTGTGGAAGTATTTGCCCCAAGGAGAACAGCCCTTGTTCTTGTACCTTCTATTAGAATTTAGTGTGACCTAGTTTATGAAGGAGAAAACCAAGGAGAGTAGTCTGAATGGAATTGAATTACCCTCTCTAGATTGCTGGAGTCAACTAATTCTCAGAAGAAAAAACTGAAGACTCATAGCTCACCTCCTTATTAAATGTCTTATTAGAGTTGATTTGCACTTATCAGGGACATTCTCTTTTATAGAAGTATTTAAGGCTTTCTGACTCTCGATGGCTTTGTCTTTGATTTTCTGAGGGAGACCACTGACCAATTTATGGATTATTAGCTAGCCTAATTAACAAACTGAATATTTGTTACTCAGTAACTGTCTCTGAGGGCTTTTCTTTCATCAAATTAAAATTTGTGAAGTGGTAGGCACCAATCAGTCTCTCTGCTTGATTGTCTTTTCCCATCTGCTTGCCCCCCTTGGTTTGCTAGTGACTAAGATTCTCAAAATGTAGTTAGGTGGCACAGTGGATAGAATACCAGTCCTGGTGTCAGGAAGACTGATCATCCTGAGTTCAAATCTGAGTTCTGACAATTAATAGCTATATGTCCATGAGAAAGTTACTTTATCTTGTTTGCCTTAGTTTCCTCACATATAAAATGATTTGGAAAAGGAAATGGCAAACCACCCTAATGTTATTGTCAAGAAAACTTCAAAGGGGGTGAGGAAGAGTTTGAAATGACTGAAAAACTACAACCTTTTTTTTTTTTGCTTTCTTTGGGTGAAAGGCAGGGCAATTGGGGTTAAGTCACTTGCCCAAGGTCACATAGCTAGCATGTGTTAAGTGTCTGAGGCTGGATTTGAACTCAGGACCTCCTGACTCCAGGGCTGGTGCTCTATTGACTGCACTACCTAGGCACCCCTACAACATTCCTAATATTAACTAGAGTCACTATTTTGGATAAGATATTATTTCTAGAAAGCCCCTAAGTTTTCTGCAAAGTAGACAACCAGGCAACAACTATTTATTAAATGCTTACTATATGCCAAGCAATATACTAGCCACTAGGGATAAAGAAGTAATAAAAAAGGAAAGACTTCAGAGAACTTAAATTCTAGTGTAGGGAGACAAAATATAAAAGGGAGCTGAAAATCAATTTCTAAAAATACATACACTTTTGAGTTTTATATGCATTATTAATATATTATACATCACTTTCATAAGTGTAGATTATCAACAAAATAATAATTCAATTCCTGATATATAACATTTGTCAAATATAAGTTTAAATGATCATACTATAAGCTTAACCAAAACCTAAGAACTGGCTAAAGCATACCTGATGGGGAGGATAATAGCTCACTGGGTTTTTTTTGAAGTCCAGAGAGTCTGAAGCACAGTTTGGAGAGTGAAGCATAACCAGCCTACATCCATTCTCAGAACTGATCCCCTAACCAATTAGAAAAACATGACCAAAAACAGAGTCAAAATGGTGAGGTGAGGCAAGGGCTTGCCTGAGTTCTCCCAAATTCCCCTCTGAATAATGTTAAAATAATGCCTCTAATTAAATTCTGAAGCAGCAGAACCAACAAAAAGATGGTGTGAAACATGTCATAAATAGAAAATTTGACTTTCAAAATAGACAAAAGAGAGGAATAAAAATATAAACTGGAAAGAGAAATTATAGGGGATTTAATAAAGTAGAACTGTTTACATTCCTATGTGGGAAGATGGTGCTTGTAACTCCTAAGACATTTCTCATAGATAGAAAGAAAACTTTATTTAAAATAATCATAGACAATATAAAATACATGAGTCTACCTGTAAAGTCAAATGAAGGAAGTATATGAAAACAATTACAGAACACTTTTCATACAAATAATATTAGATCTAAATGACTGGAAATATATCAAGTGTTCATGGATAGGCAAAGCCAACATAAATAAAAATGGCAATTCTAACTAAATTCATTTATTTGATCAGTACCATACCAATGAAACTAACAAAAGTATTTTATAGAGCTAGAAAAAAACCATCTGGAAAAACAAATTCTCAAGCATATCAAGGTAAACAATGAAAAAAATGTGAAGGAAAGTGTCACAGTCAGATGGGGTCTTAAAATGTATAACACAGTGTTACACAGTAACAGCAGTACTACATGATGATCAACTGTGAATGACAGCTATTTTCAGTAATACAAATAACCTAAGACAATTCTGAAGGATTTAAGATGAAAAAATGCTTTCCAGCTCTGGAGAAAGAACTGATAGAGTCTGAATGCTGATCAAAGCAGACTTTTTACAAACTTCCTTCCCTCTTTTCTTCCTTCTTCCTTCCTTCCTTCCTTTCCTTCTTCCTTCCTTCCTTCCTTTCCTTCTTCCTTCCTTCCTTCCTTCCTTCCCTCCTTCCTTCCATCCTTCCCTCCTTCCTTCCTTTCTTCCTTTCCTTCTTCCTTCCTTCCTTTCTTTCTTTCTTTCTTTCTTCCTTCCTTCCTTCCTTCCCTCCTTCCTTTCTTTTTTTCCATTCCTTAAAAACATTCATAATTTATACTAAGGGGGTTATAATTGAAATTGAAAAAAATGATTTCTACATTATATTGTGTGGTTATAAAAGCTATTGAATTTGCTATTCTATCTTTTTAAATTTATCAGTTTCAACCTGTGAAACAGGTAAAGTTTTACTAAAATCAGGTGTTACATGTGAGGTGAAAGGGGAGGAGCAAATGCTAATGCAGTTTAAATTTTGGCTCACAATCCACAGAAGTCAAAGATGTAATATTTATGGCAATTTGAGGTGAAAGCCCAAATTCAATAGTACATTTATTAAACAACAATCTATGCAAGATTCTATGTTAGATACTAGGAGTATAAGGATGATAAGTATGACACTTCCTCATATGATATCTTGGAGAGTATCTAGCAAAAAATTATGGAAATGGTGAGATTGAGATCATGCCTTATAGATCTGCCAAACAAACACTGTATGGTTAGCCTAGAGAAGAGAAAATATAGGAATTAGTGTGACTGGAGTTTTCAAAGATATAAAAGGCTTTGATGTAGAAGAAGGATTAAATTTTCCTGCTTGACTGCAGTGGGTAGATGTTGCAAAGAAGTAAACCAAACTTTTACAATAAAGAAAAGATTCCTAGCAATCTGGGCAATATAATTGTAGAATGGTCTAGGTTGGTATTTTTATTCATTCCCCTTCAATGAACTCTTCTAGCTAAGTATGGATATCTACTTTTTTGGAGGATGTGGAAGAGGGAATTCTTGTAGAGTTATGAATTGGTCTAGATATTCTTTGTGGCCCTATCCAATTGAGAGTTCTGCAATTTTTCAGTAAAAATAGTTTAATACATGGTAGAAGGAAGAGACATTTAAAAAGCCATTAATGACTTTCAACATAGTCCTGCATGGTCTTGTTATTCCCTCCTTTTTTTTAGATTTGGAAACTAAATCTCAAAGAACTGAGGTAGTTTGCTCATGATCATGTAGAAGATAAGTAATAAGAGTTTCGAACTCAGAACCTAGAGGGCAAGACATAGGGCATTATTTAAGATACCAAGAGGGAGAGATCATTTCTTGCTGGGAAATTAAAGGGGATGTTATGGAGGAGGCAGTAGATGAGCTTGAATTCAATTAAAAGAAAATATAAAGCAGACTATTGATTATTTTTCTATTTGCCTTCTTTATTTGAAAAAATAGAAAAAATACATAAAACTCAATGGTAAGTCTTTCAGAAATGGAATCTCTGTGAGTTATCATGTGAAGATAGGGTTATCACATTATGTTTTGAGTTGATAGCATCATTAAAGAATATGGAAAAATTTTAGTTAGAGAGTCACAGCTAGGATGTTCTGTGAAATGCATGGAAATGAACAATGAGACCATTTTATTATGAGAAAAAAGTCAGGAGTATTTTGTGTCCTAAAGCAAATTGATCCAGTAGAAAATCAAATGACTATATTTGGAGTATCAATATTATTTCATGACTTTTTCACCATATACAAGGATCAAGATATATATTAGACAAAAGAAATTGTCAACCAGTAATTTAACATTTTAAAGCAATATGCTAAATATTGAGCATATAAAGATAGGCAAAAGACAATCCTTTCACTCAAGGAGCACACGCTAAAGGGAGAGACTGGACTGGAAGGAAACCAGAGAAGCCAGGAGATGGGAATGATAATCCAAATAAATTCTGAAAAAGTATAATGGTAATTAATTTAATTTTTAAGACCCCTTTTGGGGGGCTGAGCCAGGATGGTGGCATAGGAGCAGCAAAGTATTGCAGCTCCCACATAGCCACTTCAAAATACCCTTAAAATATGAATCTAAACAAATTCTGGAACTTTAAAACACACACAAATATACTCTCTGCTAAAGGCCGCTCAGCTATGAGGCACCATCTCAGGACAGGAAGCTGAAACCAGCCCAGCCTGAAATAGAACGTTGGCCCTGGGGACAGCCAGACAAGCTGAGCTGCAACTGGAGCAACAGAAGAGCAGATCTGCAGCAGCTGTGGCAGTTTCCAGACTTATCAAGCCATAAGGAGAAAAAAAAAAGGACTAAGTGAAAGGTTAGTGGAACTCGGCAAAAATTGTGGGAGAAAAGCGGGTCTGGCCAAACCGCCTCCAAGGCAAAGAAGCAGCAGAAGCAGAGGTCCTGCACCTGCCTCCACATTGCTGCTTTAGAGCTCCCAGCCTGCAGACTGCAGGGGGGCCAAGCAATCATTCAGAGGCCAAATGCTCTCATGTTGAGCAGCCTAGATCCCAATTGCAGTCTTGGGTGGTGGTTCTGGGGTGTCTCTTCAGTGAGCCAGAGTGGGGGAGTGCCCCAGCAGCCTCCTAAAAGCTCTGGCAGCTGGGAAAACTCCAGCAATTTGGGACAGAGCTTTCCCCTCTGGAAGCAGAGTTCCAAAGAGCTAAAAAAATCACTGACTGGCCAACAATGAATAAGCACAGGAAACAAAGGAAGAACAGAAACCAAACCCTAGATTCCTTCTTTGGGGAAAAGAAAGATCAAAGCAGGGAATGGAGGAAGACAACACAGTCAGAACTCCCACACCAAAAGCTTCCAAGAAACATGAAGATGGCCTAAAAGCTAGAGATCAGCTGAAGAAGTATTTTGAAAACCAAATGAGAGAAGTGGAAGAAAAATTGGGAAGAGAAATAAGAATGATGCAAAAAAATCACGAAAAGAGAGTCAACAATCTGACTGAAGAAATTAACACCTTAAAAAATAGATTAACTCAAATGACAAAAGAGGCCCAAAAAGCCAATGAGGAGAAGAATGCCTTAAAAAATCGACTTTCCCAGATGGAAAAAGAATCTCAAAAGCATTCTGAAGAGAATAATTCCTTCAAAATTAGAGTGGAGCAAATGGAAGCAAATGACTTTATGGGAAATCAAGATACTATCAAACAGATCTAAACAAATGAAAAAATAGAAGGCAATGTAAAATATCTCCCCCTTAAAAAACCACTGACCTGAAAACAGATCCAGGAGAGGCAATCTAAAAATTATTGGACTACCTGAAAGCCATGATCAAAAAAAGCATCCTTCAAGAAATTCTCAAGGAAAATTGCCCAGATATTTTAGAACCAGAGGGCAAAATAGAACTTGAAAGAATTCA
>CM053580.1:91927069-91940018 GCA_028627135.1 Pseudochirops cupreus
AACACCCCTAACTTTGTCAACTCCTCTATTTATCCAAGGAGAATCTTTAAGGCATCTTTTGTTGTGTTGAAAATTCATTTTGTCTTTTGATTCATTTATAAAAATTATTTCAATATTAATATTGAGTCCTACCATTCATATACCTATTTGCTCACTTGGCAAGGATCTAACATCTAGAGTTTCAATAGTTAATGTTTATTTATGCTCATGTGACTGTTTAATTACTAGAAACCTTTGTCATGTTTGCACTACTCTGCTAGAAAGAGTTGAAAAGTCAGAGGATTAAGAGTCAAAAGAAAATTTGTTTTGTTTTAATCACTAAAGTAAGTAACACCAACGTAATAAATATCTTTTCATTTAACCAGTACTGCCCTCAGAAAGCTGACATATTCAGTTTTGTGCCAGGCACTTTGCTAAGTATTGGGGAAATAAAGAAAAGCAACAGTCCCTCCTACAGTATTACAGTATATGGGAAGAAAACACAGAAGAAGCAAATGGCCACAAAGAAATAAGATGTGTAAAGAATAGATTGGAAGTAATCAAAAGAGGGAAGATGCTAGAATTAAGAGTGATAAGGAAATGTTTCCTTTAGAAGGTGGGATTTTAGCTATGACCTGACAGAAGCAAAGGAAATCAGGATACAGAAAGGAGGAAGAAGGCTTGAAGGAGAGGCAGTGAAAATACTCAGAGTTGGAAGTAGGAAGGTCTTGTGTAAGGAACAGCAAGGAGGACAATGTTCTTTCCAGCATGGCAGAGCTCAAAGGAGTTTGCATTCCTGTGTCAAAACCATGCAGAGGTAATGGTAACCTTTATGACACAGTATGACATTAGAATAGAAATTCATGAACAGTGATTGAAATTCCTCAGATTCCACAAGTTTGTGGATCTTTATAGTCTTAAAAACAACTTTCCTTTTTTTGGTATCTTTATTAATTTTTTTGTTTACTTTTAGCTTACAAGACTAAGTTCCACAATCCCTTGAGTTTCAAATTTTCTTCCCCTCCCTCTCCTCACACCCACCCCATGGCAGCATGCAATCAAGTACAGGATCTGCAAATACTTTCACATTAGACATTAGTAAGGTTGCAAAGAAGGATTGTAACAAACAGAATGAACAATGGGAAAGAGGAAACAAAACCAAACAAGAAAAAGAAAGAGAGCAGGTAGTTTGCTTCAGTATGAATTCAAACTCTGTTCTTTCTAGTTCTTCCTCTGAATGTAGATACCTCCTTCCATCATGAGTCTTTTGGAGTATTATAATGTTGCAACTCTGAGAAGTCCAGTCTATCAAAGTTTGTCATCACATATACACTGTATCTGTAATTGTGTACTAATTTCTACTGGTTCTGCTCTTCTCACTCAGCATCAGTTTGTATAAGTCTCTCCAAGTAGTCCTTATTTCATTAAATGACCATCTCCTTGCCTGAAAGATTATGCTCAGTTTTTCTGGGTAGTTGATCCTTGGTTGCACTCCTAGCTCTTTTCCCTTATGAAAAAAATCAAATTTCAATTCCTCCAATCTTTTAATGTAGAAGCTTCTAGGTCCTGTTTAATCCTGACTATCGTTTTATGATATCTGAATTGTTTCTTTTTGCCTGCTTGCAGTATTTTCTCCTTGACTTTGTAATTCTGGAATTTGGTTACTATATTTCTTGAAGTGTTCAATTTGGGATCTCTTTCAGGAGGAGTCAGGTGAATTCTTTCAATATCTATTTTACCCTCTGATTCTAGGACCTCAGGACAGTTTTCTTTGACAATCTCTTGGAAGATGTTGTCCAGGATGCTTCTTTCATCATCTTGCTTTCTTTTAGACCAATAATTCTTATATTATCTCTCCTGGATCTGTTCTCCAGGTCAGTTGTATTTCCAGTGAGTCATTTTACACTTTCTTCTAATTTTTCAATCTTTATGTTTTGTTTGACCTACTCTTGATGCATCATAGAGCCTTTAGCTTAAATTTCACTGATTCTGATTTTCAGTGAATTATTTTCATTGATTAATTTTTGAAGCTCCTTTTCCCTATGTTCAGTTTTAATTTTTAGGGAGGTATTTTCTCTAGTTAGATTTTGAATCTCCCATCCCAGTTCACCAGTTTTACTTTTTAAGGATTTGTTTTCTTTAGTGAGATTTATTTTTTCCAATTTGGTGAGTGTAGATTTAAATTTGTCTTCTATCTCTCTAATTTGGCTTTTAAAATCTTTCTTGATCTTCTCCAAGAATGCTTTTTGGGCTTGAGACCTTCTTTGGTCTCAGGTGTGAGTATAGCATCCATGTTGTCCTCTGAATTTTGTTGTTCTTGCTCACTACAATAGGAATGTATCTTATAATTAGAAGTTGAATTTGTTATTGATCTTCAGATTTTTAATCAGGAAGATCTAGAAGTCTATTACATCATTGAATGACCATCTCCTTGCCTGGAAGATAATGGTCAGTTTTGCTGGATAGCTGGTCCTTGGTTGTAACTTGAGCTCTTTTGCCTTGTGAAATATCACATTCCAGTCCCTCTGAAATTTCAGTGTAGAACCAGCCAGATCCTGTGTGATCCCCACTGTAGTTCCATGATATTTGAATGGTTTCTTTCTGGCTGCTTGTAGTATTTTCTCCTTTACCTGATAGTTCTGGAATTTGGCTACAACATTTCATGGAGTTTTCAATTTGGGATCACTTTCAGGAGGTGTCCAGTGGATCCTCTCAATTTCTATTTTACCCTCTGGTTCTAGGATCTCAGGGCAGTTTTCCTTCATGAGCTCTTGGAAGATGTTGTCCAGGCTCATTTTTTCATCATGATTTTCTAGTAGACCGATAATTCTCATAGTATCTCTCCTGGATCTGTTTTACAGGTTAGTTATTTTTCCATTGAGATATTTTACCTCTTTTTCTAATTTTTTCATTCTTGATATTTTGTTTCACTGATTCTTGGTGCCTCATAGAGTCATTAGCTTCAATTTGATTGCTTCTAATTTTTAGTAAATTATTTACCTCAGTTAGTTTTGGAAGCTCTTTTTCCATATGTTCAGGTTTAATTTTTAGTTCACACATTTTTCTTTTTAAGGAGCTGTTTTCTTCATTGTAATATTTTTCTAATTTTGCAATTTTGATTTTAAAAGAATCTTTCATTTTATCTTCTACCTCTCTAATTTGGTTTCAAAGTTCTTTTTGAGCACATCTAAGAATTCTTTCAGTTCTCGAGACCAGGTCATATTCCCTGTTGAGGCTTCAGCTGTGGGTATGGAGTCAGTACTTTCTCCTTCTGAATTTGATTCTTCCTGCTCACAGTAATAGGATTCTAGAGTCTTTGTCTTTGCTATGTGCTTTTACCTATTTTAATGGAGGGCCTTAGCCATGCCCTTCCTCTAGGGCTCCCAAGCCTTTACTGTTTACAGTTTTGTTCTGAGTCAATAATTACTGTGTTTTAATGGTTGGTAGTGGTGGTGGGGGGGGGGGAATTGGAGCAGTTGTATTCACTCTGCCATCCTAGCCCCTGGAAGTTCAGGTAGGTGCTTTTAAAATTTTTAGGCTATGGATTGGTAGTCCCAGGAGTAGATGCTGCCACTGCCATGGGCCCTGCATTTGCCACTTACACAGCTCTGTCATATCCCAGCCCTGTGGTGACAGGCCTGGGAATGGCCCTTGTGGTTGGTGGATCAACTTGCCACCACTTTGATTAGGCCTTGTCTAGACCTCACTGCTAATAGGATCCTATCGATCTTGATTTCACAGATTCCTTCTTGCCCAGTGTGATTACCTATGTCCTGAATTTTTAGAGTGGATTTCTGCTTCTGGGGTATGGATGTACTGTGCTGCTTGGGCTGGGAGGTAGGGGTTTGGTTGTCAACTTTGTGTGCTGTACCCTCTGGGTATCTAGACTGAGGCCAAGGCCAGGACTCTCAGTGTTTCCCCTGACTTACCCTGAGGCTCAGAGAGTAACTGTGGGGAAGGAGTGGTCTGGCCACTTCAAGTTTCCACCTCTGTGCCTCTGGGCTACAGCTCAGACTGGGTCAGCAGCTAGCAGCCAGAAGAACTGGTGTCTGCAGATTCCCCTGGTGGTGATAAGGCACATCTGGGCTTGTGTTGTTAGTTTTTTCTGGCTCCACCTCCCTGTGCTTTAGGAGCTCCTGCTGGTCATCTGAGATGGGATTTGTTGGGACACTTCCCACCCTTCACTTCAGGCTCAGCACAGCCTCAGTCATACCCTTCCTCAATGTCTCCCAAGCCTGAGGCTGTTTCTACTAATTCAGGACTTTTACTCTGGGTAGAACATTTATTTCTGGCTTTTCTGGGTCAGGTAGGGGGAGTTAGAGCTGCTAGGTTTTACTCCACCATCTTGGCTCCTGGAAGATCAGGTAGGTGATTTAACAGTAGCTGCTGTTGGTGCTTCAGGGCATGATCTTTTTTTTATCAAGTTTCAATTGATCCTTTGTCTTGTGGCGAGATGGCTGTGAATCTTCCTTGGGGTAGGTGAGTCTGCTGGCTGGGTCTCCATCTCACTCTGCTGTGGTGTGCTCTCAGGTCTGTGCTGGTGCAGCCCCTGCATGCTCTGTACTCCCCCTGCCCAGACCTACGTGGGCACTTTTCTGGGCTGGAAAGCTGCCATGCTTTGTCTCCCAATGGGTTCTGTCAAAAAAAAAATCTTTCTTAAGTTAAATGACTTAAAGGATGAAATAGATAATAAAATTATATGATTGGGGGATCTCACATTTTCCCTCTCAGAGCTAGATAAAAATTTAACCATAAATTTGGTAGGAAAGAAGTTTAAGAGGTGAATAAAATTTTAGAAAATTTAGATATGACAGACCTTTGGATAAAACTGAATGGGAATAGAAAGGAGTGTACTTTTTTTCTAAGTGACATATGGACTCTTCACAAAAAATTGTGCATGTATTAAAGCACAAAAACCTGACAACAAATGCAGAAAAATATTAAATGTACCCTTTTCAGATCATAAGGAAATAAAATTAATTCAGAAAAGGACTACAGAAAAATAGAATAGAAATTAGCTGGAAACTAAATACTCAAAGAGAGAAGCTACATGGCTCACTACAAAGAGAGTTTGGCCTGGAGTCAGAAGACCTGAATTCAAATCTGGCCTATTCATGGATGGTCTCACAGACAGAGGAGCTATGAGAAAAGATAAATTTCAGTCAGTGATGTTCAGTGTGTATATTTTTTATTGTGTACTTTTATGTTTATCATATAATCTTATTGAAACTCAAGTAAAACTCTAATTATACTATAGTACTTCATTATGATTAATGGTATACCTCAGTTTCCAAGGGCTAAACTAGTAGGTTTAACACATGTTTTGACCTTCTAATCAAACTATAATGGTGGACTGAATGATGAGTTTTTTGCATGTCTTCTGTTGATCACCTAGCTAAATTTAGAGTCTCATCTCCAGACTCTCCACAGTGTAATGAGTTTTTCAACCACAGTAACTCAATATATATATATATATATATATATATATATATATGTAGATTCTGACACATTGCTTTAAACTTTGAAAAAAATGCTTAACAGTATATTCTTTGAGGTAGTACTATTATCATTCCCATTTTAAAGGTAAGGAAATTCAAGATAAACAGTGAAAATGATTTGCCTGTGGTCACATAGCTAGGAAGTATCTGACACAGAATTGAAAATCATGAATCAGTTCTTTTTGACTAGGCATCTAGCACTCTAGTTGTCAAGATACATGTTTTTTAGAAGCCTTATTATCTGGGCCAGAACAGGGAATAAACTTTTTTTTTAAAATGCAGATCCATGGGATATTAAAGTAAATCACATTAAGCATTGGCCTATAGTGACATTTAGATGATTTTTTGTTTGATTTTGTTTTTATTTTCTATATTTAACATTCTGAGTTTGTGTGCCTCTGCCTAGCAAGATAGAATAAATGTTTAAATCTGGTGTGCTTTAGAATTTTGTTTTGGTAGTGGAGGGATTATCATTTTGAGATTTTATTTGTATATTCAACAACAATAAGGGAAGAAGCATACCATTTTTATGGTTCACTAGTCATGGGATGTTGACTTTACAGTTCATCCTTCCCTTCAAGAACAACTTGTAAAGACTTTTTCACATGGGTTTCTTGCATGCTTTTTACCTGGAAGCAGGAAATTTTATTCATAACATATTGACTGGAGTGTTGGGGGAGGGGAGCTTTGATGTTCACTTACTCTACTCTTACCAAAGTAAAAATAAGTTCTAATTTGTAAGGAATAATTTACTCTATTTTGCTAATCATAATTCACTATTGATTCACATATGCCACACTGAAGTTGTGTGTGTCAACAAGTCAAGTAATGGAACATTTATTAAATGCCTGCTGTGTGCCAGGAACTGAGCTTGGTATATAAAAAATATGACTCACAATCTAATGTGTATCTGTTTGTTGTTGTTATCTTAGATACGTATACTGACAGTTTTTTTAAAAATTTGATCACGGTCATGATAACATTCCATGAAGAACAAAATGTGAAAGAATTAAAATGAGGGCACTTAGAAAATCACAACATATAAATGGTATGAAAGGAATTGGTAATAGAACTTACATATACATATAGTTACATGAAAAATATTGATTATCAAGCAAGGTAACCATACATCCTAACACAATGGCATAAATTTAACTACATGGATGTTGATAACATTTGATAGGATTAGTCTAAAAATAGCAACATGGATGTGAAAAGCATATTTTATTTCAAAGGAACAAATTGAGTGAAATAGGTAAGAAGCTGAGTAACATCATGTATAAGAAGATGCATTCAGAGGAGGAAATCAAGGAGCCAGATTAATACATTTGAGGGAAGGTAAGATTAAAGCTAAAGTAAAAATTATAACATTACTTGGAGTATACTACAGATCATTTGAAAGTACATGAGTAGTTTTAGTAGTCATAAAGGACTTCAATCAGCTAATAATTTCTTTACTTGCCTTTATGATTATTTCATTATTTCAGAGGGAGAAGACCAATTTGTCAACTAATAAATCCACAAACATTTATTAAGTGCTAGGTGCTGGAAATATGGAGAAAAAGTGAATTAATCCCTGATCTCAAGAAACCATTTATCAACGGTTTTGAAAAAGGCATCAGTTTTGGAGTATGATGGTCTGGGTTTAGGTCTTATTTCCCTTTGTTTCTCATGTGACCTTGGAAAAAGTCACCTAAATTCTTTGGGCAAGGACCTTGTCTACTTATATAAAAGAAATGGAATTTGACTTAGTAACATCTGATTTCATTCTAATTCCAGATCTGTTGATTTTATAACAACAGAATTTGGAGTCAAACAAGGGACAGCTAGGTGGCACATTGAATAGAACACCAGCCCTGGAGTTAGGAGGCCCTGAGTTCAAATCCAGTCTCAAACACTTGACACACTTAGTAGCTGTGTGACTTTGGACAAATCATTTAATCCCAGTTGCCCTGCCTTTCCCCCTCAAAAGAAAAGAATTGGAAATTGCCCATGTAAGGTAGAGAAAAGGAAGTGGTAGCTTGAGAGATTAATATGGCTTCAAAAGGAAAAAAAAAAAAGAAAAACTCAAATTTTAAAAGGAAATGTACAAGGAGAAGACAGCCAAGATGGTGAAGTAAGGCAGGAACTCAATTGATCTTTTCAAACTCACTTCCTGGGGTGGCAAGGTAGCACAGTAAATAGAGCACTGGCCCTGGATTCATGAGGACGTGAGTTCAAATCTGCACTCAGACACTTAACTCTTACTAGCTGTGTGACCTTGGGCAAGTCGCTTGACCCCAATTGCCCTGCCTTACCCCCTCCAAAAAGCAAAAAGCAAAAAAACAAAATCAAAAATAATCTCACCTCCAAACAAATATAAAATTATGCTTTAAAATGAATTTTGCAGTTACAAAACAAACCAAAGTACAAGGTGAAATAATTTTCCAGTGCAAGACAACTCAGAAGGTTGACAGTCTGTCTCACTGGGGTAAAAGAAAAGACCAGTCAAGTAGAAGTGGTGTCTGGATAAGCCAACTGCTAGGTGTGCCCCAGCATGCCAGTAGTGAGACCCAATGGCCCCTGAGCAAGTAAGCAGTACTGCATCTCCTCTACAGGATAGCAGCAAGGCCGAGTGCAACTGGTATAGGTCCATGAACCCTTATGCCCCTGGTAGAAGAAACTAGGTACAATACCCCATAAACCCCAGGATGAGAGCCCAACCTTAAGTCACAAAAGTAACAAAATAGGTTTACAAAATGGGGTGAGAAACTGATTATAGAAAGTGGTGATGGGGACAGAGAAGATCAAAGCAAAAACACAGAAGAGGATAATGATGTTGAAATGGCTACATTGTAAGCATCAAAGAAAAATTTATGTTGGTCTCAGTCCAAAAACACCCTCCAGTAGAATAGCAAAAGAGATTTTAAAAATAAAATAAGAGAGGTAGATGAAAAATAGGAAAATAAATGAGAGTGATACAAGAGAATCATAAAAAAAAGTCAATAGCTTGGTAAAGGAAACACAACATGGAAAAAAAATTAATAAAAATTACTGAAGAAAAGAACTCTTAAAAAGTAGAATGGACTAAATGCAAAAGAAGGTACAAAAACTCATGAAGAAAATAATTCCACAAAAATTAGAATTGCAAAAGTAAAAGCTAATGACACCATAAGACATCAAGAAACAATAAAACAGAATCAAAGTGATGGGAAAAAAATAGCAGAAAATGTGAATTATCTTATTGGAAAAACAACTAAACTGGAAAATAGATCCAAGAGAGATAATTCAAGAACTTTTAAATTTTGTGAAAGCCATAATAATAAAAAAGAGCCTAGAAATCATCTTTCAAGAAATTTCCAAGGAAAATTGCTTTGATATCTTCTAACCATAGGGCAAAATGGAAGTTGAAAGAAACCACTGATCACCTCCTGAATGAGATCCCAAAATGAAAACTTCCAGGAATATTATTGCTAAATTCCAGAGCTCTCTGGTCCCAAAGAAAATACTATAAGCATCTAGAAAGAAACATTTCAATCATTTTTGAACCACAGTCAAGATTTATAAGTGAGTTAGCAGCTTCTAAAGTAAATAAATGAAGGACCTGGAATATGATATTCTGGAAGGTGTAGAGGAAGTAGGGTTACACACAAGAATCATCTACAAGGCAAAACTGAGGATAATCCTTCAGTGTATAAAGAGGAGATTCACTGGAATAGAGGATGTTCAAACATTCCTGGTGAAGAGACCAGAGCTGAAAATGAAATCAGAGTTTTAAAATATAAGACTAAAAGGAAGCATAAAAAGGAAAGCAAGAACAAGGAAACATAAGGAACTCAATGAAATTAAGCTGTTTATATTCCTACATGTGTAGATCATACTTCTAACTTTTAATTTTTTTATTATTAGGGGTGTTAGAAAGGCAGAGGGAAAGGGTATAGTTTGATTATGGTGGGATAATATCCAAAATAAAAACAAAATTAATTGGTGAGAAAGAGGGTTGCACTTGAAGAAGAGTGGAGAAGTTAAAATTAGATAAATTAACATAAGAAGAGGCACAAAAATCTCTCATATTGGAGGGGAAGATGAAGGGATGGTAGGCAAAGATTGAACATTACTCTCATAAAAATTGATTTAAAGAGGGAATAACATACACACTCAGTTAGGTATATAAATCTATATTAGCCTATAGTAAAGTAAGAGAGGAAAAGGATTAGTGAATGGGAGGGAATGAAAGAAGGGCCAAAGTATTGAGGAAAGCAGTGATCAGTTGCAAAACACTTGTGAGAAAGGGGAGGGTGAAAGGAAATAGAGACAAGGCAAAACATAGAATATGATGTAGGGAAATATACAGTTAGCAGTCATACCTATGAATGTGAATAATATGAACTCATCCATAAAACAGAAGCAGATAGCAGAATGGATTAAAAACCGGAATCCTGTATTTTGTACAAGAAACGTGTTTGAAGCAGAAAGACATACAGAGTACAGGTAGGGACTAGAACAGAACCTATTATGTTTCAGCTGAAGAGAAGCAAAGTTGAGGTGGCAATCATGATTTCAGACAAAGCAAAAACAAAAACAAATCTAATTAAAGTAAATACGAAAGGAAATTCCATCTTGCAAAAGATAGTATGGAAAATGAAGTAATTTCAATACCAAACACATAAGCAACAAATGATACAGCACCAAATTTTAAGGGAAGTTAGATATAGTATAAGCAGAAATAGACAACAAAACAATACTAGCGGGCAATATCAACTTTCTTCTCTCAGTACTAGATAAACAGTATCTACCTTAAAACATCAACAAACATATGTAATGGGGATAAGCTAAAACCTTCCCAATAAAATCAGAAATGAAACAACATTGCCTGTTATCACTGTGATCATTCAGTATTGTACTAGCAGTGTTAGCTATACCAATAAGAAAAGAAAAAGAAATTAAAAGATGATTTGCAGATGGTATGATGGTATACTTAGAATATTCTGGAGACTCAACTAAAAAAAATGTTTGAAATGATTAACAACTTTATCAAAGCAGTAGGATGTAAACTAAACCCATATAAATCATCAGCATCTCTATATCACAAAGTAGAAAGACTATTTTAATTCAAAGTAAATGTAGAGCATATAAAATACTTGGGATTCTACCTGCCAAGATAAACCCAGGAACTATAGGAACACAATTACAAAGCATTTTTCAAACAAATACAAATACAATTAGATCTAAGCAATTTGGAAAAACAATAAAATGTTCAACGTTAGGCTGAGTCAATATAATAAAATGATACTTCTATCTATATTAATTTGCTTGTTAATTGCCATATCAACTACCAAAAATATATCATAGATCTAGAAAAAAATTATCTTGAAGAACAAAAAGTCAAGAATACTAAGAGAATTAATGAAAAAAAAAATCTGAAGGAATGTGAGCCAACCATACCACATTTCAAACTGAATTATAAAGTGCTGATCATCAAAACAATCTTGTACTGAATAAGAAATGGGGTGCTGAGTTAGTGCAATGTATTAGGTGCACAATACATATTAGGGAATGGTAATAGTAATCTGATGTTTGAAAAACCCAAAGATCCAAGATTTTGGGACAAAAACTCACTACTTGACAAAAACTGCTGGGAAAACTGGAAAACAATATGGCAAAAACTATGTATAGACCAACATCTTACAGTATATAGCAAGATAAGGTCAAAATGAGCACATGATTTAGACATAAAAGGTAATATCCTAAACAAATTATGAGAGCTCGAAATAGTTTTCCTGTCAGATCTGTGAATAAGGAAAGAAATTTTGACCAAAGAAGAGATAAAAAGCATGATGAGATATGAAATGGATAATTTTGAGTTTTTGAAATTCATAAGTTTTTTGGAACAAATAAAGCCAATGCAACCAACATTAGAAGGAAAGAAAAAGCCTGAAAGTAAATAATTTTACATCAAGTGTCTCTGATAAAAGCTTCAATTCTCAAACATGTAGAGAACTGAGTCAAATTCAGAAGAATCCAAGCCATTCCTCAATTGATAAATTGTCAAAGGTTACATCAAAAGTTTTCAAATGAAAAACTCAAAACTACCTAGAGTCATATAAAATGCTTCAAATCATTGTTGATTACTGAAAAGCAAATTAAAACAATTCTGAGGTATCACCTCACTCCTATCAGATTGACTAATATGACAGAAAAGAAAAATGATAAATCTTGGATTCAGTTTTGGGAAATTTGGGGTACTAATGAATTGTTGATGGAATCCCAAACTAAAATAATCATTCTCAAGACAAAATTGGAACTATGCTAAAAAACTAATAAAACAACTACAAAACAGAGTATGCTCTTTGATTCATCAATTCCACTACTAAGTCTGTATCTCAAAAAGATAAAAAAAAAAACAAACACCAAAAACAAAACAGTAGACCTAGTTGTATAAAAAATATTTAAAGCAGCTCCTCTTTGTGGTAGCAAAGAATTGGAAATTGAGGTTAAGTCCATCAATTTGAGAATGGTTTAGCAAGTTGTGGGAGATTATCATCATGTAATACTATTGTGCTATAAGGAATGAAGGGGATGGTGATTTCAGAAAACTTTGAAAGGCTTATGTGAACTGTTGCAATGTGAAGAGAGATCATTGTACGCAGTAAAAGTAATATTATATAAAGATAAACTCTGAATAACTTAACCATTCTCTGCAGTACAATAATCCAATACAATTCCAAAGGACTCATGATGAAAAAATCTATCCAACTCCAGAGAAAAAACTGATGGAGTCTGAATGCTGAGAGAAAAATACCATTTTCCACTTTACTTTCATATTTTTTTCCTGTTTCTTTCACAAGATGACTAATATTGAAATATGTTTTACATGATTGTACATGTACAAATTTCTTACCATCTTAAAGAAAGGGGTTGTTAGGAAGGGAGGAAAGGAATTTAGAACACAAATTTTTAAACTAATGTCAAAAATGGTTTTATATGTAATTGAGAAACTATTATTTAATAATGGAAATACACAAGCCATGGAAATGAGAGATATTCTAACAATATCTGAAATATAAGAAGATATTCATAAGAGTTGTATAGTTCTCTCTAATAATATTAGAAAAGCAAAAACCCAGAAGGAGCTATGTAATTCAATAATCACTAAAGACAGCAAGAAGGACTTATTTCTTCTTTTTAACGTTATGGCAAAGGGAAGAAAGAAATAAAAATCCTGGTTAGAGAGGATAGTTGGATTATTGTGATCAATGAATTGAGTCTGTTGTTTTTACCTTCCATAATGTTATTTTTCTTTTGTGTTTCTTCTCCAAATTAAATCAAAAACAAATAAAACAAAATGATCCATTAGGTTATGAAGGGAACATAAGTTATGAACAGTATCTTGAAATCCAAAATAAAGTATGGAGAAGTTAATGGTATAGACATCTACTCTTATTGAGTTGAACTTATTTGGATAAAAAAGTACATCCGAGGGGAATCAAATG
>CM053580.1:91940118-91957683 GCA_028627135.1 Pseudochirops cupreus
TTCCTTACCTTGAAGAAGAATTGTTTAAAAAGAAAAACATAGTTGCAGTGTTGGAAGGGACCCTGGGAAACATCCTGACAGATGTTTGTAATATACTTCTAAAGATTTCCAATGATAGAGAGTTAGATACTTCACAAGAGAGCCCACATAATCCGTTTTTCATGCTTTTAATTGCTAGAAAGTTCCAACTCCTAAGTACTTAGAAAGTATTGATCCCCCAAACTGCCTTCCTATATAACACTTTAATCCAATTTTAATAATTCAGTCTGGTACATGTAAGTAAATAAGTCTAATTAACCTTTTACATGATAATCCTCCAAATTTTTGAGGGTTATCAGTTCTTCTTCCACTTAATGTCCTCTTTCCTGGCCTAAATATGTATAGTTTCTTCATATCACATGTTTTTTTGGATATGCCTCCATGATGTTCACCATTCCTTGAAATCAATTAATCCAGTTTACAATATAGCATGCTACCAAGACAATTTAGCTCTACATATATGCTCTGACTAGAGAAAAGTACCGACTATTATTTCTTTTGATTTAGACCCTATGCTACTGACAATGTAGCTTAAGATTGTATTACTTCATTTATCATCAATGTCATACCATTGGCTTCCATTAACCTTATGGTCAAATACATGCTTCAGGACTTTTGTTCACAAGAACTGCTGTCATGACAGTTTTTAAAATTTAAAGAGGAAACAGTCTGTGTGGGTTTGTGGTTTTCTTATAGTTGACCTAGAGACCTAAATACAGGCTAAATGCTCTTTCTGCATATTTTATATTACAATGCTTTAACTTGGAGGAAAAAAACTGCTTAATTGTTGCATTTTGGGTAACATAGAAAACTCTCCTTTAATTGTTTCCTTGCTTTCCTTATGAACCCTTCTAACTCACCTTGCAAATAGTATGGGACTATGCAAAATATTTCCTTATGACATACATACACAGTTCTACTTTGGAACACCAGAGGTAGTCTTATTTTGGGCTGGTACTCAGCAGGTAGAAAACTAGATTTCATTAAAGTCAGTAAAATTCTAGAATATTTTGCCTGTCTCTCTCTACTAAACTTTCTCTTAATATAGGTACAGGTGTGTGTGCATTGCCTATATAGGTTATGCATAGGTAGATGTGGTTCACGGAGAGGAGCTAATAAATATCTTTGGAATTTATGTTTTCAGAGAAGGGAATATTAAACGAGAACTACATCCATCTGCCCCCTAAATATTGTTATTATAGAGGAAATATTTTTTTCAGGATCAATTTGCACTGCTGTTAGTGCTGCCTTAATGTGGAAGCTGTGCTCCAAGCTATATATAGAAAGATTTGACTCCTTTCTCAACAAATAACAGTTAAAAAAGATACATAGTAAATAGCAAACAAACTATTTTATCCAAACTCATAGCAACAGAATTCATAGGAGTTCATAGAAGTTGTACAGATCAGAATATAGCAAATACTATACAAAATAAATGAACTCCTCTACTGGTAATCTTAGATCAAAGATGTGTGTGCATGAGTGCGTGTGTGCGTGTGTGTGTGTGTGTGTGTGTGTGAGAGAGAGAGAGAAAGAGAGAGAGAGAGAGAGAGAGAGGGAGGGAGAGAGAGAGAGAGAGATTAAATTAAATACCAATCTGCTTATATCATAAGTGAGTAACATGCATTCTTCTTTCATTTTATTGTGAAATTTGAGTTGCAGTTCCTTTGTATTATTATTATTATTATTATTATTATTATTATTATTATATTCATTCAATGAACATTAAGCACCTTCATATGGTAGTCACTGTGCAAAGTTCCGGGGATAAGAACTAGATAAAAACCACAGTCTACCATCAAAGAGTTTATACTAAGCTGGAAGAGACAACATTAAAATAAAAGTACACAATTTAGGTGATAAATAGGATACATAGGAAATAATCAAAATAGCTAAAGCACTGGAATTAAGAGGGATTAGGGAAGGTTTCCTATAAATGGAGGGATTTTAGTTGAGATTTAAGAAAACCAAAGAAGTCACTAGTCAGAGTAGTGGAGGAAAATCATTACAGATGTGAGGGATAGTCAGAGAAAAATACCAGGAGCCCAAAGATGGAGTATCTTATTTGTAGAACAGCCAGGCGGCCAGAATCACTGAATCAAAGTATATGTTGCAAGGAGTAAGGTATGATAAGAATGGAAAGGTATGAGGGGGTTAGGTTTTGAAGAACACTGAATGCCAAACAGAGCATTTGACAAATGTACAGTTTTTTTTTTATGGTTTTCAAATGACTTTACATAGGTTATATCATTGGATCCTCACAATAACCCTGTGAGATATAGTTGTTTATATTCAACAAATGAGGAAATTAAGGGAAGTTACTTACCCTTGGTGAGAGAGCTATTACATCTTAAAGACAGGATTTAAACTCAGTTCTTTCAGAATCTAAGGCCATCACTGTATTCACTCTACTCAAAAATCACTCACAAGTCACTCACAACAGGCACTCACTGAGGTGATTTTGTACTGTTTTGTTTATTTAGAAAAAAAAAGAACATTATCATCTGCAAAAATAAACTTCATATAAAATATAAGAAATGTTTTACTTCATTTGGACTTTGTGCAGTATGGTATGCAAGAGACTGACATTTTTTTTAACATACATATTCTACTCTCCTACTCTCCCTTTCATTTTCCTTCCTTTCTCCTTTTCCCCTCCTCCTCCCTCTCCTCCTTAACACTAATACTGCTGCTGCTGCTGCTGCTGTTGCTGCTGCTACTACTACTACTACTAGTATCATCACTACTACTACTACTACTACTCTGCAAATAGTAGTTTAACAAAATGATCTCTTTTTCTAAAAAGAATAGTATATGATTTGAAAATGCATGGGAAGAATTTGTTAAGTAAGTTTCTTTAATACCATTATTTTTAGCCTTCAAAATCTAAAATCGTATCTATGGTATATGGGCTATTTCTTTTAGGCCTCCATGAATAGATACATTGGTAGGAGAAATTATGGAATACTCATTATAATTGTAATCCAGGTAAGTGTAAAAATATACAAATTAAAATTTATTAATAATGGAAAACATAATCTATCAATTAAAGGATTTCCCATATTATTTCCCAAAGCAATCTTCCAAAAAAAAATTACTAACCTTCATGATGGATTTCTACATGATCAAGGAATCTCATGTAGTTGTAGCAACTTTTTAACAAATAAAACCTTCATTTTGATATGATAAAGTAAATGATACGACCAATTTGTGAATTATTTATAGATTAAAACACCCTAAATGTTAATTTTGTGGACTTTTATACAGGGGAAGCTTTGTCTATTTGTACAAGAGAATCCTTGTCAGAACTTAACTAGTGAGAAACAGCAGGATGCATAATGGAAAGACAGCTGAACCTGAAATTAGGGGATATCTATTTTTCACTCTTCTTCATCTTAGATATGAGATCAATATTTACAGTAGCTACCTCAGAGATCTTTCAAAATTAGGGTTGAATGATATATGGTATACAATACATTTTTCAAAACTTTAAGCAGTATATAAATCAGAGAAAATATTATTGTTAGCTTTCAAGGAGATAAGGCTAGAGACAAAACCTGTAATTTCATTAACATGGGGAACCTGAATCAGGAAACACCGTCTTTCAATTCGGGCTGGCATCTTCTCTGGAACTTATAGTTTTAGAAAATTATCTGTAATACAAAAAAGTTAAATGAATTACTCAGTAACACTGAATCATTATATTTCAGAGATTGGAACTTCAGAATTCAGGTCTTCCTCAAGGCTAGCTCTCTATCCAGAACATCATATTGCTTTTTAAAAATACCTCAAAAGATAGTGAATAATATTTGAGTAAAAATGTCATCTTTTCATAGAGTCCAATATTTCACTTTATCTTATAAATCTGATCAGTCAAATATCATATTGTAATTAAAATTAAATAATGTTGCATGATTTCTTTTCCATAGAAGAGCATAAATTGATATTAGAAGATTTAAAAAAAACCCTACTTCATATTTTAGCTTCTTAATCTTTGTTTTCAAACTCCCTATTAGTATTGCCTTCTTGTTGACTTGTTCAGTATGATTCATGCGGCAGAGACCTGCCCCATAATAAATTTACCTTTCAATGTCATCCAGAATTCTATCAAGTACTAAAGGCAACAGGAAGGGCCAGTTACCTGAAACTGCCGTGATGACTGTCTTCTTCTAAAAGAGGTGCCCAGGGCTAAAAGGCAACTGCCTGAAATTGGTTTTATACAAAAATTTTCAGATTTCTTCAAGTCATGAATGACCATGACCTAACCTTTGAAACACAAGCACTTTGTAATCATCTCTGTGTATGTGTCTGTCATTAATAATAGTTACGGCAGAAAAGATGAATTATATAGTGACATATATAACCTCATCTTGTCAGCAGCACATAACTGGAGCATTTCAATGTAAGTAGTTATAAGAATGTAGAGTCATCCACCTTATCCTACAAAATTTTAAAAAAGCAGAGCAGTGATCACATTCTATTAATTTGTAAATGTTCAGACCAAGTTGATTTTTACATCTATGTCGAATAGTCCAGAAATTAATCTCCTCCATCATTTTACAGATACTCGCACATAGCCTTTCCTTGCTTTAAGTGACAAAAATACAAAATATAGAAAAGATGACTACAAAGAAGTTCATTTGATAAAAAGATAGAGAAGGTTGGGTGGATTT
Organism: Pseudochirops cupreus; assembly: GCA_028627135.1. Taxonomy (NCBI): domain Eukaryota; kingdom Metazoa; phylum Chordata; class Mammalia; order Diprotodontia; family Pseudocheiridae; genus Pseudochirops; species Pseudochirops cupreus. The sequence goes on from CM053580.1 coordinate 91,944,831, forward strand.
TTACCTCAATGCAAGTCATTAGCGTCATGTGACAGTTCCCTCACCCCATCCCAATCATGCAACTTCATAGTGTATTGAGAGAGGAATAGTCTTTAGAACAAGGGAGGTGACACTGATGTTTTTTCAGCCTGGTTGAACCACAAGTGGTTGTTCTTTTTTATTATCACTCAGGTCTGGTTGCCACAGTTGAGAGTGAAATTGATAAGTAGGAAAATGACTAGAGGTGGATGCCCAAGACAGTGAAGTTACTTAAGATTGCACCAACAGCCTAAATTTCTTTTGTATTTCTCCAAAGGATAGAACTAGAAAAAATAAATAAAAATAATAAAGAGGTTGATTTTGACCTACGCCTGGGAGTGGGGAGAGGGGCATTATTTAGCAGTTGGAGCTACCCCCAAATGGAGAGGTTTCCCTGTAGGTAGTAGTTTTCTTTCAATGATATGCTATAAAAGAAATTCTTGTTCAGGTATCATTTGGATTTGTGACTCTAAAGTCCCTTCTAACACAGAGGTCCTGAGAATCTATAAATTACTTTCTATGTTTTAATGAACACATAATCTCATGAAAATGGGTACACTTCCCACATTGAAGGTTATAACTGATCTATGTCTATATATCCTATATAGTTAGTATTTCTATATTTTGAAAAATCTCCCTTTGAGGATCTACCCTTTGGGAAGTGTTACTGTGAATGCTTCAATACTTTCAGTAGAGTAGTAATGATTATTTATCAGACAGAATCTAATAATGATAAAATACTTAAATAATATATTCTAAATATATGTTTATATATGCATATATATATTTCTGATAAAGTGCATTATATCATAGAATATTATATTACATTATTAGTGTCATTTTTTCATTTTTGAAGAGAACACAGGGTGATGTCTTGACTTGCATAAGAATGAGATTTAAGTGAGATGTAGCTGCACAAAGTCATCATTCTTATTTTCTCTTACATAGTCATAGAAATCCATTGGCAAGACATAAGTTGAGCCCACTGGCAGGGACCCAGGATGCTGTCTTCAATGTCTGGCTAAACTCTAAGTGTTCCACAGCCCCTGTTTAAGTTGCCTTCATGGTTACCAGAAAAAAAAAATTTTTTCTCATCCATTTAGTCCAGTGGGGGACATCTTTATATGGCTGGGATAGACATACCCCTAACTCATTGATGGGTTTGAGGCTTTTTGATTACTCTTAAGGTGGTATAGCCTGTCTGACAAGACAGTTTTACTGGGGTGTGACCATTCAACTTACTATAGCTTCTTAGAGCCACAGGTTAAACTTGGATGAAGAGAAACACCAGAGGTAGGTGAGGGGCCCTAATAAGGGCTTGGTGAACCCTCACATCAGAAGTGATAGTCCTCCCTGAACATCCCATACACCTTTTATGTCATATACTAATTAAGAATTAAACAATCATCGAGAAACCAAAAATTTTCAAATATACAAAGAACAAAATGGATTGTAGAAGAAACCATAAACTTCTTTAATGTGTATTTTAAGGGTGTATTATTTACTATTTATTATTGAAATTTGCCTGATAATTTGTATAATTGTAATGCCATGCACAAGCAGCTTCCCAAAAGAATGCTACTGTGAACAGTTTTTAAGGTTCTGATTACACAGTATAATGAACACTCTATTTATTCAAGAGCAAATCAAAAGAAAACATTCACAACAAATCGAGATACAATATACAGAACATTACATCTTCTCACAGAAAATCACAATCATGTTCACAACAGCTTATTATTAGAATGGCCACATAGTTTTCACCAGAGATCATAGTATTTAATACAAAGAACAAAAGAACAATCATCTGGTATCCCTAAGGAGTTTTGCCTCCTTACTTAATCATTCAATCATTTCAGAATACAAATCAGTCTTCCCCTCATGGGGCAACTAGACTAACTTAATCAGTCACTTATTTAGCAATCAGTTACTAAGTATTGCTAATCACTGAATACAATCACTAGAAAATACACAAACCCTCCACTGGCTACCTTAATCAGTCACTTATTCAGATTCACAATTACAAAGTATCATTTATCACTAAGTACCATCCTTAGAAAACACACAAACTCTGCACACCTAGGTCTCTAGTAAATTTTGATTTCGTCACAGCATTCAATATCCAAGGAGAGCCCTATTCTTCATCTTGACTCACTATGGCCTCTCAGATTCTCTGTATCCCCTTCCACAGTCCCAGCTTCTACCTGAATCCACCAAACAGTCACCTGGATTCAGAGACAGACAGCTCCCAGGTCCTTGTCCAGTTCTCTAGGCAGTTCCTGCTACACACTGAAGTTCACAGGGTCCAACACATCTCAAAACCTTCAAAACAAACAAAGTTTTAGCAACATGATCATGCTTCTTCAGTCTTCTGGCATTTCAGCTGGCCCTAGGACCCAGAAGAAATCTCAACCTTCTAAGTGCCAGCAGCCACTTTGGCCTTCAATGCAGCCTTCACCATATTCTGGTCTCAAGAAAATCCTCTCTCAGTTCTCAGCAAGCTTGCAGATGTCCACTGAGAGAAATTCTCTCTCTCCCACCAGCACAACAATTTATTCCAGCAGGATCTTGTCAGGAGAAAATTCTGCTTCTTCCACAAGGATCTTGTCAGGAGAAAATTCTGCCTGTGCCTCCCCGAGGCTTTTCTTACACACACACACACACACACACACACACACACACACACACACACACACACTGGCTTCCTGTTTCAGCCAACCCCTTCCTGTCATATCAGCAGCAGGAGACAGAGTTCGCACCTTCTCTTTCTTTCACAGAGGCTTGATTATTTACTAAGGACTAAATACCTGCTTACTTGACATAACAAAAAAGAGGTCTTCAAATTTAAATTAATTACTATTACATTTCTCCTGACAAGTTCCTGACAATTTGTAGCTGCCACCTGGAAGGCTAAGATTTCTTCTGGGTCCTAGGGCCATCTGAAATGCCAGAGGACTGAAGAAACATGACCATGTTGCTAAGACTTTGTTTGTTGTGAAGGTTTTGAGATGTGCTGGACCCTGTGAACTTCGGTGTGTAGCAGGAACTGCCTAGAGAACTGGACAAGGACCTGGGAGCTGTCTGTCTCTGAATCCAGGTGACTGTTTGGTGAATTCAAGTAGGAGCTGGGACTATGGAAGGGAATACAGGGAATCTGAGAGGCCATAATGAGTCAAGATGAAGAATAGGCCTCTCCTTGGATATTGAATGCTGTAATGAAATCAATTTTTACTAGAGATCTAGGTGTGGAGGGTTTGTGTATTTTCTAATGATTGTATTTAGTGATTAGCAATACTTAGTAACTGATTGCTAAATAAGTGACTGATTAAATTAGTCTAATTGCCCCATGAGGGGAAGACTGACTTGAATTCTGAAATGATTGAATGATTAAGTAAGGAGGCAGACCTCCTTAGGGATACCAGATGATTGTTCTTTTGTTCTTTGTATTAAATACTATGACCTCTGGTGAAAACTATGTGGCCATTCTAATAATAAGCTGTTGTGAACATGATTGTGATTTTCTGTGAGAAGATGTAATGTTCTGTATATTGTATCTCAATTTGTTGTGAATGTTTTCCTTTGATTTGTTCTTGAATAAATGGAGTGTTCATTATACTGTGTAATCAGAACCTTAAAAGCTGTTCACAGTAGCATTCTTTTGGGAAGCTGCTTGTGCATGGCATTACAATAATTAAGAGCTTTGAGGAAAAAAGAAATCCTTCTGTGTAATTTTAAAATTTTATTGATGTTCTTTAATTTCTTTTTCTTAAATCTTAAATTTTCTTACATCACTAATTCATCCCATCCAAAGGCATGCTCCTGTAATAAGTAAGTAAAGTACACAACACAAAACAACACCTTGGTCATGTCTACAAAGATATGTCTTATTCTGTACCTGTAGTCCATCAACTCTCAACCCAGAGGCAGGAGGTATGTTTCATCATCATTTTCCACACTGATGATTAATCACTTCATTGATGAAAGTTCTGAAGTATTTCAAAGTCATTTTGCTTACATAGGCACACACACACATACACACACACACACACACACACACACCTTATTGTAGACCACATGAAGGATCTGGGCAAGGTCAGAGGTAAGGGGCATTTGCCAATGCTGGCCCTGTTAGAAATGAGGAATAGCGTTTGAAATTGAACAGGCAAGATCTATCTAGAACAGCTATCTGAATGACCCCTTTTACTGTTTATCATTCAAATATGATATAGGCCTTTCAAACAATAAAAAAGAGATAATATTTTCAAAACACTTTTTTTCAAAGCTTAGAACAGTGTGTGAATGTGAGCTATAGTAGTTACTTCAAATATGAAAAGAGCAGAAAAAATGGAAATTTGCCTCCATGCAGGTCTCAGAACATTTTCATAAAAGAGCATAAAAAATACCCTAGTTAAAAGCCATTGTAAGAGATGGGGATTGCAGCAGATAGTAGCAACTGCTCATCAAAGACCTAGAAAATAGTAGTTTTAGGGGAAAAAAGGAACGACAACTGTTGAGGTAGAGTAGAGTTTTCAACTAATGACTGGTAAAAGAAGTACAACAGAATAGTAGCTACAGAGTATAGTAATAATAAGTAGATGTCTGATCCTAATTCAAGGAAAATAGAAGATATGGAGCTCAAATGGAATAAGACACAACAAATTGCTAGTAGATAGGACACTCTTGGTTGTTCCAACTATGATACAACCGTTCCTCTCCTAGGAGCATGCAAGCATGAGTTTTCATTAAAGTTATTCCTTCCTTGCTACCCTGGCATTCATTTGTAGATTATCTCCTTTGGGTATATGTTTGCTGAAAACAAATTTACCAATTGTTTTTTTCTTGTTTTTTTGCTTCTTTTTTGGCTACTCTGAAATAATTAAATAATTAGTTGCTAATAGATAAACATTTCCTTCCTTGTTTGTTATAAGAGCATGCCTCAAAATTTTATGTATTTATAATTACACCAATTACCTTCATACCAAACATAATACATATGCACACACACATTTATATACATTTACATAGACATGTATATATATATGTATATATTCATACATATATGCTTGTGTGTCTATATGAGAGAGACAAAGACAGAGACACAAAGAGACATAGAGAAAAGCAGAAGCAGCAAGACATAGTAGATAACCCGTCTTGGAGGTAAGGAGAACTGCCTCTGACATACACTGGAGGTATGATTTTAGGCAAGGTGCTTAAACTCTTTATGTGCTAGGTGATTCTCTAAAAACATAAGTAGCAGCAGAGAAGATGTTGACCTACAATTTTTGAGGGAATTTCTCCCTCCCAGAGTTCCCTATATCAGTTGAAATCATCAGCCCAGTCCCTATCTTTATATGTGTATGTGTGTGTAAGTAGACACACATGTATAATGCCCTACATGTATATATGCACACATGTGTATATATACATATACACATATGTAAATGTAAGAAAGTGACATAGAAATCATCAGGAAGACTTGAAGTTCTTCAAAAAGGAAGCTAGAGAGAAAAGTTTGGGAATTTGGGCCATCTATACACCCAAAAAGAAAAAGTAATGAAAAGAGATTTGGAGGTGAGGAAACAAGCATATGTAAAGCATGCACCTCAGGGTACCATGTGTAATGCCAAACAAAGCCAACTTCCAAGGTTTGGATTATTAGCATAGCAAACCCCCTTTATTCAGCAAACATTCATAGAACAGAGAAAGTCAAAATACCGTGTAACTTGTTCATTTAGGAAGCAAGTTCTCAATTCAATTGCAAAGTATCAAGGTCCAAGTATCCCACCCCTGGCCAGGGCACTCCTCAAAGTAGCTCATTCCTGGGCAGGACATTTAGTCAGTCAACAATGGAGATTAGTCTCCAATCATAAACAAAGAACATTCATTTGGTCAATCACAGAGCACAAAAAACTCAAAGGCTTCCCACTCCTGAATCTCAAAAGGGGCAGGAGAGCACAAAAGGCTATCCATCCTTAAATTACAACAAGGTTAAGATATCATCTCAGCATTGAACACCCAAGGAATGGCCCTTCTTTCATCTTTACCCGAGGCAAGCCCTCAGCAATCTCAGTTCCTGGGAAGACAAGGCTCAACAAAGCCATAGCCAGTGTCTTCATCAAGTCACTCTCTGCCTGTAGAACAGTCCCAGAATTCCTGAAAACATCAGCAAGGTCCTCTTCCAGGATCTCTGTAAACATGAACAGGAAAATCCTCCTTCAGGGCTTCTGAAGCAACAGCCAGGTTCCAGGACCTCTACAACAGCAGCACTGTCCTTCACCATCAGGTGAATCTGGCAAAACAACATTAAAACAGACAGACAAAATACCATCACAGCCATGCCTCCTCAGTTCTTGGCAGCTCCGGTTGGCAGTTCTCAAAATCCTAGACAGCTCCAATGGGCTCTCAGCTATCTTTCTCTCATCCACTCAGGCTCCACAATACTGGATACTGCTCTCCCAAAAGTCCTTCTGGCCTTCTCTAGGCTTGGGCCTCTCTCCCAATTCATGGCTCCTCCCAGTTCAGCCCTCTCTCTTTATGTCAACAAGTCCATTCTGCAAGTGGGATTCACAAACTCTGGGTTTTAACACTCAACTCCACAACCAAGCCAATACAGGGGCATCTCCAAATTCTATTGCCATTATATCATGGAGCGACTTAGCAGAATTATTTCAATTTGAGTGTCTGGGTTGGGAAAAATACTTGGGAAAAATCTTAAGGTTAAATAAAGTTTATGGGTAAATCAAAATTAAAACTATGAAAAAAGCATATTTTATTTCTCAAGCAAAGCAACAATGTCCTGCTTAAAATGTGCATTCATTAATGACTGATATGTATAAAATTTGATTATTGGATCCAACACTGTTGATATATACTTGTTCCCATACTGAGAAATAAAGAAACAAGAATATGTCAATATGACCTTTAAAACTGGGAGCTGTATTGTCTTCCTGGAGTATGCACTTATTATCTATTCATAGGCATTACTTAAACTTAGTTTGAAACTGATGCCTTGAAAGAGCCATTGGGGGACTTCTATTTGTTTAAGGGGGAAAAGAATAGAGAGAGGTAGGGAAGCAATGGTACATCAAATAGCTATTTTCTTTTGAGGAAATCCAAGATCCTAAGAGGTATTAATAAAGTCGAGTTGAAAATCAAAGGAGAAGGAAAGAAATAATAACATAGTATGACTATCCTATAACCTTCTACACCAGTGGTTCTCAACCTTCCTAATGCCACCACCCTTTAATACTCATATGTGGGCATATCTGCATGTGGGCGGACCCGCCTGGAGACTGATAGAGGAGCGATGTCTTGGTTCCTAAGACCATTGGAAATATGTGTTTTCTGGTGGTCTTAGGTGACCCCTGAGATCTCTGTGAAGGAGTCGTTGGAGCCCCAAAGGGGTCATGACCCACAGGTTAAGAACTGCTGTGCTAAACCTTCTTGAGGAATTAGATGGTGAGTTCCTTACTTAGATTACTAAGCTGACCTAGAAGTATATATTTGAGATGGGAGGATTCAATTATATAAACATCTTTTAGTTGTCTCTCTTTCTTAAAACAGAGTGGCAAATGAATTAAACTTTCCCTGTTGGTAAGTTAAACTTTCAGTAGATAGAATAAAGTGAAAGAATTGCTATTTTTGTTCTCAGTCTTAACCAGAAAGAGGATTCCTTAATGAAGAATGGAGACTGTAGAAGGATATGATTGTCTTGCTAAACTCTTCATTGGTCATACCCTATTTTGATTAATATATTATGATCTGGTTGTCACATTTTTGAAAGACTAAAGATAATCTAGAATACATCCCAAGGTGAGGGCAAAATGTATGCCCTATGAAAATTATTAATTGAAATTTGTAAAATTTCTTTTATATTGATGGGAACTTATAGGTGGGTGAAATGATTGCAGCCTTTAAATATTTAGAGGGTTTTCACATGAAAGAGGCATTAATCTTGTTCTGCTTGTCTCTGGAAAGCAGAGTTAGGACCACTGAGTAGGAGTTAGTTTACAATTAAAACTCCCTATTATTGATTATAATGGTTTCATCGCCTCCCACTGAAGGGCATACCAACGTATTTTCTCCAACTCATAATGTTAGAGATATACATAGGGCACCAAGAGGTTCAGTAAAAAGCTCATGATCACATGACCAGTGTGGCAGACATGGAACTAGAAGCCAGCTTTCTGTCAGCTCTCTCTTACACTTTAAGAAATTCTCAAGCCATAATGTGTTTCCTGCTGCTGGAGGTCATTAAGTGGAAGTGCAAGACTATTTTTTAAAAATTGTGCAGAAAGATTAAATGATTTATATAGGAGTTGGGTTAGCTGAGGTTTAAGATTCTTTCTGAGGCTGAGATTTCACACATCTGTAACTCTGCAGTCCAATGAGACTTGTATCACAAATGGTTGGCTGAGTGTGAAGAATTGGATGTCTATCCAGATGGATTAAATGATTCCATCTTTTCTCTCTCTGCCTCGTCATATACTAGCCCATATGCCTAGAATACACTCCCTCCTCAGCTCTATCATTTAAAATCCCATCATTTTCAACATCAGTTCTCTCTTAATCCCACAGCCACCTCCAGATGTTAGTACATCCTTCAATAACTACCTTGCGTTCATCTTGTATATACTTATATATGTCCTAGATGTCTCTTATGATAGAATGCTAGGTATCAGAGATGAAGGATCATTTCATTTCTGTTTTTTGTGTGAAAACAGGGCCTTGTATATAGTAGTTACTTAAAAAGTACTGGTGATTATTGAAAATTTCAGAAAGGAAATAAAGGGTAGAGCCTGTTTTGTCAATGACATAACATCAAGATTAATTTCAAAACATACTTACATGGTGATATATCACCAATAAATATAAACAGCTTTCTGTTTGTTTTTCTTTTCTCACTATTAGATTATTGACTTTTTAGTCATTATGATAGTTAATTAATTGTTTATTTCTTTCTTTTGATCTGGTGAGTCCTCTGCAGGTAGAGTGGAAAGGTCAATGACACATGGCTCTGGATGAAATGCCCCTAAAATCTTTACCTAGTAAAATATAAACTCCTTAAGGGAAAGGATTATTAGTTTTGTCTTTATATCCATAGTGAATGGTAACAATATTTTTTCCATATGATGTGTTCAATAAATGCTTGAATTCTGGTACTCCCTAGGGAGAACCTTTTTCTTTTTTAAATCAACATGATATGGTCATACCAGCTTTGGAATTTATATGCCAATGATCTCTCAATTGTAATAGCATGAAATTATCTTCACTTATTGTTCCTAGAAAATATGCTATAAATGATGTAGCTATTGTTAACATTGTTATACATAATCATCATCACTCTCAAAAACCTTGAGTCCAAGATTTTGACCAAGTCAAAATATGTGTAAGACTTCCTCAGTGAACTACAAAATGGCTCAACACAGAAAGAGATATAAAGGGAAAGTTACCTAGGAATACACAAGGGCTATAATTACCCTTCTCCTGTAGAGAGAAATTTTACCAAGATCTTTCCCTTTCCTCTCCTCCATTCCCCTTCCTATCCCTTTCCCTTCTCTTCCTTTCCTTGTTTCCATTTCTTTCCTTTCTTTTCCTTTCCTCTCTTTTATTCCCTTCCCTTTTCTTCTCTTTTCTTTTTTATTTCTTTTAATTTCTTTTCTTCTTTGCTAAACTGTTAATACATCTTTTCAGCTATGACCTTCTAGAGTGTTCTCCATAGGAAAGAAGACATGATAGTCCTTAAGTCTATGGCCCATAACTTCTCTTTGCCAGATTCAAAACTTATCTGCTTTGGCCTGCTTAATGTGACAAAAATGGATATATTTTTCCTGTAAGTCTTTAGGTAAATTTGAATAATGATCAGTAAGAGAAGTTATCAGAAGCTTTCCTATTAACAATTCAACAGGCTTGGTTTTGTTTTTTAACTTGGAGTGACATTTTGAGTAACAAGGAACCTGAAAATATTGCTGGTCAGTCTCCCTTTACTGATATATTCAGAGTTTTCTTGGCAGTATGTATCATCCTTTTACCTGGCTTACTTACTTGAGAGTGATAAAGTATAATCTTGAAAACTCAAATAATGTTCTGTCCTGGAAGTCAAATAAGGAAAATTGTGATCCATTGTCAGGAACAGCAAGCATCTATCAAATGCATGTTGCACACAACAGTTACAGAGCTGTGATTGTTGTAGCAGAGATTTAAGGTAGTTGGAAAAGCACTTTGAGTTATTTGGAGAAGTACTGTACCACAATCAAGATTTTCATCCTTATTATATTATTTTTTTAAAAATCAATATGAATTATTTTACAAGGACTTCTTGTTTACTTCGCTCAGAAAAGTAAGTGCCTTAGGTGCATTGTGCCAAGTACTCTGGCATGTTTTATACCCCTTATGTTCCTTTCAATAAAAAAATCAATTTTGGTCAAAGAATTTACTTCTTTCTAATGACTTCACATGAACAATTTCTGCTTGTGGTTAAGATAATGTGATTACTAACTAGTGAAAAACAAAGCAATTCCTTTCCAAAATTAAAAGTTTAGAGTAGATAATTAAAACAGGCTGTTTTTAAATTCCTTAGTAGTTTTCTTTGTTAGATACCCTTTCATATCCAATTCAAGAATACCAGCCAACTTGCGACTACATGCATGTATGTCTGAATTGAGTACTACTAAGATGTGGTTTTATGAAATTTTCTAATGACAAAACCTCCCAGAATTTGAAGTAGCAGTTGGCTCAGAATATCATCATTTAATATTATTTTCTTATACTCAAAGACTAGTAGGTAGTCAAAAGCCGGAAATTTTAGTTTAGTATAAAACAATTATACACAAACTTATCACATATCTCCTACTATATGAAGAACACTGTACTAGAATTCAAAAGGAATGTTGAGTTTAGATAAGTCATTGTCCCTGCCTTCATGGAACTTAAGCTCTAATAGGGGATAAGACAGATATACAAATAATTTTAATATGGGTTAAATTGTGATAAAAAACAAACAGGTATTTGAAGTCCAATTGGGCATCATCTTACTAAATGGAGAGAATAAGAAGGGCTTCTCCAATACCTTTTTTGACACATGTTGACCAAACGATGTTGTTAGGCTCTGTGCAAATGACCCCTTCTTGTGGAAACTTTAAATTATCATTGAAAAGGGATTTAAAAAAAAAGAAAGAAAAGAGATTTCCTTAAGGCCTCTGAGGCAGGAACCAGTTGACATTCCTAGTGCTGTCCATGGCATTTTATATTATTTGAATAATCAGACATCATCAAATATTTGCAAGGATGTTCCCTTTCTCAATAATGTGGAATGAAAATGAGGGACCCAGTATCAATACCTGATAGAATAGTAGTGTATAAAGGACAGGGAATCAGAAAGGAATCAATTTTAGACTCAGTATGATCCTCATTAAAATATAGTTGATAAAACCTACCTTGAAGTTTTGTTGTGAAGATCAAATGAGATAAAAATATATTTCTCAAAAATTATAATATTAAAATATTCTTGTTACTTATTCAGTGTACTAACAATTAAACTACCCACAATTATTTGATAGAGCTAGAAATAATAAGAACAAAATTCATCTGGAAGAACAAAAGGTCAAGAACATCAAGGAAATTAATGAAAACAATAAAAAGAAGGAGGCCCAGCAATACCAGTTCTCAAACCGTATTATAAAGCAGTAATCATCAAAATATCTGGTACTGGCTAAGAAATAATGTGATAGATCAGTGGAATAAATTATGTATGCAAGAAACAGTGGTCAATGACCAAAATAACTTAGTGTTTGATAAGCACAAAAGACCTCCACTTCTCAGATAAAACCTCACTATTTAACAAACTGGACAACTGGAACAAGCTGGGCAAATTGGAAAAAAAAATAGAGTGTAAACCAGGTGTAGAGCAATGTCTCTAATCATATGTGAAAATATGGTCAAAATGGGTACATGATTTAGACACAAAGGGTGATACCATAAGCAAATTAGAAGAGCAAGGAATAGTCTATCTGTCAGATCTATGGGGAAGGGAAGAATTCATGGACAAACAAGAGATAGGGAGCATTACAAAATGTAAAATAGAAAATTTTGATTATATTAAATTAAAAAGTTTTTGCACAAACAAAACCAATGCAACCAACATTAGCAGGAAAACAAAAAACTGAGAAACAAATTTTATAGCAAGTTTCTCTGATAAAGTCCTCATTTCTCACATATATAGAGAACTGAGGCAAATTTGTAAGAATAGAAGTCATTCCCAAATTGATAAATAATTAGGGAATATGAATAGGCATATTTTAGACAAAGCCAAAGATATCTATAATCATATGAAAAAGTGCTCTAAATCAGTGTTGATTAGAAAAATAAAAAAATAAAACAATGCTTAGATACCACTTCACATTTATCTAATTGTCTAATATGATAGAAAAGGAAAATGATAAATAGTGGAAAGAATGGGGGAAAACTGGGACACTAATGCACTATTAGTGGTGTTGTGAACTGATCCAACCATCATTTTTTTAACAGGGAAAAGTAAGGCAATTGGGGTAAAGTAGATGGTAAGTGTGTCAAGTGTCTGAGGTCATATTTGAACTCAGGTCTTCCTGATGCCAGGGCTGGTGCTCTATTCACTGCACCACCTAGCTTTCCCTCCAACCATTCTTGAGAGAAATTTGGAACTACGCATACCATTTGCCTTAGCAATACCACTACTAGGTCTGTATCCCAAAGAAATAATAAAAAAGTTAAAAAGGACTTACATGTAGAAAGATATTTACAGCAATTCTTTTTGTGGTGGCAAAATACTGGAGATTGAGGGGATTCCCAACAACTGAGG
>CM053580.1:91958183-91976480 GCA_028627135.1 Pseudochirops cupreus
AGATGAAGGGAATATAAATGTGTATGTGTGTGTGTATGTATATATATATATATATATATGGGTGTGTGTGTGTGTGTGTGTGTGTGGATAGATAGATAGATAGATAGATAGATAGATAGATAGATAGATAGATAGATATGTCTATATAGGAGGGTATATATGCATATGAATACTTACGGGAGTGTGTGTGTATATGTGTACATAGACAGAGGGTACAGGATCAATTGAATAAGAAGGGATGATATTTTAAAAGGTGAAATTAAGAGGTTGCAGAGGAATAGAATGAGAGGAGACAGGGAGAGACAGAATGGTGTCAATCATTTCATATAGAAGTGACAAGGGATAACTGTTACAATGGAGGGGAAGAACAGGAAGGCAAAAAGGGAATGGGTCAACCTTACTCTCATTGAATTTGGCTTAGGGAAGGAATGACATACACTCTAAACTAGGTATCTTGCCATACATGAGAGTTAGGGGGAAGGTGATGAGAGGGGGATTATGGAGTGGAGGGCATGTTGGGGGGAAGGTTGTTAGAAGCACACACTTCTGTAAAGTGACAGGGACAAAGCAGAGAATAGAACAAGTAGGGGGTGGAATAGGAAGGAGGGAAATATAGTCAGTGTTTCACAGTATATCCATTGTGGAGATGTTCTGACTAACTACACGTGTATGGCCTGTATTGAATTGCTTGTCTTTCAAGTGGGGGTAGGTGATGAGGGAGGAGGGAAAGAATCTAGAATTTAAAGTTCTAAAATCAAATGATAAATATATATATGTATAATCATTATTATTATTTACATGCAACTGGGAAATAAGATATATAGATATTGGGGTAGGAGATCCTGCTTGACCTACCATAAAGTCAGAGGTGTGATGGGTGAGGGTATAAGAGAGGGCAGATTGGCATAGGGTGTATACAGTGGGATCACTGTTTTGGAGTGGTGGGTAGGGGAAATATGGGGAGAAAATTTGTAAATCAAAATCTCATGGAAATGAATGATTTAAACTAAAAATAAACAAAAGTTTTTTTTTTTAAAAAAAGAAACATAATCAGCTCAGCAGGCTTTTTATTCAAGAGTTCTTAATACACACATATTTACATACATATACATACATACATACACCCATACACATGTGCACAGATGTATACATGCGTATTTATAATACATAAGTATATTTAGTGCTTTACAGATTACAGAAATCTATTGGGCCAAATTTTCCCCCTTAGCCATCCTTAAGGTTGCTAGCTATATATTCTTATAAGCTTAATCATGAATGCATCCAATTTGTACTCTCTGAAATTTTTGTTTTCAGACACTGGGGTGGAGTGTTACCGACAGCCCATCTATCAGCTCCATATATTCTATCCTTGAAGCTGTCTATGGTTTTGCATTTCACAGTGTGAATTCAATGGAATAAGAATAAGAAAGTTTGAGAAAATTTTGGTCTATTGTGCTTTTGAGGAAGATGAACATCTCCATGTCAGCAAACGATTCTTTTGGGAGTCCTGCATGGTCATAAATATTCAGTTCAGGATTAATTCTCTAGTCCATTTAACTATTTGTCATAGCTTCCTTAATTAAGGCTTTTAAATTAGGAAATAAATATATCATGATATCGAACAGGTGTACCTTTAAAGCCTTCCTTGATCATAATTTACCCTTTAACTTACTTTTAAAATCACATCAGTAAAAAACTGTTTTTTACTAAAAGTTTGAGCGTTTAGCCCTGTGTTTGGTACATAAGCACATAAACAAACTTAATTAATTCTTGTTGCTATCATTTTTGTTCAAAGTTGGAGAAAGTGGATATCTCTCTTTCATACATTTTTGTAAATATTGGAGGTCTCTTTGCTTTTCATTTCACCTATTATAATGTGGTACAATGGGTAGAGTGCTGTACTTGGAGATAGGAAAACTAGGAAAAAATCCTCCTAGGATTTTTATGAGTATCGAATGACATAATGTATACAAAACATTTCACAGAACTTAAAGGACTTTATGCAAGTGAGTTCTTAGCATTTGTAGAAGTAGTAACAAGAGGAGTAGGGTGAGGTAGGAGGGTCAATAGGGAAAGTAGATACACCAGCTCAAAAATAAAATCTTCTGTTTGGAATTCAAATGCCTTCATAATCTGGCCATATCATACTTTTCCAATCTTCTTCTATCTTACTCCTCCCCATTCATGCTTATCCTGTGTTCCAGTGACATTGTCCATTTCAACTGGAATATATCCATTAAGGACTGATAGATATATTCTAAAAGATAACTATCATTAAATGGGACAGTTCCAAAGTTCCAAAGGATATGTTTAATTGTCAGTGGAACTTTATTTTAAGGATTTTACATTAGGTAAGATTCTGGCTTGTTTCATTAATAGGAAAAAAAGATTGCAATGGAGTGGTAGAATTTACAAAGAATTAGTGTTAATTATTATGTGTAGTAATAAAAATCTGCATAATTGTAAGTTGATTTAGTGATGTATCATTGAACCTAAGCTTGCAAAATTATGTTTTATAAATCTAAAATAAAATTAGATATAAAATAGTGCAGATAAATTATTGTTATTGGGGAAATTGTAATTGGTATAGTTTTTGTGAATTATTTCACATTTTTCCTCTTTCTTCATTCACAAATTTTTGTTATGTATATTCATCGAGTACAATCATAAGTTTAAATTAAATTATAAAAAGAAAAGCTACATTCTTCAAGAAACTAAATTGTATAATACTCTTCTTTAATATCCAGTTTAACTTCATATTCATTTAAAAGTTTGGCACAAGGAAGTTAATCCAAAGAAAACTTTTTTTTAAGGTGAAAAATGTAATCTTTCAAAGACGATACAATGATGTTATGGAGAAAAATAATTTGGGGAGCTCTTAAGTATCTGAAATGGTGTTGTAATAAGAAATAAGGAGAAAAAACTAACACTAAATAAAAAATACACTTTGTGCATTTGGGTGTGTTTGCACGAAAAAATTAAGAAACAAAAATGGATATTATCCTTTAGTTTAAAAAGGTATTTTTCTAAATTAGTAAACAAAAATCACTAACATTTATTTTATTTTAAATTTTGAGTTTCAAATACCCTCCCTCCCTTATTTTCCCTCCAAGAGAGGACTTGCAATTTGATATGTAGTGTACATATACAAAACATTTCCACATTAGTTATGTTACAAAAGAAAACCTAATCCCATAACCCCTCAAAAATAATGAAGTAAAAATAAAAAATTTGCTTCAATCTTCATTTGGACTGTACCAGTTCTTTCTCTGGAGGTGGATAGAATTTTTCACCATAAGTCTTTTAGAATTGTCTTAGGTGATTTTATTGCTGAAAATAGCTAAGTTGATTTTCGTATTGCCATAACTGTGTAAAATTCTCCTAGTACTGCTCATTTGACTTTGCATCAGTTCATATAAAACTTATATTTTTTTTTCAGAAACAATCTTGCTCATCATTCCATATAGCACAATAGTATTCCATCATAATCACGTTACCACAGTTTATCCAGTCATTCCTCAATTGATTTGCATCTCTTCAATTTCTAATTATTTTGCCACTACAAAAATAGCTGCTATAAACATTTTGTACACATAGGTACTTTTCCTTTTCCTTTTGCCACCTTCAGTTAAAGATCAAATAGAGTACTGCTAGGTCAAAAGGTATGCAACAGTTTTATAACCCTTTAGTTATAGTTGCAAATTCCTGAATGATTGGATTGATTGGAATTATTGGATCAGATCAGCTCCACCAAAGGAGCATTAGTGTCCCTATTTTTCCACATCACCTACAGCATTTATCATTTTCCTTGACTGCAAACTAAACCAATCTGATAGGTCTCAGGCAGTGCCACAGAGTGGTTTAAATTTGTGTTTCTCTAATCAATGGTGATGGAGAGCATATTTTTTTTCATGTAACCACAGATACCTTTGATTTCTTCTTCTGAAAACTGACTATTCATATCCATAAACTCTGTGATTCCCTTATGACTTCTCTTTCACATTTACCTTTTTATGTTTCTCTTGCTTCTTATATATTGAAGCCAAATTTTCTGTTGTTATCAAATTATTTATTTTTGGTTTTCAACATTTACTTCTATAAATTTTAAATTTTCTTCCCCTCCCTCCCCAAGACCACTTGCAATCTGATATGGGCTCTACACATAGATTCCTATTAAACACATTTTCACATTAGTCATGTTGCATAGAAGAATTATAATGAATTAGAAAACCCACAAGAGAAATTAAAAACAAAATACAACAAAATAAAATGGAAAATACTCTGCTTCATTCTGCATTCTAATTCCATAGTTCTTTCTCTGAATATGACTGGAATTTTCCATCATGTGTCCTTTGGAATTGTTTTAGGTCCTTGCGTTGCAGAGAAGGGCTAAGTCTATCACAATCAGTCCTCTTACACTTTGGCTATTACTGTGTACAATATTATTTTGGTTCTGCTCCTCTCAGCATCAGTTTATATAAGTCTTTCCAAGTAAAATTTTATATTCTTCTCTACTTTTTTGCATCAGGAATAATTGAAAGACCTCTATTCCATTGTATATCCATTTTTCCCCATGAAAAAAATGTTTTTTTTTCACTTTTGTTGGATTCTTGCTTTTAATCCTAGCTTCTTTACATTCAGAAATATCATATTCCAAGCATCTGAGCCTTTAATTTGGAAACTGTATGTGTTCTCAATCTAAATCTTGTGTGAACCTAACTCTGGCTCCATGATATTTGAATTGTTTCTGACTTTTTACAAAACTTTTCCTTTACCTGAAACTCTGGAATTTGATTATAATATTCCAGGGAATTTTAATTTTTGTCCTCTCAGGAGGTAATCAGAGGATTCTTTTCATTTCTATTTTACCTTCTGATTCTAGGATCTCAGGGCAATTTTCCTTGATAATTTCTTGAAATATAATGTCTGTAGTATTTTTTTGATCATGACTTACAGGTAGTCCAACATTTATTAAATTAACTCTGCTCAATTATTTTCTAAGTCAGTTATTTTCCAATGGGATATTTCACATTGTCATCTATTTTTTTTCCTTCATTTGATTTTATTTTGTTGCTTGTTTGTGTCTTATGGATTCATTAACTTTCCCTTGCCCAATTCTAATTTTTAATGAACCATTTTCTTCTGTGAGCTCTTGTATCTCTTTTTGTTCCATTTGGCATTCTGCTTTTAGGTGTCTTCTCTTAAATGGATTTTTGAACCTGTTTTTACCACTTGGTCAGTTTAGTATTTTACTATGTTATTTTCTTCATTATTTTTGGGCCTTTTTAAGCTAGTTTTTTTTTCCATTATTTTCTTGCCTCAGTCTTGTTTCTTTTCCCAAGTTTTCCTCTCCCTCTCTTATTTGATTTTAAAAACCCTTTGTGAAATCTTCCAGAAATTCTTTTTGGACCTGAGAACAATTCTCTCTCTTTTTCTCTATGTCTCTGTCTCTGTCTCTGTCTCTCTCTTTCTCTTTCTCTCTGTCTTTCTCTGCGTCTCTCTCTCTGTCTCTCTCTCTGTGTTTCTGTCTCTCTTTCTCTGTCTCTCTGTCTCTGTCTCTGTCTCTCTGTCTCTGTCTCTGTCCGTCTGTCTGTCTGTCTGTCTGTCTCTCTCTCTCTCCCCCTCTCTTCCTCTCTCCCCCTCTCTCCCTCTGTGTGTGTGTATATGTGTGTGTATGTGTGTGTCTCTGTCTCTTTGAGACTTTGGATGTAATAGTTTTGATTTTGTTTTCAGCTTTTGAGTTTCTGTTTTGGTCTTTCCTGTCACCATAGAAATTTCTACGGTCAGGATTTTGTTGTTGTTGTTGTTGCTGTTTCCTTATTTTTCATCCTATTTCCTGACTATTAACTCTATGCTAAAGTGGGGTTCTTCTCCCAGCACAGAGGGTACATTGTCCCAAGCTTCATGTTTTTTGTGCTGCTCTTTTCAGGGCTATTGTAAAGCCAAGCATGAGCAGCTGTCTTCAGGACTGCTACTGTGAATAACTTTAAGGTTCTAAACACATAGAATAATGAAATCTCTATTTACTCAGCAATAAACTAAAGCAAAACATTCACAAAAATATAACACAACAATTTATTACTAAGGTGTCCACATATTCTTAAACAAAAGATATTAGTCAGTAAGACATAATCTCTTCAATGATTATAAAGTACCCATCTAAAGTCTTCTTTCATCTTGATTGGAGCCTGGCTTCCAAGAACCCTTAAGGGGTAATCAGGAAAAGTGGAAAGTACAAAGGTCTTCCACCCCTAAGTCATAGTAAGTAATAATCTCATCAGTTAGCACTAGGTACTCAAGTAAAGGTTCTTTCATTTTTACTGGGGGCTGACTTTCAAACTCCATGACTCCTCTTCTAGCTCACAGCTCTTGCCTAGATTCACCCCATTTTTACCTGGATTCACAGGTAGGCAGGTATTCCAGCTCTTGCCTGCATTAGCAGGTAGGCAGCTCTCTACTCCCCTTCCACATCTAAACTCACAGTGACTAGGCCACTGAAAGCTCTTTGCAGTTTCTGTTGCTGGGAAGACAAAGATTAGCAGAGCCATAATAATATTTACACACATTAAGCTTAGCAGAGCTACACAACATTCACCCACATTGCCAACACTATCATCTCGATTCACTTTCTGTCTGTGGAATCAACACAAGTCAGAAGACAGAGTACTTCTCTCTGACAAAGAAACATCAACACAGAAAGAACAGGCAGATAGAATGCTGACTCCACAAGTGTTCTCCCTCTCAGTCATGTTTGGTCCTCTCTAGTGTTGAAGATTTTATATGTTCTGCTGCTTTCTGTTGCTACCTTCCTGTTCTGTCCTTGTTGTACTCTTTAAGCAAATTCCTCCCACTTCAGGATCCATGTGATGACGTTAGGGCTATTAAGAGCAGGGAAGGTCTCAAAATTCCCTTAGGCCCATTAAGGGCAACACAATGTATATTATTGCCAACAAAGACTTACTATAATCACAGGTCAGGTTCAACAAAACTTGAATAGCTGAAACAAGGAGCTAAGTGCTTCTTTGCTTGTCATTACAATATCTGAAACAAGGAATGAAGTAGCATTTTGCTTGCCATTACAGCTACTCCTAGGGTTCCTTAAGTTTCCAGTAATTCCAAAGCGGTATGATCTAAGAACAGATGTGTTTACTTCTTTCTTAACCTGTGCTCTGGATTTTCAGTGGCACAAACCCTCTTTCCCACCCCAGAACTGTTTCCAAGACACTCCTCCCCCGTGGCTTCATTCTCTGGCATGTTAATGCTTCTTGTTCAAGAACTGTGACAAAGGACAGCAAACTGGGAACATGGACAATACAACAGAGCTGGCACACTGTGCCAGCAAAGCAATCTCTATAATCTTCTTCTCACCAGTTATCTCTCTTACCATCTGTGTTTAAGAGATCTGGATATGACTGGGCTGATTTAGTTACTCCCAAGACCTGCTGCTGTCTTAGTAGTGCCTGTTCTGTACTGACCTTCACTCACAACCAGTGTGACAGAACTTTTCTGATAAGCTTTTTTTTAAATAAATTTATTTACTTTTAGTTTACAACATTCAGTTCCACAAACACCTGAATTCCAAATTTTCTCTACCTCTGTCTCCTTCCCTCTTTCCCCCATGACAGGATTTAATTCCATATAGATTCTACAGATACCTTCACATTAAACATTCGTCAAGTTGTGAAGAAAAATTATAACCAATGGAATAAACAACATGAAAGAAGGAACAAAACAGAGAGAGAGAGAGACAGAGAGAGAGAAAGTAGTTTGCTTCAATCAGCATTCAGATTCTGCAATTCTTTCTCTGGATAGGGATAAGCCCTTCCATCATGAGTCTTTTGGAGTTGTCTTATAGTGTTGCATTGGTGAGAAGAGCCCAGTCTGTCAAAGGTAGTCATCACAGATATGCTGTGTCTATAATTATGTACAAAGATCTCCTGTTTCTGCTCTCCTCACTCAACATCAGTTTATCTAAGTCTCTTCAGGTAAATATGAAGTCCATCTGCTCCTCATTTCTGATAGCACAATATTATTTCACTGTGTTCATATACCACAACTTGTTTATCCATTGACCAATTGATGGACATCCTCTTGATTTTTAATTCTTTGCCACCACAAAAAGAGATGCTATAAATATTTTTGTACATATGGGTCCTTTTCTCACTTGTATGATCTCTTTGGTATACAGTCATACAAGTGGTATTGCTGGGTAAAAGGGTTTTTATAGCCCTTTGGGCATTGTTCCAAATTGCTCTATAGAATGGCTGAATCAGTTCACAACTCTACCAATAATGCATTAGTGTTCCAATTTTACTACATCTCCAGCATTTATCGTTTTCCTGTTTTGTCATGTGAGCCAATCTTACTGTTAAAATGAGATACTTCAGAGTTGTTTTGATTTGCATTTCTCTAATCAATAGCAATTTAGAGCATTTTTTTCAAATGCTTACAGATATCTTTAATTTCTTCCTCTGAAAACTGCCTGTTCATGTCCTTAGACCATTTGTCAATTGGAGAATGACTTTTATTCTTACAAATTTGACTCAGTTCTCTGTATATTTTAGAAATGAGGCCTTTATCAGAGACATTGGTTGAAAAAATCTTTCCCAATTTTCCACTTCCCTCCTAATCCTGGTTATATTGGTTTTGCTTGTATGAAGCTTTTCAATTTAATGTAATCAGAATTGTGCACTTTGCATTTTGTAATGCTTCCTATCTCTTATTAGGTCATAAATTCTTCCCTTCTCCATAAATCTGACAGGTAAACTATCCTTTGCTCTCCCAGATTGCTTACAATATTAGCCTTTATATCAAAATTGTGAACCCAGTTAGAATTTATTTTGGTACATGGTGTAGGACATTGATCTATGCCCAGATTCTGCCACCCTAATTTCTAGTTTCCCCAGCTTTTTTGTCAAATAGTGAGTCCCAATAAACTTCTTAGTTGTCTTTCATTTGAAAATTGTTTCATCCTGTCTTTTTGTGGGTTCTGCCACTCCAGAATTCATTTTTAAAATTTTTGAGGGGAATTTTGGGGAGTTTAGGACAGTCCATGCCTTTTCTATGCTTCTTGGCTCTACCCTTGGAAGTGTAACCATTTTTAATAATGAAAATAAACCAATCTAAAAGCTTGAATTATTTCTATTTCCTTATAAAATAGAGTCCACCTCACAGAGCTTCCTGGTATCCTAGTATTGTTTTATAAATTTGGGAACACTGCTTCTTCCAGGAAAGAACAAAATCATTTGAGAAAACAGATATTGCTCTGATTTTTGAGTACTTGCCAAGGTAGATCTTATCATGGATGCAGAGAAACAATGAGTAAAATACTTTTTTATGTTTATTTAACCATTGTATTATGTATATATATATATATATATATATATATGTATATTCTTATTTTAATATAAAGTGACGGAACTCATTGCTTTTGATATGTATTAGTAGTTTATAAAATGACTATTCAAGTATTACATCATATCCACAAATAGAGTTCTAAGTTTGTTCTTATAGATGCATATTTTGAAAACATCAAGGATGTAGTATGCATAGTATATGAATCTCTGCTAAGTGAAGATTCATCCTCTGAGGAAGACTTAGACATTACTTAGGCATTTAATAAATGATCATTGTAACACACCTGTGTTTTCATTTATTTTCTCCTCATTGTCATTGATGGAAAGAACTATAGTTTTCTTGGAAGAAAAGCCTTTGCTTCTTTCAGTTATGCACTATGGACTTAGCAAGCCAAACACATTGTAGTTCTGAGCTTTTTTGTGTCAGGAATAAAATACTTCTACTCGAAGAAATCTTAAATTCACATTTGTCTGTGGAATTAGTCTACCAGCAAAATTATTCAAAAATCATTATTTCTTGCCCTCTTAAAAATCAGCTGGCTAACTTCATAATTATTGGGACAAGTGTTTAACTAGTTCACGATCAAATAATCTATTCATTGTGCAATAATCCTTGTCAAACCAATTTGAGAAATATAATGTAATTGTTCTTTCTCTGCCCTATTTTAAAATTCAAAATGAAGCTGTCAGAGTAGTGTAATGAATATTGAATATAGTCTAAAATACATTCTGTTTAGAAACACATTGGACTAGTAAAAACATCTGCTCATACTGCTGTTTCCTTGGGTGTAGAACTAAATTGAAACAACTAATCATATGAAAACTAAACTCCTCTTAAAAATCAGAATAGTTCCTTTTCTCTTATCACAAAACCATCAAAGATTGGAATTGTTTTTACATATTTCTCACTCAGCTCTCAGATTCAAATTCCTACACATTAGCAAATCTTTCATTTAAAATATCACACAGCAAAATAATTATTCTATCTACACATTGTTGTATTGTGAAAGGCATTTAATTTAAAGAAAGAAGTGGCTTCCTTATTATTTTTCAGAATTCTATGGATTGGTCAACATTAAACAGCTATTAATGTTTAATAAAAGGTTTTTAAATTTTAACTCTTTGTGTGTGTGTATGTGTGTGTGTGTTTGGGGAGAGGAGGAGAGACTAGCATTATAGTGAACCTCCAAGATTACTAAGAAAATTAATGTAAAACTGTATATCCATAACAAACTTGGTATCCATTCATCATTATTAAATTTAAATCATCGAATGCTTATTACATGCTTGCTCTGTTCAAAGAATTAGGTAAAATAAAGATAGAAAAATACAACTGTAACAGTCCTCAAAGAGCTTCTAACTCTCTAATCTATATCATAAGAGAGATAGGTCACGTATTTTAATGCATGATATGAGTTAACATTGTTAGTAGACTGAAAGATATTTGATATGATCTAGGAAAATTTTAGAAAACTGAAAGTTTTAGGAATCCAGAAGAGCTTAATGGAGTAGGTGGCATCTAAACTGGCAGAAAAGAATTTTGATACAGAAGAATGAGGAGGGAGCATTTATGGACTTAAAGAAGAGTCTAATTAGATTTCACAGAAGGAAGAGAAGGTAGGATAAGATTAAGCAACTGTCTATTTTGGGCATTAAGGGAAAATAATTAATATAAAGGTAGAAAGATAGATTGGGACCGAGCTTTGGAATGTCTTCAATACAGAAATAAGAAAAGTGTGTTTATTCTGATGGTCTATTAGAAATAATTAATTGGTTGTGATTTTAACCTTTTGTTTTGTTTCCCTTTTCTTGGAATAAAAAGAACATTTGAGGAACCATGTGAAATATGCATTGGAAAGCAGAGACAATAAAGACAAGGAATTCCATTTAGGTGATTATTAGAACAATAGGAAAAACTTCAGGAGGTCCTGGGCAAGGGTCATGATAGTGTAAGCAGTAAAAAGAGAATAAACTTGAAAGAGAGAAAATTAGAATCAATTAAGTCATAAGATCATAAATTTATAGCTGATAGGGAGATTGAAAATTATATCTTTGGATCTACACTGATCAATTGATTTATATTTCACACTCTCATCAAAGACAATGATGTACATAAAATCATTTTCAATTAGTTACAAAAATGTGTGCCATTATTTTTGTTATTTTTATTTTCAAGATGGAGCATTAAAGAGGCCCAGCATAACATATATAAATGACTTGGGCAAAGTTGCCAAGTAGAGCTAAAGCTGAAATCAAATTCCAGGTACCCGCTTGTTGAATTAATTGTTTTTTTCTATTGCAGCACACTGTATCCTGAACATCCAATTATATGTGGTGGCTGAAGGAGAAATAATAGATGTCCTTAAAATGTTTAGCCTAAATAACTCAGTAAATGATGGTGCCATTAACACAGAGAAGAAGAGAGAAGTGGTTGAATAAGAGTGTCAGATGGTATATGTTGATGCAGTATGTGTTGAGTTTGCAGTGTTTATCTGGGTGCCATCATAAGAATGTCCATAGGAGATTTCTGTATATATACAGGTTTAGAATAAGCAATTATTCATTAGAATGAGTTGACTAAGAAGATAGCATCCTGGAATGGGGGAGGGATTACTGGACTATGGATTCATATATAGGCTCCGTGCCAGGGACATAATGTATTTACCTGATAAATGTAATCAAAGAGATTTTAAACTAAAAAGAGTGAGAGGGGGGTGCACGGAGGGGAGGAAATTATTAATACTTTGGACAAATTATGGATGAAGGGGAGAACACAGAAAGACACTATAGTATGGGATGAATGAACCCAGATGTTCAAGGGAGAAAATGAAACAAAACAAGAAATAAATCAATACTAAAAGTTTTGGTCAAAAATTTTAATACCCAAATGAACATTTAGTAGAAGTAAGACAAACTGGATAGAGATACTGATATTAAGAGTCACATTTAACCTAATAGGTATCACTGAGACATATGATAAAGTCAATGATTACTAAATTACTCTGTGTAGGTGTTTCTTATTTTGAGGTGGGGAGGATACATACATACATACATACATATATGTGTGTGTGTGTGTATGTGTGTATGTATATATCTATATCTATATCTATATCTATATCTATATCTATATCTATCTATATATATATATCCTATTGAGAGAGAGAGAGAGAGAGAGAGAGAGAGAGAGAGAGAGAGAGGGAGAAAGAGAGAGAGATAATAATGCACTAAGAAGATAGACTTATGTGAAGAAAACAAGAGACAATGGGATGTGGAAGCAAAGTATAGAGAATTTGAGTGAAAAATAATGGAAGAACAAACAACAGTGTTTTTGTCTACTGAGAAATTGACATGAAGAACAAAGAGATAATGGAAAGAAAAAGAGGTTATAAGATGGCAATGATAGGGAAGCTCAATTGTCCAAACATCATCTCCTGTTCTCTTTGTGTGTGTGTGTGTGTGTGTGTGTGTCTGTGTGTGTGTCTGTGTGTGTGTCTGTGTGTGTGTCTGTCTGTCTCTGTCTGTCTCTGTCTCTCTTTCTCTCTCCTCCCCTCTCTCTTTCCCTCCCTCTACCTGCATTACCTCAAAACGCATCAACTGGCAACTTAAAATGTTTTAGTTTTCTCACTAGAGAAGAGAAAACAGGAAAGATTCTTATTCTGGTATTTTGCATAATTCTTATTAACAGAAGAAGAACTATTTGCTGTGGGATGAAGATGATGGGATCCTGGTGGGAAAAGGGAATTTTAACTTCTAGAGTTTGTAAAGGAAAAAGGCAGCAAAGTTTGGCAAGATCTGACATCTACCTTAGATTTTGAAGTTAGAGAAAAGATAGATGAGTTCCTACAGATTATAATTCTGTGGGTAATTTCAGTTGAGGAGGTATGGAAAGTTTACTAGAATAAAATTCGAACCAAACAAGAAACAGCTCTTGTTAAAAAGAAAAATAGGGGTTATCTAATAGGATTGATGTGTGTACACAGAATTCCCAATGAAATCAAAACCTTTTAAATAATATATACAAAAGATGGAGGCAAGGACAAACAACATGCAAACAAAAATGGAGTGGCACATTGCTGTAAGAGTAATGTCGAGAATACTAACCTACAAAATCAACTGACCATGGCAAGAAAAGCCAAGGGTAGGAGACATCAAAAGTATCCATAGGAAAACTTTAGTGCTCAGTGTTCATGGGAAGATGATAAAACACAAAAGAGAAGAAAGCTTCTTAATCCTAATTTTACTTATATTTTCTCTGAGAAGAAGAATGATTTTTGATTGGAAAAAAAGAGAACTAAAATGAAGACTTGGAGTTGATGTCCAAGATGTATAAATAGCAAGCACAGCTATGCTTAATGAATTCAAGTTACTTCACCCAGATAAGTTATATCCTTAGATAATGAAATAATTGATGAAAGCCATAACTACATTACTATCACTGATATTTGAAATAACTTATAGAAAAAGCAGAGGTACCACAGAAATGGAGAAGGGTAAGGTTTTTTTTTTCCTGATTAAATAAAGGAAAGTAGATTCATTCCAAATAGGGGAATGAATTTGACTTTGTTGAGGATATTTCATAATATACAATAAAAGATGGTTAGTAAAATTCTACAAAAGAAAGAGATGATCACAAGGAAATATGAATGCCTTCATAAAGAACAGCTCATGCAAGACTAATCTAATGTATGTCCATTTTTAAAATGGCTAATCTTTAAACATAGTTTACATATATTTCTGCAAAGTGTTTGATAAAGTATCTCAAAATGACAAAAACTATGGAAAGAGGTGATCTCAATGGAAATGCAATTACATGGATCCAAAACCATTCAAAAGCTGAATTCAAAGAGTAAACATGTCAACTTCAAGACAATGTTACAAATCAAAAATGTGATTTGGCACCAAGAAAACTCATATGAACATGGGATTCAGTAAATGTGATTACACTTTGAAGTATATGGAACTAATTATGCTTCCATACTTTACCCTGGTTAGAAAATACCTACGGTTTTATGTGTACTTGTAGACAATATGATTTAGTAAAAACATTATCAAGTTAGAAAGCATTCAGAGGAGGGATACTATAATAATGAAAGGTCTCAAATTCATTTCATACTGAATGAGGATGATATGAAGGGACTGGGGATGTTTGAACTTAAACTGAAAAAACTCAGGAGTGATATGGTACTATCTTCAGGTACTCAAAAAGACTTAATGTATAAAAATGGTTATTCTTGCCCTGATTTTCCAAAAGGGGTAATTGTAACAGCAATGAATGGAAATTGCAAAGAGATAAATTTAGGTTTAAGAGGGGAAAAAACAAACTTTCTTATGATCGGATTTATCCAAAAGTAGAATGGAGTAACTCAGCATGTAGCTATCTTTTGAGGTATCTTCAATCACAGGCTACATAGCCATTCATTGGTTAAATCAAAATGAGAATTCTTTTTGTTTTTAAGATGGCTCATCTTGTATGTTATAATATGTAGTTCCTTGTGAAGCTTTCATAGTAAGATTCTATAATTCTACAATTTTATAATAAAAGGTCTAGAAATCTAACATCACCAAATACTGAGCCAGTCAATGACAATGTATCAGACAGGGTGAATTGGTGGGAATATTACAGGAAATAAACAAGGATAAAACTCCTAAGATATTGGAGTCATAATGATTTCCAGAAAAAGAATGAGGAGTGCAAATCAGTTCACAGGGAGAGACTTCTCTGACAAGAATTTAAACTTTACACACAGATGATAAGTGAGCATTCAGAGATTCAAACAAAAGACAACACTGAAGGGGTTTCTAAGGATTCTACAGGGAATATTCTCCAGCAACAAAAATAACATTACAGAGACAGAGACACAGACAGAAAAAAACAGAGGGCAGAGATAGAGACAAAGAAAAACAGAGAGAGGTAGGGAAGGGGAGGGGGAGAGACAGAGACAGAGAGAGAGACAGAGAGTCAGAGACAGAGACAGAAAGATTTGGAAACCCACCTCCTGAGAATATGTGACATTACTCACAGACAATGAGTGAATGAGTATGACAAGATACACTGGAAAAGCTGAATGGAAATAACTAGTCTTAGTATTTTAAGGGCAAAAGTGCTTTTAGATAGTTCCAAATAAAGGTGCCTTATCCGGGGCAATAAAGTTAAATATCTTTCTCTCTTAATGATGTGACAATATTTCAATTTATATTTATTAATGCATAAATGTAACATGATTTTGAATGTCTTCAATTTACTTGAAATTTGAGATGATAGTAAATGGACAACATGAGTCAAGGAATATCTCTCTATATCTGTTTTGCCAATGTTTCTGTACCTGTGTTTTTCTTATTGTGGACCTGAGAATAGATATCTCTTTACATTGACTTTTTGTGTTGTCAATCTTCCTATGCTCAATGACAAATGTTTGTTGGATTGAATAGATTCCCTTTCCATGTTCATATACTAGTAAGACTAGGATTCTATTGTTCTAGACCATTTATAGGAAATATGAGGAAATAATAATACTTCTAATAGTCACTCTAATTTTATAGCATGGGTCAATGGATATTGTGTTTGACGTGGCAAAGAGACCTTGTTTCAAACCAGATCTCATATATTTACTATAATTGTGTGATTATGATCAGTTGATTTCATTTTTCTGACCTTCAGAATCCTCATTTGTGAAATAGAGATAAGAATAGTTTTGCTACCTGCCTTACAGGGATGTCAGACAGAAAGTACTTAGCAAACTTTAAAATGCAATATGGGGAGATGGAGTCAAGATGGCAGCATAGAAATAGGAGAACTCTGCAAGCTCCCCCAAATACCACCTAAAATACCTATAAAATATGACTCTAAACAAACTTTAGAGCTCCAGACTCAACAAAAATGATAGAGTAAGAAAGGTCCCCCAGAAGGCAGCCTGGGAAGTAGTCACTGCAGTGCACTGGAAGCAGAGCCCAGCCCCATGCAGTTTCAGCCCCAGGGTATCCAGGAGTAGACCCTGCTGTAGTGTTCAGGAGAGCAGATCATCAGCAGTTATGGCAATTTCCAGAATCACCAACCCACAAGGGCCAAGAACAAAGGGAAAAGGTCAGTGGAACTCAGCTAAATTTGGGGAAGAGTGTCCAGCCAAACTGCCTCCAGAGCTAGCAGCAGTCTGAAGCTCGACCCTACAGCTGCCAACACATGGCTGCTTCAGAGGCTCCCAGCCTGCAGATTGCAAGGGTGCCAAGCAATCATTCAGAGGCTAGGTGCTGTTGCCTAGAGTTGCCTGGTTCAGATCACAGTCTTGGGTGGTGATCCTGAGGTGTGTTTTCAGTGAGCCAAAGCTGGTGGGGGATGCAAAAAACAGCAGCCTCCTAATAACTATGGTAGCTACAAAAAGTCCAGCAATTTGAGACAGAGCTCTCCCCTCTGAAAGTAGAGTTTTACTACTGAGCCCAAAAGCCAAGTAATTGACTGGCAATATGAGCAGGCAAAGGAAGCAAAGCAAGCCCAGCAAACCAACTTTAGAATCCTTTTTTGGGGACAAAAAGGACCAATGAATGGAACGGGAGGAAGACAACACAGTCAGAACTCCCACACCAAAAGCTTCCAAGAAAGATACGAACTGGATAGAGGCCATAGAGGAGCTTAAAAAGGATTTTGAAAACCAAACAAGAGAAGTGGAGGAAAAATCAGGGAGAAAAAGGAGAATGATGCAATAAAATCATGATAAGAGAATCAGTGACTTGACTGAAGAAAATAACACCTTAAAAAATAGACTAACTTAAATGGCAAAGGAGGCCCAAAAAGCCAATGAGGAGAAGAATGTCTTAAAAAGTCAAATTTTCCAGATGGAAAAAGAATCTCAAAAGCTCGCTGAAGAGAATAGTTCCTTCAGAATTAGAATGGAGCAAATGGAAGCAAATGACTTTATAAGAAATCAAGATACTATTAAATGGATACAAACAAATGAAAAAATAGAAGGCAGGGGCAGAGCCAAGATGGCAGCATGGAAGCAACGAGGTTCTGCAGCTCCCACATAGCCACATCAAATAGCCCATAAAATATGACTCTAAAGAAATTTTAGGGCTCCAAACCTCATGAAAATACAGGAAAAACACATCTCCCACTGAAGGTAACTTGGCAAGAAGGGCTCATAACAGCATGCTGGGAGCTGAAACCAGCCCAGCCTGAAACCAGGGCTTGGCCTCGGGATGGCCAGGATGAGCTGCAGCTAGAGCCTTCAGGAGAGTGGATCAGCGGCAGCAGTGGCAGTTTCCAAAAGTATCAGGCCATAAGAAAAAAGGACAAAGTAAAAGGTCAGTGAACCTCAGCTAAATCTGGTTGAGAAAAGCGGTCTGGCTGAACTGCCTCCAGGGCAAGGAAGCAGCAGAAGCAGAGGCCCTACAGCCACCTCCATATGGCTGCTTCAGAGCTCCCGGCTTGCAGACGGCAGAGGGGCCAAGCTATAATTAAGAGGATAAGTGCTCTTGTGTTGGGCAGCCTGCATCCAGATCCTGGTCTTGGGTGGTGGTCCTGGAGCGTGTTTTCAGTGAGCCAAAGCTGGTGGGGGCTTCAGTGGCCTCCCAAAAGCTTGGGCAAAACCCCAGTGATTTGGGACAGAGTTTTCCCCTCTGGAAGCAGAGTTCCACAGAGCTAAAAAATCAAGTAATTGACTAGCAACATGAGCAGGCAAAGGAAGAAAAGTAAGAATAGCAACCAAATTTTAAATGCCTTCTTTGGGGACAAAAAGGATCAGAGCATGGAATGAGAGGAGGACAACACAATCAGAACTCCCACATCAAAAGCTTCCAAGAAACATTGTGTCTTCCTACAAGCCACAGAGCAGCTTAAGAAGGATTTTGAAAACTAAATAAAAGAAGTGAGGAAAAATTGGGAAGAGAAATAATAATGACGAAAGAAAATCATGAAAAGAGAGTCAACAACCTGACTGAAGAAAAAAAC
>CM053580.1:91976980-91994891 GCA_028627135.1 Pseudochirops cupreus
GGAGGAAGCAAGGGAGGGAGGAAGGAAGGGAGGGAGGAAGGAAGAAAAGAAAGAAGGAAGGAAGGAAGGAAGGAAAGAAGGAAGGATGGAAGGAAGGAAGGAAGGAACAAGTGAAGGAACCAGGAAAAGAAGGAGTGAAGGAAGTAATGAAGGAAAGAAAAAAAGAAAAGAAATCTAACCAGTAAGCCCCAAGTTAACTAGGCAGCTTTCTCCAGAGTTCACATTGCTAGTAACTCTCTGAGGCTAGATTTAAACTCAGGTCTTCCTGACTCTAAGCCCAACGCACAATCCAAAGAACCACCTAGCTGCTTTACACAAACTATCCCCCACGCTAATGCTAACTCTGTTTACTTCTACTTTTAATCCTTACTCCACTTCCTTCTGAGGCTCAGCTCAAATCTTATTCCCTTCATGAGTTCGTAACCAATACCCCCAATTATTAGCACACCTCCCTCCTGCCAATTACCTTCTATTTACTTCTCTGTGTACATGTCATTACTTCTCCAAACAGAATTTAACTTCCTAAGGAAAGTAATTTTATTTTATCTCTGATTCTCTTGTGTCGAGCACATTTCTTGACACATAGGTGTTTAATAGGTATTGTTGATTACTTGAAATTAATTGTTTAGCCTACTGAATCACACTCTCCTCAACAATTTATAGGCTTCTCCTGGCTTATCTAGAAGCCCAATAACATGATAGAACCACGACCAGGTTTCTAAAATCAGTGCATATTATTTTGTGGAAAAAACAGTTACTTTAAATGAATTTCTGTCAGGGGAAAAATGATCATGTTAAAAAAAGTAGAATTATAATCACCTAGTTCAACCTTCTTATTCCTTTCATTTTACAGGTGAGGAAATGAGGTGCAAACAGGGAAAGTGATTTGCCCAAAATTACACAAGTCTTAAGGGGGCAGAGCTGTGGTTTAATTTAAACCATCTGGGCATCAAGAATTCTACAATAGCTTAGTGAGTAGGATGGGAATATATAACAGAATTTTAGACATCTTAAACTCAACATTTCCAAAATTTAGCTCATTATCTTTCCCCTCAAAAATTTTCCATTCTTCTTAACTTTCCTGTCACTGTGGGGCTATTCACTATCCTCTCAGTCCCACAGACTCACAACCTTGATGTCATCCTTTAATACTCACTCTTATCCCACTTGAATCCCACATCTTATATACAATCAGTTGCCTAGTGCTATCATTTCTACCATAGTAAAATCTCTCCTATAGGTCTCCCTTCTTCCCCCTGACACTGCCATTTTCCTGATTCAGGTTCTCATAACCTCACACCCAAACTATTTCCTTAGCCCACTGTTTGCTCTCCCTACCTTATGACTTTCCCCACTCCACTCCATCTTCAAAGTTATCAAAGTGGTCTAACTAACACATTTCTGACCTTGTCATGCTCAATAAATTCCAGTGGTTCTATCACCTACAAGATCAAATATAAAGTACTCTGGCTTTTAAAGTCCTTTATAACCTGACCCCTTTTCACATTTCAAGTTTTCTTATTACTTACAACCTGATCAATTTTCCATTCATTAACCCTCTTGCTATCCAATGATACTAACTTCCTTACTATTCCTCCAACAAGACTATCTCCCTACTTCATTTTCACTTGCTGTCCCTGTAAAGCCAAGCACGTACAGCTTTTCAGATGAATGCTGCTGTGAACAGCTTTCAAGGTTCAGATTTCACAGTATAGTGAATGCTCTACTTAATCCATAACAAATTAGAGCAAAACATTCACAGAAAATCAAGGTAAAACATTCACAATATTACAACTTATCACAGAAGATGGCCCCATAGTTTCTACCACAGGGGTCACAAAGTTGTCAACAAAGAACAATCATTTAGTAACTCAATCATTCAATCATCCTTAAGGAGGTTTGCTTCCTCAAGGAACACAAAGTACAATACTCAAAGTTTTCCACTCATGGGGCACACTAAGTTAACTGAATAAGTCACTTATTCAGTCATCAATCACTGAGTGCAATCATTTAGTCAATCAATCATTATATCAACTCAATCATTCAATCATCCTTCTTCATTCAGTATTCAATCATCAGAAAATACACAGACCTTCCACCCCTAGGTCACTAGTAAATTTACAATTTCATCACTACACAGTACACACAGAGAGGTTTTTTTTTTATCTTGACTCAAGGCAGGCAGCTCCTACCTGAATCCAACAAACAGTCATCTAGATTTAAAGGCAGACAGCTCCCAGTTCCTTGCCCAGCTCTCTATGCAGGTCCTGCTCTACACTGAAGTTCACAGTGACCAGTCCATCTCAAATACTTTACAGTCTCTGTTCCTGGGAAGACAAGGCTAAATAAAGCCACAAACAGACAAAGTCTAAAATCCTTAACAGTCATGTTTTCCCAGTCTTTTGTCAGCTCTGCCTGGCCCTTAGCCTCAGCAAAAGTTTCAGCTGGTTCCCATAATCAAAATCACACCATCTAGGTTTTCAAAATCAAAATCATTCTCTTCACCCTGGGGGAAGCTTTCCTCTTTAACCTCCCAGGCTCCTCTTCAGCCTCCCCAGTGGCAGTAGCTTCTGCCTCCAGATCCTTGTCCCAAGAAATTCTGACTCTCCCTCTCTGAATTTTGCCTTATATACAGTATTGCATTACCTTCCTGCTTCAGCCAACCCCTTCCTGTTATGTCAGCAACAGGGATTCATACTTCTTGATTAATTACTAAGCGCTAAATACCTGTTACCTTTGCCAATAGAAAGGGTTCTTCAAATTCAAATTGTATTACCATTACAGTCCCCCATGCCTGAAATCCTATATCTGCTCATTTCTTCCCCCTGCCTTCAGATTCCTGGCTTCATTCACCTTCCAGTTTAAATCCCACTTTCTACAGGAAACTTTTCCCAATTTTTATTCATACTAGTACTTCCCTTTAGTCGTTTATTCTCCACTTACACTGTGTATTGCCTGTTTATACATAGTTGTCTGAATGTTGTCTCCTCAATTAGACTGTAAGCTCATTGAGAATGGGAACTATCCTTTACACTTCTTTATATCCTAAGTGCTTAGCACAGTGCCTGACACATAGCAGAAGCTAAATTCATTCCTGCTCAATTCAAGTAGGTGTGTACTTTTGCCAAATGGAACTAGTAGTGGTAAATATATCCTTCAAAATTTTCCTCTATAAATTCCAGAAGCAAATGAATTATCTATCCTGTTGCCTCCTTTTGGATGTTTAAACAACAGCAATAATAATATCTTGCTTTGCATTACGTTGCTTTACATCTTTTAAAACATGCACATCAGTTATCCATATGATCTTAAGCAAGAAACTTCAACTTTATTGTGATAATTTTAAAAAAAATAGGAGGAGGTAAGAACTTGAGGATATCTAAATGTCTCTTTCACTTCTAAATATATGCTCCTCTAGTCTCACTCAGTACAAGAGTCTTTCAAAGAAAACAGAGATGATCTTCTATCCCCATTCCTTGTATCAGGAAAATAGAATCTGAGAGATGTCAAGTGTCACAGCCAGCCCCTGAATCTAATTTCTCCAGTATGTAATCTAGTGATCTATCCCTAAATAATAGAGTAAACTGAATTTAATCTATTTTCTTAATTTCTCAAAAAAAAAAAACCTGCAACCTAGGTTGCTTTTTTTTCTTGTCCTATGCAAATTCACTGAAGTGTGTTAAAATGTTGCCATAATATAGATATGCCACTCAAATGCTTGCCTTGCTTGTAGATGTAACATCAATCATGTTAAAATGGGTATCTAGTGAACTTTTAAGGTTTGTCATATTAGCAATATCCTTCATCTGATTTTTTTATAAAGTCATTAAGGAAAAGCATTCACAATACCATAGTGGGAGTATATAAAGGTTATCAATCTTCATGTTTCCTTCACTGAGTAGTAAAGTCCAAATGCATTGTTCCCCATTGTACAGAATTAATTGGAATACAATGAGAGCAATCTACCATTGACATATGTGCTAGGGGATATAAAAATAGATCAGAATTATTGATGAGTTCTCTCTGGCTTTACCCAAGAAACTTCCTGTTCTCTTCAGACCAATTCCTCCCTTTCTCTATTAATATTTAAATGCAAAACCATAAAAATAGATATTTGCATAGTGCTTTAAGGTTTACAGAACACTTTCCTCACAACTGCCTCATAAGGTAGACAGATAATTCCATAGTTAAGAGTGCCTTAAGAGAACAGGGAGAATGAAATTGGTGGGCATCAGGGCAGTGTTGAGAGCAGATATTGCCTAAGAAGAGAAGAGGGCAATAGAGACAGGACATTATTCTAACAGATTTCACAAAATTATACAATCTCCTTGAATTCTTCTCCTTCCAACCCTTCAACAAATTACTTTTCCCACTTGGAAACACTTTTCTAAGCAATAATCAGTCAATGATTTTACATTTGTAATGATTACAGACAAGATGAGTCAAGTTTGACTTTTGAAAATAAGGAGCCATCTACCAATATTTTTACATGAAGGGTATAAGAAGGCTATCTTCCCTAAAAACATCTCGTACATCTATCTTACAGTGTAGAGATGTCAAATACAACACTCTGGAGTAAGAAGGTAATTGAATTAAAACATAACTGGGCAATATATAATGAAATGAATAAAATGCATCACAGAGAATATTAATGTGTGATTTTCTAAGTTAAAATCAACCCTATAGAGATCCTGATGTATGGTTTAATCTTGTTGAATTTTGACCCCACTGCTTTAGAGGGCATGGCATTTCTACCACTTATCTCCTTCTTTCCTATGGCCATCAATTGATAAACTCTAAAAAAAGAGCACTAAATGTAGAACCTAAAGACTTGAGTTTAAGATCTAGATGTTCAGGGAGCAGATGAAGATGGAGGTGGAGAAGCAGGAGAACTCTGTGAGCTCACCCCATAATCACCTCAAATACCTATAAAATATTACTCTAAACAAATTTTATAACTCCATCACCCACAAAATGACAGAAAAACAAGGCTCCCACTGAAGGCAGCCTGGCAGGCAGATGGGAAGGGCTCATCACAGCACACTGAGAGTTGAGCCCACCCTGGTCTGGAACCCCAGGGCAATCAAGACAAGGTGGGCTGGAACACTAGGGAGAGTGGATCACTGGCAGCTGTGGCAGTTTCCAGAGTTATCGACCCATAAGAGACAAGGACAAAGTGAAAGGTCAATGGAATTTGGCTAAATTTTGGGGAAAGGAGTGGGTCTGGCCATCTACCCCCAGGGCAAGAAAGCAGCAGAAGTGGTGGCCCAGCAGCCACTTCCACATGCTGCTTCAGAGCTCACAGCCTGCAGATTGCTGGGGGACCAAGAGACCATTCAGAGGCTAAGTGCTCTTGCCTTAACCTACCTGGATCAGGATCATGGTCTTGGGTGGTGGTCCTGAGATGAGTAACCAGTGAGCCAAAGCTAGAGGGGGCTGCAGAGACAGTGGACTCCTAATAGCTCCAGCAGCTGTGAAAGCCCCAGCAATTTGGGACAAAGCTCTGCCCTCCATAAAGTTCTACAGAGCCTAAAAGTCAAGTAATTGACTGGTAACATGAGCAGGCAAAGGAAGCAAAGTGAGCCCAGCAATCCAACTTTACATTCCTTTTTTGGGGACAAAAATGATCAAAGCATGGAATAGCAGGAAGGCAAGTCAGAACTCCTGCACCAAAAGCTTCCAAGAAAAATGTAAACTGGTTACAAACCACAGAGCTTAAGAAGGATTTTGAAAACCAAATAAGAGAAGTGGATGAAAAATTAGGAAGAGAAATGAGAACGATGCAAGAAAATCATGAGAAGAGAGTCAACAACCTGACTGAGGAAAATAATGCCTTAAAAAATAGATTAACTCAAATGCAAAAGAGGCCCAAAAAGAATGAGGAAAAGAATGCCTTAAAAAGCCAAATTTTCCAGATGGAAAAGCAATCTCAAAAGCTTGCTGAAGAGAATAATTCCTTCAGAATTAGAGTGGAGCAAATGGAAGCAAATGACTTTATGAGAAATCAAGATACTATTAAACTGATCCAAACAAATGAAAAAATAGAAGGCTATGTGAAATATCTCCTTGAAAAAACCACTGACCTGGAAAATAGATCCAGGAGAGACAATTTTAAAATTATTGGACCACCTGAAAGCCATGATCAAAAAAAAAAAGATCTAGATGTTCCCTGGTGTAATCTTGTTTTGATCTTTTTTTTCTTAAGTTTCTCAATCTGTAAAATAACAAAAAAAAAAAAACCTCCTGTACTACCAATCTCAGTGTATATGAATTTCCAAAGCTCTTTATAACTATGAAATGCTGTATAAAAGAGAATAGGTAGTTAGGTTGTAGAATGGATAGAGTGCTAGATTTGGAGTCAGGAAAACCAGAACTTTAATCCTGCTTCAGATATTTACTATCTTTGTGTGACCTTGGGCAAGTCCCTCCACCTCTCTCAACTTCAGTGATCATCTGTAAAAAAAAAGTGTAATTATATTATCTATACCAATGGGTTGCTATAAGGATGAAATGAAATCAATGTGGGGAGTGCTTTTCAAGCTTTGAAATGCTATATAAGTGCTAGTTAAAATATTTCCTGTTGTTGTTCGTTGTTGTTATTGTTATTGTTGTTGTTCTTCTTCTTCTTCTCCTCCTCCTCCTTCTCCTCCTTCTTCTCTTTCTTCTTCCTTTTTTAATTATTTGAAGTATTATAAGGACGAGATTATGGCTTCATTGTATAATAGCACTAGTTTCCAAAATGAGTGTTTAAAATCACTTAGAAACATTCAATGAATGTCATCCTTTCAGGACTACTTTGTTTGGGAAGGTTTACATGTTAAATTCTTAACCTAAGGACAAGAGATGTGTTAGACAAATAACAATGAATGAATCATTTTCCAAATCCTGCTCCCTGCCAGTACCAAAGCCTTATAAATATTGCTCTCATAAATCAAGGTATGGTTATACAATGTTTATCATTCTCATTTATCGTTGAACTCGACCTATTGTGAACATGAGCACTAAATGAAATACTAACAAATGCATAGAATAAAACTGGACGTGAACTTTTCCATAGATTACTCTCTATTTTGAAATTACTCTTAATTGAATAAATGTAAACAGGTGCTTAGTTTAAACTGATTTCTGTGATACAATTGAGTATATAACTACATTCTATCATACACATATTTGCACAACTCTCTAGGTCATTGTTTCATTCTTTGGCAAACAGTAGGTGTAGTTTTCCCATCTACACCATGAAGGAGCAGAGTGTACATGAGAAAAATACCATCTCATGTCTTTGAGCAAGGAGGAACTTATCTTTTCCAGAGTAAGTTTCTTCCCATATGGTTTCATTCAGGCATTTTGTTAAGGGCATTAATTTCTTTTCTTGAGAACATTAATGTCTTCTTCTTCTTCCTCTCTTTACCTTTCCTTAGCTGCTGACTTGTGTCTGAAATCCTGCTGCTAGAATTTACTTCTTTACTCCCTATTTTTTTTTACTTAAAAAAAATTATTTGTTTTATTCTGAACTTAAAGCTAGAATTCCCACAACATATAGAATATGGGGGAAAGGATTACACATGAAGCTGCAAATCAGTTATGTTCAACTTTCTATTCCTTTTAAATATATGACAAAAGTACCATGTAACTTTTTTTCCCCTTTATTTCCCCCCACCCCTAGAGATATCTCCCATTATATACACATATGTATATATGTAAAATCATTCTATACATATTAAGTTTTACAATTATTGAAATACAAATGTTCACTGGAATGGGTTGTTTTTTAAATTACTGTAAATTATTTCCATCTGAAAGGATCAAATCAGGCTTTTCTAGAGAGGCAAGGATTGAGATTCTGTGGGTAGAAATATAGGATCAAGACATAGAAATGAACATACATCTGGAACTAGGAAGTTTTATCCAAAAAAGGACTTTGTCCTGAAAAGACCCCATAAGTGGTTTCTCTCTTTAAATGTCGTGTTGCCAGGTTCAACTCAACATTCTAGTCTATTGAAGTATTTTAAAATACTGACACAGTCCTCTAACATTAGTAGACAGACATTGAAAGGGTTTCAGATTTAATATTGTTGCCCATTTCATGGACTTCTGTGGGAAACTAGAGGAAAAAACATGAAGAGGAGAAGGAAGAAGAGAAAAGCTGATCATAGTTCCTTTGGTTTCCTCAGGGAAATCTTATAGAATATCAAATCTAAAGTGATCATTTTACAACTAAGGTAACTAAGGTCGAGAAAAATTAAATCACTTCCCTAATGCCACACAGAAAGGAAGTAGGGGACCTTGAGTTCAATTTCCATCTGTGACTCCAAATCAAATGTTGTTGTTTGTTTTCCAATCCAACATGTTCTCTGTACAGCCTTTCAGGTGATACCTTTTTTTTGCTTGATTAGAACATTCCCCCAATGGCAGGTACAGTCTGTCTCATGGAATGTACCCACAGCCTTTTCATTCTTCCAGAATCCATCTAGGTTTCAATTCTAGTTTTTAGAAACTGGAAATCATTTCCATTCCTCTAAAGATGTCATTATAGTGTAATAATTTTTGTTGAGGTTTTCTAAGACAAGGAAATGAAGGAGCTTCTCTTTGACTGTAATGGTAATGGGGATTTGGAGATCTTCCTTGCCCCTTAAGATAGATAGATAGATAGATAGATAGATAGATAGCTAGATAGATAGATAGATAGATAGATGTAGCTATAGACAGATGCATACCTCTAATAAACAATAAATAAAATATATACTTCTTCATAAACAAAGGGTATATCTATATCTATCTATATCTATAATCTATCTATATCTATCTATACATATATATACCTATAAATCTATATCTATATATAGAGAGAGGTATATATCTATATATGAATATCTAGATATAGACATAGATATAGATATATAGACATATAGATATATAGATATACCTCTGAGGTGAGGTTTTGCTTTGGGGCTCACTTTGGGAAGAATTGTGTGATTTGGCCAGAT
The DNA here is from genome assembly GCA_028627135.1 of Pseudochirops cupreus. Lineage (NCBI taxonomy): Eukaryota > Metazoa > Chordata > Mammalia > Diprotodontia > Pseudocheiridae > Pseudochirops > Pseudochirops cupreus. The sequence goes on from CM053580.1 coordinate 91,985,968, forward strand.
GACATTCTGGGCAGCCCTTGAGTCCTCTGGCTTTGAAAATGCAGATGTTGGTGCTTCTCTCTCTGGTAACTAACTGTGTACATATGTAATGGTCATACAGCTAGAAGCCCTGTCTGTTGGTCTACTGAATTGTGTTACTTTCTCTGTCCATATTTTTTGTCTGCTTATAAATTCTGTTTATTCTTTTTGAAGTTCAAGGTGCTAACTTTTTCCCCCTGAACTAGGTAAATGATATATGTTTGATTAAAGTAAGATTGTTAACCATTTCTGAGTTGCTTTCCTTTAAAAAAGCAAATCAAAGAACCTGTGCTAGCTGCCATCCTGGGTATGCTAGGGTACTTGCTGCTACACTGTCTGATAACATTAATTGGATGCGTGTATGGATATCATAATGCAAGCACTATTATAACAGTGATATTTAACAATTAGTTTGCTAATCACTATGATGAATTTGAAGCAAACTAATCAATATATATTATTTTATGATTAATATTACATGGAAATGTTACATTTTTATTCACTAGTTTTCGTATCACTTGAGTCATCTATAAAATATGAAAAATTATTTCACTATGTCACAAGTAACAAGAATATTAAATTAAATAAGTTATGTGTAATACTTTCAGCCCCTTTTGGTTACTCTCAGGCTCACTGTACTCAAATCTCTGACTCACAAGCCCCAATTTCCATTCCATCCCTATTAACCAAGCCAGTACCAATCATTCATCATTGTAATTTATTTTTAAAAGTATGAAAATATGCTGTAGTGCCAACAATAGTGTCCTTAGAGCTAGAAGATCTTGTTTCAAATTCCAACCCTAATTTTTTACTACTTTCTTTTAGCTCTAGATCATAATATAAAAGTAGCATAGATTTAGAATTAGAAGAGTCCTTACAGGTCATCTAATCCAATTCCCTTATATTCCAAATGTAGAAATTGAAGTCCTGAGAATTCAAATCATTCACTCATGATTGCAGAAAAAATATGTGGCAATGCAGGGAAGTTTTATAATTCTAGAAAGCAGAAGAAAGGACCCACTCACATAAGGTTCTCCTGAAAGTTATCAGGAATTGTAAGTTCTGAATCCACTCAAAATCACATCTCAGAGACTGACACTAATGTGTTCAATTTTGCTAGCTTTTAACCAAAGGGTATATTAGTTTAAAAAAAAAAAGACAATATAAATTTCCATGCATATCCTCTAAATAAATAGCAGTAAGTTTTCGCACAGGTGAAGAGAGGGGGAATATGCAGAAAATATATGCTACCAAGTTAAACCCATGCATACGAAACTCAAGCAGCCTGGAAATGAATATTTATGGTTTGGGCATTTCATCAATAAAAACCTACAGTCATCATTGTTCTCTGGTAGCAAAATTATACCATGTTCTACAGCTTTCCAGTAAGTCTCTGCTGATCTCCTCTTTCCCTGAACATCCCTGTCTGCTTGCAATACTTTTTTCTTGTTCTGGGAACATTGGAATTTGCCTCTAATATTGCTAGCAGTTTTCATTTTAGGACCACTTTCAGGAAGTGATTGATAGATTCTTTCAATTTCCATTTTACCTTCTGGTTCCAAAATATTAGGGCAGTTTTCCCTGATAATTTCTTGAAAGATTATATCTAGACTCTTTATTTATCATGGCTTTCAGATAGTCCAATAATTTTTAAATTATCTCTCCTGGATCTATTTTACAGATCATTTTTCCCCCATTGAGAGATCTCATGTTGTCTTCTATTATTTTTTCATTCTTTTGGCTTTGTTTTATTGTTTCCTGATTTCTCATGAAGTCATTAACTTGCACTTGGTCCATTCTAATTTTTAAATAATTATTTCTATAGTCAAAGTTTTGTTTTGTTTTTCCCATTGTTTGCTCATTTTCTCAACCTATTACTTGACTTTTAAGTCTTCATTAAAGCAGGGCTCTGCTTCAAGGATGGATGGAGCACTGCCCCAAGCTTCAGGCATTTTGTGAAACTGTTTTCAGAGATACTTCTAGGGACATGCAAGTTTTCAGTTCTTCCAATATGGTATAATCTAAGGAGAAGTGTTTTCTACTCTCCTGGCCTGGGCTCTGGTCTGTGAGTGACCACAATCACTCTTTTCTGCCTGGAACTGTGAGGAGGGTACATCCTCCACTGCTGCCTCCAGCTCTGCTATCCTAATTCTCCTCCTTGCCCTGAAACTACCACTCAGGAGTGGGACCCAGATCCAAGTGTTGGTAAAGTAACAGAGTTCTGCCTGAGTGCTAGCAAAGAGATCCCCTATAATCTGCTTCTTACCAGTTGTTCAACCCCCTTACCTTCTCTGAGCTGACAAGCCCAGAGGAAGCCACTGCTGCTGCTGCTGCTGATGCAGTCACTCCCAAGGCATGGTCCTGGCTTCCTGGGGTCAGGCTTTGTTGGTGGGCCCTGTACTGGACCACATTCCACTCTCACCCTTGCGTCCCACTTCTTGCTGACCTTCTAAGGTATCCAATGTGTCTATGGGCCAAGAGGTTCAGAAACTGCCATAGTGGCCACCAATTCAGTAACACTAAGTCCTTCTCTTGGCTCACTGGTGCTTCTTGTGCTGGACTGCATTCCTCTCTCAGCCTGGTGCAATATACCTTTCCTGCCAACCTTGTAAGTTGTCTTGGGCTGGAATTTTTTCCCCTCTTTTTATGAGTTCTGTTGCTCTTTAACTTAGTCATTTTTTAAAATGTTTGGAGGGTTTTGGAAGAGAGCTCAGGTGAGTCCCCGTCTTTACTCTGCCATCTTGGCTGTGCCCACCTACCTCTGGATATCACAATCATTCATTCAATTCATCCACAAGCCCTCCCTTACATATATCCAAGTCACTTGTGTGTCATGGCATTACCTCCCTGATGTCTTGGTCCTTTTTGAGAGTGAAGGATAAACAACAACAGTCATAAACAAGCACTTATTAAAGGTCTACTAGTTTCCATGTTTTGTTCTAGTCTCTGGGAACAAAAAGAAAAAAAATACAAAATTATTCTTTTTTTCAAGGAGTTTAATTTCTACAAGGCCAATCCATATATACATGGAAGTATCTCCTGTCAGCTGCAGTTTCTCTCAGCTGCCATCTGAGAATAGATACAAAATGCTTCCTTATATCTTATGCTAACTTCCTGCCATTAGTTGGCCTTTATCCATCATATGGCTTTTTCATGATAAGGGGATAGACTTGCTCCTTAGCTTATAAGATCAGGACAATGCTTAATAATATAGACCCTAACTAGGAATACTCACACATGTAAATAAAGAAATTTTTAGATTTTTAAAAATCCTTGATTTGAATTATTTTTCTTCTACTTATATTAGGGATATTGTAACCTAAACTCCTATTGATATTAGGGTCCAATGTTCCTTTTAATTTTTTTCATACCCATAAGTGATTTGCCTGGGTTCCCTCTGAAACACCATTTGGACTCAACTTGGCAAACCTGATAAGGAACAATGAGGATTTGGGTTGGGAAGATGATTTTTAGTTTACAATATATCCCTCATTACTGTACAGATAAAAAACAGTGATATAGTAAAAAAAAAAAAAGCTGAATGCAGCTTGATTCAGGCTCAATATTGGAATGAAATTGAATAATCATAAAACACATAAAATGTAATAAAAGCAAACAAGGAAATAAACAAGCACCTTATTAACCAGAGAATGTAAAGGATGTTTTAGCTAGGACACAACATTCACTTAGTGAGCATTCAGCCCTTCTTCTCCATAGGATGATGTAGCTGCTAGGTGAGTATATTGCCTCCTGTGACAATGAAAAGACTGTCAGGCTTCAAGAGCTTTATTTCCATGTACACTGAGCATAAACACCAGAAATCGATATCAATGGTTCTAGCCTCAGACTCTAAATCAATTAAATCTTGAGGAAAGTTTGATTGACTTTTATGGGGAAAACAAAACAGACAAACAGACAAAAAACTAGCCTTACAAATGTGACAACAGCCTAGCTTACAGAGAGGTTTCTTCTATTTCAGAGTTGATAGCCTTTGCACAAAAGCACTAACCCTATAATATTGAGGAATTACATCAAAAAGCAACTTTTTTTTTCAATCTACCTATGTCTTAATGCTATAAATTCCTTACTCGTGTGTTCTGATATTTCAGTTCCTGACTAACAAATTTGAGCTTTCCTTTTTGCCTGTATAATATAATGAAAACAATATACATTTTAACTCATGATCAAGTGTTAAGTTAGTGTTAACATATGTAGCTTTGACTTCAAAGGATTTCTTGGCTTAGCTCTAAGCGTGGTAGGCAGAAAATTAACTTGAGAACTAGGGAATATTAATGAATGTTATTGTTTCCAGGCACAGCAAGTAGATGAAGAAGATGTTAGACCAAATCCTTTCTTCCCCTTCTATTTTGGAGGTAACTGGAGTTAAATGACTTTTCCAAGGTAGCACAGTTAGTGTGTGAAGCTGAATTTGAGCTTGAGTTCTTTTGACTCCAGGGCTGGTACACTACCCACTGTACCATCTAGTTGCCTCTCAGATCTTTGCCATGACAGTTTCCCTATCTCTACCCCTGCCTTTCTTGTTACAGATGACATCAATATTCAAATTTAAATTGAGATGCTGAAAGCAGCTAAAATCACAGCTTTCTAGGAGACAGTCTCAATCTTACTCTTTGCATGTAGATGCCAGCATTTTATTACTATAAAGATCTAAGTGCATTCAAGTTATTAATAAGCTATTACAACATCATCTCTTTTGTGCTGTTGTTTAGTCATTGAAATGTTCAATGCTTTATGACCCCATATACCATGCTGTCCATGGGGTACTCTCTAGAGGGGTTTCCATTTCCTTTTTTTCTGATTAAGGTAAAAGGACTTTCTCAGGGTCACACAGGTACTAAGTGTCAAGACCATATTTGAACTCATGTTTTCCTGATTGAAGGAATAGCACTCTATCCACTCAACCACCTAGTTATTCCCCCAGCAATCATAGATAAAGTGCATTGCCCAAGGTCACACAATTATCAAGTGTCTGAGGCTGGATCTGAATTCAGGTCTTTCTGTAACCTAGTTTAGTGCTCTCTCCACTAAGCCATGGAACTACCTTCCAGTTTCCTTTGTATTTATTCAGGTGTCTGTCCATATGTCCAACTCTTTGTGACTCTGTTTGGGGTGTTCTTGGCAAAGATACTGGGGTGGTTTGCCATTTCTGTCTGCAGCTCATACACATGAGGAAATTGAGCGAAGCATGGCTAAATGACTTGCCCAGAGTCACAGAGCTAATAAGTATCTGTGGCCAGATTTGAATTTGGGGAGATGAGTCTTCCTGTTTCCAGGCATAGCACTCTATACACCGTGTCGCCTAGCTGCTCTTACTTTCTTTTAGGATTATCTCAATCTATATTTGGTTTGATAATTCATATGACTATATTTTAATAATTATGATTTTCATAAATATAAACTTTTGAAAGTGAGATTAAACATTGCTTTTTATAGTATACACAAATATATATACACATACACAAAACATACACACATACACAATATATTCATATATATATGTATATATATATATATATACATATACATATACATATACATGCATACATACATAAGCATTTACACATACACACACTGACTCTTATACATTAATGAAATTTAACCTCCAAGTTAGGGTTCTACTGATCATACATCTTGAGGACATTTTGTATTGGTTTATTTTGAACTCCTTGCTTATATACTTGACCTGCAATTATAGCCACAGGTTTATAAGCTATAGATCTGAGACACAAAACCAAGTCCATAAGAAATCATAGAATTTAGAAGAATTTAATTTAAACTAAACACATAATGAACAACTTAATACTTTGGGTACTCCATGGTAGTTTAAGAAACATGGCTGAAACTCTAGGTAAACATTGATAAGAGTACGAGAAAATAATTCTAACATTTGGAAAATTTCTTCAGGCCAAATATATTGATATTGATACTTAAAAGCCTTAAATCTCAAAGTACCAGAAAGATAATTAAGATTCTAAAATGAGAAAGAGACAGGAACACACACACACACACACACACACACACACACACACACACACACACAGGGAACATGTGCTTTCAACTGTAAGGCAAAAACTGTAAAATAAATGCAGCAATTTATTGGAAGATTGCAGTAAGTATTTCAATATAAAAAAGACGCAACTTTGCAAATGTTCAATAGGTAGGTCATATCTGGCTTAGGAGGTGGTGTGAAGATTTTTTCCCCCAGATACCTTGGTTTAAAATATGTATTTCTTTTTAACTGTTCTTTAGAGAGTATTATACCCTGGGAGAAATTATTCATAAATGGCACTAATGAGTGTCAAGCTGCATTTCAAGGCATTTTGAAAATTGTCCTATTAATTAATGGTGTAATTAAGCTTTTGTCAGTGACATATCATATTTCTGACAGGAATGGATGGCCTGTATGAGCCAGCACCAGGCAACCATCCAGGCAGCCACTGTGTCTAATGGATGGCAGCAATTTAGTGCAGGTTTCCAGTGATGGGACCACCTACACAAGGGAGCTGGCAGGCTATAAGCGCAAACAGCATTTTGCACTATACCTCAGGAAACTCGCCATCCCTGCAATTGATGCAGCCCCTCCTGAAGATGACACATTAGACCTTTGCCATCAAACCATAAATAGTGTTTCTTTGAGCTTTTGTGACAAAAATGCCAATTAACTTCCAAGTTTCATTTCCATTTAATTTTATATTCTCATTCCATTTGCATATTAATGTGAACATGATGCAGAACTGTTAGATTAGAATACCTTGCTAGGACTAATAGCATGTAATCCATACCTATTGAGGGTAATTGTTATAAAAATATAAAGGTTTCTTCTTTTTTTTTTTTTGAGCCACCCATGTCCCCACATTGAATACATGAGAAAATTGAGCTCTGAATATTCGTTGAATATCACTGAGGCATATGCACAGAGATTTAAGTTGGTTAAGGAAAAAAGAAAAGTAAAAAGAAAAAAAAAGAAATGAGATGGCACACTCACATCAACACAATTAAATATAAATCATTTTGTTCTTGTACTCCCTTGGCAACTGATTTCCATTAATTCCAATGTTAATAATTTATACTTGAGTTTCAGTTATCAAGGTCTTGGAACTGAATAAAAATCAAGTGAAAAAGCTGGAATTCCCTTGATTGGTTGACTTTGCCTCAGTGATTCCCATGGTTATCATATTCAGATGCTTAGATCTGCTAGCTGCTCTTTTAAAAACACAACACAGCATTTCAAAATTCACATGACACAATTATTTTCCCTGGACTGACAACAGTTTAAGTTTTAAGAAGAGATATAAAGTAGCTAATTAAAATGAGTTCAAGGATCAGTATAACCAGAATAAGCCTGAAAGCTTTTTCAAGAGGCTGTTTAAAAAAGTAAAAAAAAATATTTCTCCTGCTAACAACACCCATTTTTTAAAAATTCCTATTATTCTGAGGGACTGATTTTAGACCATGAACCATGACATGTCTCAGTAATTAGAGGACTTCATTTATTCTTACACATATATTGATTATGAGAAGCAGTGTCACATAGTGAAAAGAGAGCCAATTTTGAACTTGGAAATATTTGGGTTCAAGTCTCATCTCTTACGTATATTGTCTATGTAAAATAAGCTAGTCACTTCTCCCTCTTCTGTTAACCTGTAAGATAGACAGACCAACAGACAGGCAGATAGATAGATAGATAGACAGATAGATAGATAGATAGATAGATAGATAGATAGATAGATAGATAGATAGATAGATAGACAGTTAGATGATAGAGATGTATATGTGTGTATGTATGTATGTATGTATGTACGTATATGTATATATTTTAAATATTCATCCATTTCACTTAGATTCTGATATTTGTTGCTATACACTTGAACAAAATACATTCTAATTATTGTTCTAATTTCCTCTTAATTGGTGATGAAATCACTCTTTTTATTTGTGATACTTGTAATTCGGTTTTTTTCTTTGTTTTTAAATCAGATTAACCAAACATTTGTTTATTTTATTATTTTGTTTTACATAAAACCAAAGTTGAATTTTAACTATTAGTTCAATAGTATTCTTACTTTCCATTTTAATAATATCTCCATTAATTTTCAGAATTTCTAATTTGGTATTTCATCGTGGATTTTATATTTGCTCTTTTTTAATTACATGCCCAATTCATTGAACTCCTCTTTCTCTATTTCATTCATGTAAGCATTTAGAGATATAAAATTACCTCAAATAACTTCTTTGGAGTCATCCCATTAATTTTGTTATGGTGTCTCAGTATTGTCATTCTCTTTGACGAAGTTATTGATTATTTCTATGATTTATTGTTTCACCCACTTATACTTCGGGATTAGATTGTTTAGTTTACAATCAGTTGTAGGCTATTTTTCCTTGACCATTTATTACACTTTTTCAGAATTTATTTATTTTTAGTTTTAAACATTCATTTCTACAAGATTTTGAATTCACAATTTTCCCCCTATCTTTCTCCTACCCGCCACCCCAAGGTGGCATACATTCTGATTACCCCTTCCCCCATTCTGCCCTCCCTTCTGTCACCCTGCTCCCTCTTATCCCTTTTCTAATTGCTTTCTTGTAGGGCAAGATATATTTCTATACCCCATGCCTTTATATCTTATTAGCCAGTTGCATGTAAAAACATTTTTACATTCATTTTGAAAATCTTTGAATCCCATATTATCCCCCTTCATCCCTCCCCACCCACCCCCACTGAGAAGACAAGCAATTATATGTGGGTTTATACATGTGTAGTTATGCAAAACATTTCCATAGTATCCATATTGTGAATGATTAACTATATTTCCCTCTATCCTATCCCAACCTCCTCTTATTCTAGTTTCTCCTTTGACCCTTCCTCTTTTCAAAAGTGTTTG
>CM053580.1:92001438-92020641 GCA_028627135.1 Pseudochirops cupreus
TACACCTATATATACATATATACATATGTATGTTTATATAGGTGTATTTATATATGTCTATCTATCTATACACCTATATATACATACATATATACATACACACACATACACACACACACGGGCGAGTTCAATATGAAGGGATGATATATAAAAAATAAAATTAAGAGTGAGAAGAGTATATTGGGAGAAGGTAAAAGGGAGAGATAAAATAAGGTAAATTTTCTCACATAAAAGAGGCAAGAGAAAGCCATTACACGAAGGGGAAGTGTAGGATGGTGAAAGGGAATGATTCAACCTTACTCTCATTGAATTTGGCTTAAGGATGGAATAACATACACACTCAATTAGGTATCTGACCCTAAAAGAAAATAGGGGGAAAGGGGGAAGGAATGGTGATGGAAGGGAGGGCAGATTGGAGGAGAGTGTCTTTAGAAGCAAACTTAGAAAAGGACAAGGTTAAAGGAGAAATTCAAATAAGTGGGAGGGGAGGGTGATATAGGATGGAGGGGAATATAGTTAGTCTCTCATAATATGACCACCATGGAAATGTTTTGCATAATTACATATGTATAACCTATATTGCATTTCTTGTTTTCCCATGAAAGGTAGATGAAGAGGGGAGAAGAGAATCTGGAACACAAAATTTCAAAAATATATTTAAAAAATTGCTTTTACCTGCAACTGGGAAAAAAGATGTACAGGCAATGGGGTATAGCAATCCATCTTGCCCTAGAAGAAAGTAAGGGGATAGGGTTTATGAGCAGAGATATAAGAGAGGGCAGATTGGGGAAAGAGGTATTCAGTATGTTTGCCATCTTGTGGTGGGGACTAGGGGGAGAGATAGGGAGAAAATTTGTAACTCAATATCTTGTAGAAATGAAAGTTGCAAACTAAAATTAAATTTAAAAGATACAAAAAAAGATAATATAAGAAAAGATATAGGGCAAAAAACAGTAAGACTGTGATAAAAGATTTGAATTGTGCAGGAAAAAGCCTTATAAATGTTTTATTTACAAAACAGAACTCCCCCCCACAAAAAAAAAAAAAAAACCAAAAAAAAAAAAACATGACCTCATGCGTCTGACTAAGTATGGATGGATTGAAGGGTAATGATATAAATTTTACCTAGCAGTAATTCACATACATTAGGTGCAATGAGAGAAATCTCATTAAAAACCTTTCTCCTTTTAAGCTAAGACTCAGAAAGGAGAAATAGCACTATGGGTAGACAGTACTATATGGAAAGAACACTGAACTTTGAGTAACATACTGGAAATTATGTACTAACCACATCATTTACTAGTTAGTTGGGTGACCTTGGGAAAGTTGCTCATACTTGCCATTTCCTCTTCTGTAAAATGAAAATATCAATGAATTAACTATGTGTTTCTCAAGAATATTTTGGAAAGTAATTCAAATATATGTGAAAGTATTTTATAAACTTTAGTGTTGAATGTGTGTACTAATTCTTTTGAGTGATTAGGGACATAAAGACTATGAAATATACTGACATTCCCAATAATTAAAAAGGCAGCTCACTATTAAAACAAAAGCAAACCATCCTTCTAGGCTCTGGATGGCATTAAGAGTGGGAATATAACTTGAAAACTGTGGAATTAATTAATTGTCTTCTCACAAGATAGGAAATACCACATATCAATGATAGAAATCAAACTTAAGAGATAACCACTTTAAAGTGCAGAAGTTTCTGGTGCATAGCAACCATTAATCAGTTGTGAATTCAGAACTGTATTTGACTATAAAAACTAGGAATGCTGATATTTTAAATTTGTCTTATCTTAATCAAGTTTACTTCTGTCTCTTGGTCTTATGAAAAGGAAAGCCTGCTTACCATCATTGTGTTTCAGTTGACCAGGAGAAAATATGCATAAAAGCAAGATACAGAACAGGAAGTCAACATAAATATTTGAAAGGAAAGGAGAGGCTGGTTTTTTAGGGGTGAACACGAGTTTTAAAAAATAACATAAAGAATTTTGTGCCTATATAGCAGAAGTAGTGTTCAAAGCCCAATAATTGGTCTAATTGTGGTGTTCCTTTAGTAGAAATTGAACTTTCCCAGAAGTTGGAATCTTCCTTTTCCCTTAAATTCACATATGCTTCACAGAAACCCTTAAGGCTTTCAGGAATTTTATTTTATTTTCATTCATTCATTAATAATTCAGAAATCCCAGCAATAATTTTCCGACAATAACTTCAACTAGCACTTAGTATGCAGTAGGCTTGCCAGTTCTCTTAGATTCACTAGAATTCTTCTAGAATCCTTGACAGATTGCTGGCTCCCAAAGTTGGCTTACTTTTCTCCCAAAGATCTCATGGACCTGATAAGTACAGAGCTCCTTCAGGAGTAGCACTGTTGTCTTCCTTACTCTCCCTGGGGGTAGAGCGGTGTTACTATAGTCTACCTCTTTCCACCTTCATAAGCTTCAGAATGGCATTATTAAAGATTGGTAAATGTATTCTCTATCTAAAAATTTTAATTAGAGATGATTAAATTAAAATAATTAACATGAAATATGAAAGCCTATTACTGTAATGTAGCGTTTGAGGAGTCACTAGATACGTGTTTTCCTGTTTTCACAAGTCACAAAGCCTGTGACCTTGAGTATGCTATTTCCTCTCACATCTCTATTTCATTACCTATGAAATGAGACTGAGAATATTTTTCCATTGAATAACATCTATAAAATGGCAATCAGAAATGAAGCAGCTGAGTAAAGAAATTGCATGTAACAAATGCTATAAATAAAACGCCTTTACTTATTTAGATGAATGACATTACATCCACACAAAAATATCTGTTTCAGTTCAACATTTATTAGTATCAGTGTTCCCTGCTGAATACTACATTGTATCACTAAAGTACTGAAAGTTGTATTTTTCCATAGCCTTCATTTTTACTTCTTCATTTTCTAGAGTTTTCCCATTCCTTTTAAGAAGTGGGTGAAATAATTGTCTATGTCTAGCTTTTATGGATGCCAAGATTTTGTTGGTTATCACCATTTGTGTGTGTGTGTGTGTGTGTGTTTGTGTGTGTGTGTGTGTGTTTATGCTGTGTGTGCATATCAGTATGCTTCTTATCCCATTCTTATCCTAGGAAAAGGTGATCTTTCAGTTCCATGTCCAAAAAAAAATTAGATGTTTTAAAAGATGTTAAATGTATGACTGTGAGTTTGCAATGCAGCCATGGATTGTTTCAAACATCCTATCAATCTATTTTGAAATATGCTAAGTGATTAAAATGTCAATACTCTTAGACTCAAAGATCCCCCTGGGCCAGGCAAATATATTAAGGAGTCCAAACACAGACAGAAATATCCTATGTACATCAAAATATCCATAACATCATTTATTGTGGTAGTAAATAACTACATAGAAGGTAGATTAATGATTTTGTAAAATAATAGAATAGAAACAAAGAGTTAATAAATATGAAGGATTGGGAGAAGCATAGAAATGATCAGGTGAACTCAGAGTGAATAAAACAGGTACAGGAAAACAATATACTGAATTAAAAGAAGAAAACAACACTGAATTCTGTATAATTATAGGAACAAAGTTTGGCCCTGAAGAAAAGATCAGAACATATAAATTCTTTCTTTGCAGAGTCGGGGATGTAGGCATGCACCATTTTTATCTTATTCTTTGATTTGTTAAATGTTTTGGTTGACTGTGCCATTTGTATCTTTTTACATTTTTATGTTTTGTTAAAATATATACTGAATAGAGAAAGGATGAGGAATATGTTGGGAAATGAAGGTCACGTAAAAATAAAATACATTAATAATTCTTCTTACAGATACTGCCATTTAGTCACCTAGCTGCTATGCCTCTGAGAAGGACTTTAATCCTCTGTCCTTACTCTGAGGCTGTTTCTCTATCCTCAACCTCAGGCTACCTCTTTGTCATTAGCATAGGTTGATTTATTGGAATAATTAGTCTATACTTTCAGAAGTTACAGGCTTTGCCTCTATGTGTAAATAATCCAAACAAAAAGAACAACAAAACAAAATAACTTAAAAATACACAAATGAAAAAAATATATACATGAATGAATCTGTGATCATATCAACCTGTATATTCTCTCAATGATTCAGACCGCAGTCCATGAATAACTATCCATACTCGCAATTCTTATTGTTCATGTCCTCTCATAACTTCCCAGCAGAGTGCCTATTCCAAAGTATTAGAGACCCTCATGTTATTCCCTCTTCACGTAAATTACTTACTACTTCATTTATCTCTGTGTGATATTCATCTTATTTTATTTTGGAAACTGTTGTGTTCTGTCTCAGAGCACAACAGCCATACTAGGTTTAAAAGACAGGTCTCCAAAACAGAAGAGATGTGGTGTCATTAAAGGTATTTTTCAATTCCTCAAAAGGTAATTGATCCCATATTTTGTCTTTATTTTGATATTCCCTATCTGGGGTATGGATACACTCTTCCCCTGCTAATTGGTCCATATTAATATAGACTAATCTTGAGCCCTGCCCAAGTTCACGAAAGTCCAGTAACATCATTTAGGTCCTTCAACCAGAACACACCCATTCTGCTGCCTATTCTTTCCTCACATGCTTGCTCAGTAGGATTGAGTTGGCTACAGGGGGTAATATTCAGTCAACCTTCCAGAGTTGTGAGTCCTTGCTTTCAGATCTCTGATGTCCTATGTATTCTTTTTTTTTTAAAATATTGTTTACTTTTAGTTTATAACATTCAATTCCTCAAGCTTTTGAGTTCCTGAATTTTCTCTGCCCTCCCTCTCCTTCTCCCAGTCCTATGTGTTCTTTCAACCTGAATTTTTACCATGCAAATATACATCCCTTTTCTTGGAAGAACCCTCCAGAAGTATGTAGTAGAGTGCACTGCCGGACAAGTCAAATATATAAATACTCAAAGACTGCTTTGTAGAAACCTCACCAGTACTAAAGGATAAAACAGAGAAAACAGAACAAGTCACTATTTAATTTTTTTTCCATTTTTCCCCCAGCAAGGTAAAGAGGTTTTAAAAGGAAACAAATAAAGCAAATGAAAATTATCATGATTCACATAGGCTTCAAAGTTTGAGACAGGCTTTGTGAATTTCATCACACCGCTGTGTCACAACTAGCCTCTGAATCAGATACTACATATATTATCAAATTCATGTTACAAGGAGAAATCTGAGAGTCAGACACATGAAGTGACTTGTCCATGGATATCACACATGGCTAATGTCAAAAGCAGAAGTTGAATCTGGGCCTCCCAAATCTAAATCCACCATTCTATATACTATTTCATGTTGCTTTTCTTATCAAAACAATATCTATCTATCTATATCTATCTATATCTATCTATAACTATCTATATCTATCTATCTATATGACACTTGGAATATATATAAGTGAAAAGTATTCATATCTAGAAGAGCCTTGGAGACCAAGTGAAACTTGGAACACCTGCCTCGATGCTCCTTTTTATTAGTCCTAGAAACTAAAAGTACCGTATTATAAGGAAATTTCTATTTTCAAACTGAATATGTGATTTTAATAGGTAGGATTAGGATAGTAAAAATTACACTGTTCTCTCAATCTTATTTCATGCTTATCAAGTCCCTGTTCTGTTTTTTAACTTTATATAATATACATAATTTATGTTCTAATTTTACCACTTATTAGACATTGGTATTAAGCAGAGTACTCCAGAACATTGTACATTTCTTTTGACAATTCTTCGCCCTTAATGAAATGTGACCAGATAGACTTCCATATAATTCAGGCTTAACATTGGCTGTAACTATTTCCTGCAGGATTTACATAAAGTACAGATGTGTGGTGGTAACCTCAATAGTCAAACTGATTAAAGTTATTCTCATTTTATTCATCTGCTTTTAATAAAATGAACCACAATAGACTTTCATTACTTTTATGTCCTTTCCAAGCAAGCTCTTGGGTCATTTAATATTTTAAATCTTTCTGAAATGATGTGTTTTGAGTCACTAAGAAGCAAAGTACCTGATTAGAAAACAGTGAAGTTACAGCCAAATGGTATTTCAGTGATAAGAATACAGTTTTGTTAACTGATCAACTAATGATTCTCACAAACAGCACATGACATATATTCATGCTTCACTTATGAATGTTTCACTACTAATCCATCAGATTTAACTAAGTCTCCAATGACCTAAAACTATCAATATTTTAATAATTTTTCTGCCTTAAGATGCATGCTTCAATAATTTCATTATGTTTGCATTTTCCCTACAAAGGCAATGTACATACAAATATATCCAGGACAGGGCTGCTTTATCTTCAATATACAGTAAGCTTAGGGAAGCTTCACTCTATGATATATGAAGACAAGCAAAATGCTAAATATATGCTTCGATATTTTAATGGATTGATTATTCCATCAGTGGAAGAATTCTTTCTACTGAGGCAGATTGCAAAGCCACCAAGCTTTCTCACGTTATGCAATTTTTGTTCCCATCTTATGATAAGCTACATGATAGAGTGAATGGAATTCTGGTCTTTGGTGCAGCTGTGTGATCCATATAAGTCACTTAATCTCCGCCTGGCTTAATTTTCTCGTCTGTAAAATGGGGATAATAATAGCACCTACCTCACAATATTGATATAAGGACAAAATTAAATAATATTTATAAAATGTTTATAAGCCTTAATTACTATAATGATTATTGTTATCATCATCATCATCAATCCCCTCCCACCAAGCCCTAAGCACAGAAGAATTTATTTCCTTTATTATCCAAGAAGTGTAAGGGCCATGTAAATATTGTTCATTTCTTCTCTTGAACTCACTGAATGACTAGTCATCAAGCTTCTGGGACATATTGTACATTTCTTATTCAAGAATCAGTATAGATAATTTACTGTAGTGTTACTTGTGGCTATTATACATTTTCTATTGTGTTTGCTTTATATTTTAGGTTCTTGTACAATTACTGTTGTTCATTGATTCACACAAATGTATTTTAAAATCATATAATTACAAAGTCCTTTAGAAATGATGTAATCCAGGTTCCTCATTTTAGATATAAGGAAAACCTAAGACTTGGAGAGGCTAAGACCCAGAGATATGCCTCATGACTTGTCTAAAGCTACACAGGTAATTAGTAGCAAAAATGTACTTCACACTCAGTTTCTCTATTTCTAAAACATCAGATTCCTAAATGCAATATCTTCCTATCTACTCCTCCTACTTATAGGACTTGAGAGTTGGAAGGAATCTTCAGTGCCCATTTAGTCTATGCCAGTAACAAGAGGAATTTCCATTATAACAAACCCACCAAGTAGTCATCTAGCTTCAGCTTGAAGACCTCCATCATTGGTGAACCTAGAACCAGTCAAGGCAGGTCATTCCACTTTGGTACAACTCTAATTATTAGGAAACTTATCCTGACATTATATCTAAATTTGTTTCTTTGCAACATTTTATCACCCGTTCTTCATACTTCCTCCCTCTAGGACCGCATATAAGTGTACTCTTTCTATCACTTGACAGGCCTTTAAATACTTGAATACAGTTCATTTGATCCTAATATGACATGGACTCATGGAACTTTACCCTTCTGGTTATCATTCTCTGAACATTCTCCATCTAATCGCTATCTTTCATAAGTCATAGTGATCATAACTCAATATCATTTTCTCTTTTAGACCTGAGTGTAGTGAAACAATCACTTTCCTATTCCTAGAAGTGATTCTCATCTATATGCAGCCCAAAATCATATTAGCTTTTGTGTCTGCTGCATCCAGTGAACTCACAGTCCAATTTAACATCAAGATCTTTCTCAGAATAACTGCTTCATATACATGCCTTCTCCATCTTATGCTTTTGAAGTTGATTTATTTCTCTCTATTCAATTTTATCTTATTAGATTCAATCCAGTTCTCTATCCTCTCAAGATTATTTTGGATTCTAACTTTCACATCAGCTGTATTAGCTATATTTTGCAGCTTTCTGTCTTCTGCAAATTTTGGACTCAGCTCACTTTATATTTGCAGAATCTGCTCACTGTCTCTTACTGCCTGTCTCTATCTCTTAATACCATGTGTTTCTGCAGGGAGCCATCACATGGCCAGAATAAGCAAGGACATTTATCATCTCAAATTTTGAATTCCTACATCTCCCCAGAAATTTCAAGGAGAGCTTTAGGTGCATGTACATTGGGCATGATCACATGCAGATCAAACATTGAGCCCTATAGGCCAATTCATCTTTTGTTTCATATTGAAAACACTTAATTATTATTGTTTTCTCTATGTGGAAGGAATGTTAACTTATTTGTGGCATTGGATATGTATTCACAAGCCCTTTGCAGAAATGTAACATGTCCCCATGGGCTTTGACCCATAGATTCTAGACTAATTCTCCATAACAACAACTTTCTGAAGACATATTTTTGTTCCTAAACTGCTTCGTACTGTTTTATAAGATGATGCTATTTGTCATTTTCATCCTCTTTCACAAAGTAAGTTAACTTGTATTCTGAACTGGTATTACCCTTGGCTATTAGATTTCGTTGGTTGGCAAGAAAATAAAGTGCTTTCTGGGAAAGTTTCTTGACCACCTTGTCATGGTTTATGGTTTGGATTTTTGAAATATAAGAAACAGTCACATTTAATATCTCATACATTTTACATTTTAACAAATTAACAGCTCTACCAATGTTTTGATTAAATTGATATAATTTAATGCAATGTCTCATCAACTTCATTTACCCTTTTTTAAAATTTGGTATTTATTTAAACTTTTCTTTATCTCATGGATAAGCCTATTTCTTGTTCAGTTATTTCAATTTTGTTCAACTCTTCATGTCTCCATCTAGGTTTTTTTTTTTTTTTTGGCAAAGAGACTGTGGTTGCTCCAGGTTATTTTACAGATGATAAATTGAGGTAAGCATTGCTTAGCAATAATGAAGTTAAGATGATTCAATTCCAACTGAGTTATTTAAAATCCTAAAAGATAGTGCTGTTAAAATGCTGCACTCAATATAACAGCAAATTTGAAAAACTCAACAGTAGTAACTGAATTGGAAAAAATCAGTTTAGAACTCAATCTTAAAGTAGGGCAGTGACAAGGATTGTTCAAATAACTGAACAACTGGGCTCATTTCACCTGCCAGCAAGGTTATGCTTAAGAGTCTGCGAGCTAGATTTCAGGAATATGTGAATAGAGAATTACCAGAAGAACAGGGTAGTTCTCAAAGAGGCAGAGGAACTAAAGACCAAATTCCAACATTTGCTGCATTTTTGGAAAGCAAAGGCATTCTAGAAAAAAAAATCTACTTCTGCTGCATTGATTACGCTAAAGCCTTCTAGTGGAGCACAATAAAATAGTGAGTCTTTAAAGAGATGGCAGTAGCACCAGATCATATTATTTTTCACATAAGAAACCTGTGTGCATGCCAAGAAGCAACAGTTAGATTTGAACATGCAACAACTGATTGATTTAAGATTGAAAAAGTAGTATGACAAAGATGTTTGTCTTACTTTAACTTATATGAGGACTATATCATGTGAAATGCCAGGTTGGATGAATTAAAAAAACAGAATTAAGATTGCCGGGAGAAATACCAACAATATCAAATATACAGATGATACCACTATCATGGCAGAAAGTGAAAATATATTAAGAAAATTCTTGATGAGGGTAAACTAGAAAATGTAAAAGGGGGCTTAAAGATTAACATAAAAAAACCCCAGAAGATATTGAGAACTGGTCGCATCATTTCTCTGAAAATAGGAGATGAAATAGAAGTAGTCTACCCTTTCATCCAGTAATACCACGACTAGGTCTGTATGCCAAAGAGCTAATAAAAAAGGAAAAAGTACCAAAATCTGCAAAAAATATCTATAGCAACTCTTTTTGTGGTAACAAAGAATTGGAAACTAAGGAAATGTCCATTAATTGGGGAATGGCTGAACAAGTTGTGGTATATGAATGTAATGGAACACAGTTATCCTGTAAGAAAGGATGAGCAGATGGATTTCAGAAAAATTTGGAAAGACTTACATGAACTGATGTTGAAATAAGTGAACAGAACCAAGAGAATGCTGTATACAGTAGTAGCAGCATTGTGTGATAACCAATTTCAATAGAGCTAGCTCTTCCTAGTAATACAAAGATCAAAGAGAATTCCAAAAATCTCATGATGTAAAATACTATCCACAGACAGAGAAAGAACTATGGAGTCTGAATGCAGATCAAAAATTTCTTAGTAGACAAGTAAGATGATCTGGTACTCCTATCTCTTTAAAGACTTGTCCCATTTTATTGTGATGCACAGAAAGGCTTTAGTGTAATCAATTTTCTCTTTTTTTTCTTTCTTGTGTTTTTTTCATTTCATATGACTAATGTGAAAATATATCCAATAAGCTTGTACATGTATGACTAACATTAGTTTGCATGCTGCCTTGGTGAGGGGAGAGGGGAAGGAGGGAGTAAAAAAATGGAACTCAAAATCTTATAAAAGCAAAAATTGAAAATTATCTTTAAATATAACTAGAAAAAAATTAAATACTATTAAGTTCAAAAAATGAAAAATGTGGGGAAAAAAAGAAATGGAAGCTGTCTCAGATTTCGTATCCCAGGATTTAAAGATCATTGCAGTTGGGTAGTGCAGGCATGAAATTAAAAGAACCCTGCTATGTGGAAGGAAAGATATGGTAAATCTGGACAGCGTGCTAAAAAGCAAAGACAGGGCTGCCTATAATAATCCATATAGTCAAAGCTTTGTTTTGTTTTGTTTTGAGTAGCAGGATATGGTTGTAAGAGTTGGACTATAAAGAAAGCTGAGCACCATAGAATTGTCACTTTTGAATTGTGGTACTGGAGAAGACTTTTGAGAGCTTCTTTGACAGAAAGATATCAAATCAGTTAACACTCAAATTAACTCAGACTAGTCACTAGAAAATCAAATACTGAAACTTAAATACTATGGCCCCATAATGAGAAGATGGGACTCACTGGAAAAGACACTGATTTGGGGAAGGATTGAAGGCAAAAGGATTTAAGCCAAAAGGAATGGCAAAAAATAAAATGAATAGATAGTGTCTAATAAAAAATGCACATGAACTTGGACAGATTTCCAGAGATACAGAAAGATAGAAGGGCCAGGTATTCTGTGGTTCATGGAATCACAAAGAATTAGACATGATTGAATGGCTGATCAACAACTGAGGCAAAGAGGGTAAAGTGATTTGTCAAGGATTACACAGGTAGTAGGAATGTGAGACCAGAATTGAACTCAGAAAGATGTGCTTTCCTGACTCCAGGCCCCAGACACTGTTCCACCTAGCTGGTCATTGATCTGACTACAAAAAGACAACTGATTCTGAAATAATGACCATCTACCACCAATAACTCCTTATTTGTTAAGATTCTTATTTTATTTTGAAAAGAAAAATGTTGCTATTTTTGTATATCACATTATTAGAATTACTTTCAGTATATGTCCTTGATTTCTGTGGCTTTGTACTACCAATTTTGCATTCTACTGCTCACTCTACTGCAGCCCATTCCTTAAGCAGAACGTGCCTCTCCTTTCTTTTACCATCTCTTCCTTCTTAGGGAAGTCCGATGCATGAGCAGAACTCTGGTCTTATGCTTGTTGCCACAATGTGGTGAGGTGAATGCAAAGAGATGCTGTTCTAGCAAACAATACAATGACATGGAAATTTGCTGAATAGATTCAGGAATACAAATCTATGGGTCAGGTTATGCTGCCTGGCCAGGGCGGTGAAGAATCAGTGGTGTGATGGTAAGTGTTTCCATTTACTAATCAGCTGAGGGGGGCGGGGTGTGCAAGGATTTCATATCATTTTAAAATTGCATCTTCATTCTTAACATTTTCCCAATAATTTTCTTAAATCTAGAAATCAACAAAACAATAAACACAGTCCTGCTTTGTAGAGTTTGCTGATTTCCAAGATGTAAAAGTTCACATTTGGTCATTTCAAATTGGTTCTAGAACATTCCTGAAGGGGCTGCACAGTGACCAAATTAGAGATTAGGAGATAGCCTTATCTGATGTTCATTCATTGGGTTGTTGCCTACTTAGAATTTTTGCACATTAATTCATAAATTGGGGAGGCTAGAGAGTTTAAAAAGATCCCCTAAAATGTCTTGTCTTCCATTTGTTTAATCAAGTGGCCAATATGAACATTTTAAATCATTTTATCCTGTGAATTTTTAATGAATTTGGCTCTCTTATTGAAGAAATTACGGTTTCTTCTTTCATATCTCAGAGTTTAGGGACAAGGTGTCCCTGAAAGCTGGAAAATCTGGGTAAAAAGTTTTCATCCTCCCTTTCTACCAGCGAAGAAATTTGAATTTTTCTTTGTTTTTATAAGGTGTTTACAGTACCTTAGTATAATATTTGGGTTGATATTATATAGTACTATACATACATTTTATGTATTTTTGAGTTTCTAAACTTTTTTTTGTCACCAGCTGGCCTTTGTGTGTCATGTGCATCTTCCACAGAACTCTCCCAAAAATGCTCATTAAATTACTTATGCCAACACACAGTAGATCAAAACCTCAGTGGGGAAAGTTGCAATGTGGAGGGGATTACTATACTCATGAAATGCAAGTGTTAGGCTTCTCAGAACTCTATAAGTCTTTGGAAGGTCTCATTTCTTGATCTTTAATCATATGTCAATAGAGATTTCTCAGTTCCCCTCTGTGCCTACTTTTGCATGAATGTCACTGATTGTCAAGGTACAAATTCAATCTGTTTTGGAAACTTTGTGAAGTTCTATATGGATTTCTCTTTTACCTTTTTATTTTTCCCCAGTGCATATTGATGTAGAAGCTGTAATTCTACTTCCTGTCACCACCACCCTTATTCTGTTAGTGGCTCCACCCCAAAGTTATCTTTCCATTTTGTATACATTTTGTATATATGTATACATACAAATAGTGCATGTATATGTTCATATAGTGCTTCCCCCAGTAGAAGGTAAGTTTGTTGAGCACTAAGAGTGATTTTCTTTTGTCTTGGTTATGGGAGAAAATCTTCTCTCTGAGTTCACGTCATAGTAACTGCCAACAAAATATACTTACCACAAGGCAGAAATTATAGAAATAAAAACCTAGATTTTATTATTAACCACATGCATAGATTCATGTCTCTGAGAAAACAATGACATGAAGAATCATTAACAACCTAGCAAATCCTCTCATAAGTAAAATTATATTAGAGTGACAGAGAAATTATTATTTTATATATTGCAATATGGTACATTCTTCATAGTCCATCAAAGTTAAGGAAAAGACAGATCCATGATAACATAGTTCCTTCAAAGTCATAAAAGTTGAAGAAACAAATAGTCATAATCGTATATATTCCCAAAGAAAATAAACCTATCAAAGAAACTCTATCGCTAAATTAAGTCAAGTTGCAGATAACACTTAGATTATTCACAAACAGATTGGTAAAGGAGTAAGATTTGAATGCCACCAAGATAATCAAGAAGACTTATCATCAAAGAAATTCTCACTTGAATCGTTGGCTAAAGGAGTTAACAATTAATTAAATCACTTTGGCTCCTATCTGAGTAATGTCATACAGTATTCCCTTATTTTCTGAGTTTGATTTTAGTTAGGTTAATTAGTTTAATATTAGTTAGGTTAATATTAACAAAAGACAGGCTTTTACTTAACAAAAATTTACAGAAGGAATGACCCTGACACTTGAATAATAAAAGAAAATTAAAAACAATATACCATTACATCTTTATATTTCCAATACCTAGCATCTAGCAAGTATTATTGCTCCCATTTTATAATATGAGGGAAATGAGGTTGAGAAAATTTAAGGAACTAGCTTAGGCTGACACAACTTTTAAGTATCCTAGGTAGGATTTGAATTTTTTTTTAGGTCAACTATTATTAGGTTAGTTTTTAGGACTTCCTAAAAACGATTCAAGAACTAGAGTTGAAGACTCCCACCTAATGTAATGTGCAAGAACTTAAATTTCTATTGGATTAAACTTTGAAAATCTAAAGTCTTCTACTCCACCAAACTCACTGTCATATTGGATTAGAAATTTTGTGGAGATAGGTATAAAAGGAAGATAATAATGCAAATTACATTTAAGCAAATACAGTGAATATTTCATAATTTTACAATGGCATTTATTTTATTATTTAAATTCGCAAGAGGGGTTTTTGTTTGTTTTTACCTCTGAAATTATAATCTAATCTTCAATTTCCCAGCACAACCCTGAATTTGACTTTTGGTACTACCAATGGGGCTTTATGCAAAAGAAGAAGAAGACGAAACAACCTGTCTTGAATTATAAGAAAAACCTTCAGTCAAGTCAAGTTTTTTTTTTTCATGCTAACTATCTGACTTTGGATAAGTCATTGACTTTTCTAATCCTATTATAAAATAATCATCTTAATACTTGTTCTGTTCACTTGACAAGGTTGTAATGAGTCTATGGAAACAGTCAATGTGAACTCCTCTGTGTCTGCCAAGTAATGATTTTTATCAGCAATGTACAAAAAGAAAACAACAGAAAAGGGAAGATCTGACAACATGAAGCAGAAATAGTTTTCACTCATTCTATCATGAATACATACTTTTATTTAATATTCAAAGTTTGTGCTTTGGCTTCTGAGCAATCCAAAGAAGAAAGAAATAGAAAAGTAGGAAAAAAATAAAATTATAAAAACTGAACTCATTGGGGAAATGTTGGCAAAGTGCCAATCAGGAAGGAGATAAATTAGTACAAAGAAGACTGATGAATATTCATTTCACAATTAAAGTAGAATAAGAGTAAGTAATATTAAATTTGAAAAAGGTGCCCAAGGTTAAAAATTATTTTTAGTAGTATTCTTTCTCTCTTATATGCTTTTACTCACACACACACACACACACACATACACACACACATATATATCTAGTAATTTCTGCACAATTAGTATGGTATTATAGAGACAGAGAGTACAAATTCATCGTGTTTTATATAGAATATGAAATTCATAAATAAATATACATATAGAGAGGGGTAGTATGAATATATAGAGAAATGAGTTTTATATATATATATATATATGCATATATACACACACAAACCTATAAACATGCATACACACAAATATGTGTGTGCATGTGTTTTATACTTTTAGGAGACGGGAGTTCGGCCAAAAAAAAAAAATCATTTGTTCTCAGAATAGAAGGTTAAAATCAGAAGGAAATTTAAAGGTTGCCTAGTATAACCTTTTAGCTTTATAAATGGTAAAATGAAGGCCTACATATATTATGATGTTCCCATATCACCCAACCTACTTAATGGCAGAGCTAGACACAGAACCTGGAGGTTGTGTTTCCCAAGATGGGAATACCTTTCTTGACACTCTCTCAATCTTAGCAATACAATGTTTTCTCTAAACCCTCCATATTTCTCTCTGAAGTATCTGTCCTGATAGCCCAACAAAAAATGAAGGGTTAATGTCATTATTAAAAGAATCTACTGAGAAGATGCATCCAAATTTAAAAATATTCAATGGAAGGATCAAATTTAGCCATATGAA
Organism: Pseudochirops cupreus; assembly: GCA_028627135.1. Lineage (NCBI taxonomy): Eukaryota > Metazoa > Chordata > Mammalia > Diprotodontia > Pseudocheiridae > Pseudochirops > Pseudochirops cupreus. The sequence goes on from CM053580.1 coordinate 92,017,006, forward strand.
ATAACTTTTCAGATAGAATGATCTGTGTGTTTGGAGGGTTTTTTTAAAAAATATTGACAGAGACTAATTTTGCAGAAAAGGGTAGAGGCTAACTTTCTAAATAATGAAATCAGAAATAAAAATAACAAAAATTATGTTATTCCTTTGAACTAAAGACGGTGTGATAACCCTGCAATTTAAAATGTGGTTTTAAAATCTAATCATGGGGCAGCTAGGTGTCATAGTGAATAAAGCACTGTCCTGAGAGTCAGGAAGGCCTGAGTTCAAATTCAACCTCAAACACTTGAGCCTGAGTGGGGTACCTAGAGCACTGAGGTCATATGTGACCTTCCAGGTCCTCAAGTGTGACCCTTTGACTGAATCCAAACTTCACAGAACAAATCATGTTAATAAAAGGACTTGTTGTATAAAACTTGGCCTCAGTCAAAAGGTTGCGCACAAGGACCTAGAAGACCACATGTGGCCTCGGGGCTGCAGGTTCCAGACCCTTGCCTGATCTGACACTTACTAGGTGTGTGATCCTGGGCAAGTCACTCAATCCTAATTGCCTTGCCAAAATAAAAGAAAATGTTTTTGTTTTTGTGTTTTGTTTTGTTTTGTTTTGCAATTTGCTCTGCAGAAGACGCAAGTCTCCCAGACAAGGAAGAAGAATCCTTCCTCATCAGCCATGTCCCTGCTCTGAGGTGTATACATAGTTGCTGCCAAGTGAACACTCTTCGAGACCTATAGAGGTTTAGTAAAGAATTTCGTAGTCACTGACCTGGCTGAATTAGCTGCTAAGGCTGGCCTGTGCACTGGCAAAATCCTTCCAGAAATTACTGACAGCGTGACTGTGGGCAATGTGGCAGAGTTCTTCAGACTCTATGTACCTGATGAGGCATGTTAGTCTGTGAGTGGGAGCCCCTCAGACCACCCCACCTTTCACTCTGTGGCTTTGGCTTTGAGTCTATTATCAGCAGATATCAGGAAATTTGAAGTGGCACTATGTGGAAGAACAGAAAGTATGAGCCAGGCTCCCTACTTTGTCAGAAACATACACTTTGGTACCAGGTTGGGAGCAAACCTCAAGCTGGAAGTCTCTTTGTGGACGGTACTGACTGATCAGTATATTAAAACCCCCATGAAAATTACTGCTGAGAATCTTGCTGGAAAAATATAAAATAAGCAGAGAAAACTGTGATAAATATGCTTTGCAGTCACAACAGAGGTAGAAAGCTGCTAATGATGCTGGATACTTTAATGACAAAATGGCACCCACTGAAGTGAAAACAAAGAAAGGAAAAGAGATGATGCAAAATGAACATTCCTGGCCCCAAACAATGATGAAATAACTGGCCAAGCTCTTTCCAGTCTTCAAAGTGAATTGTCAATGCAGGAAATAGTTTGGGAATGGAGCTGGAGCAATGATCACAGTGAGTGAAGATGCTTTTTAAAAATCATATCTTGACCTCTTTTAATGGTAGTTAATTTAGCAGGTACTTAGCCCTTAGTTACTAAGTACCTTAGTAACTAAAGGCTAAGTACTTCTGTGAAAGAAATAGAAGGTGTGAACTCTGTCTCCTGTTGCTGACATAAGGGGAAGAGGTTGCCTGAGACTGGAAGGCAATGTGTGTGTGTGTGTGTGTGTGTGTGTGTGTGTGTGTATTTAAGAAGAGCTCCAGAGGAGAGATAGACAGAATCAAGAATTTTCCTCCTGGTAGCTCCTGCTGGAGGGAGCAGAATTTTCACAGCATCTGGAAGCTGGGCTGCTGGACTGAGAACTGAGTTGGAGTTTTCTATGAGATCAGAATCTGGTGAAAGCTGAAGTTGCTGCCTAGGAGGCCACCTGGAAGGCCACCTGGAAGCCTGAGATTTCTTCTGGGTCCTAGGGCCAGCTGAACTGCTGGAGGACTGAAGAAGCATGACCAGGATAAGACTATATTTGTTTGTGGCTTGGTTGACCTTTGAGTTCCCAGCAGCAGAAATTGTGAAGGTTTTGAGATGTGGTGGACCCTGTGAACTTCAGCGTGTACCAGGAACTGCCCAGACAACTGGACAAGGACCTGGGAACTGTCTGCCTCTGAATCCAGGTGACTGGTGGATTCAGGTAGGAGCTGGGACCATGGATGGGGATCCAGGGAATCTGAGAGACCACCCCTAGTCGAGATGAAGAAAAGGCCTCACCTTAGATATTGAATGTGTGATGAAACTGATGTTTACAAGACACCAAAGGGTGGAAGGTTTGTGTAACTTTCTAATGATTGTATTTAGTGATTAATGATACTTAATAATTGTGAATCTGAATAAGTAACTGATTAAGTTAATTTATGATTGCCCCATGAGTGGAAGACTGATTTGTACTGTGAAATGATTGAATGATTAAGTAAGGAGGGTTTCCCCCTTAGGGAAACCTGATGATTATTCTTTTGTTCTTTGTTCTGAATACTGTGGCCACTTTGGTTAAAACTATGTGGCCATTCTAATGTTAAGCTGCTGTGAACACTATATTGTGATTTTCTGTGATTGTAATACAGAGACCCAAATCCCACACCACCTGATTTGTGGCCCACCATTAAGCCCCCTTCATATTTCTGTCTTTGTCCCTATCCTATATCCTGTCATACCTTGGAATAGCTTTAAGGCATGTCTGGGCATTGCTCAAGGTGAAGTTCCCTACTAGCATTCTATATATATATATATTTTTTTCCTTGAAACAGTATGAGGGTACAAAGTGCAACTAAGGGTTGTGGTGTAATATAGAGACCACCCTATCCTGTGCCTCTGACCAAGCAGGGTACTCAGCCCCTTTGCCTGGAACATGACCCTGGCCTGATTTGGGACTTTCCAGTTCCCCCGACCCCATGACCCTCCATCCTGTTCTGGAAAGAGCTGACTACCCCTGGTCTTCTGAGGGACATCCGAGTCACAGAATGTACTCCTGTATCCTTGCACCATATTCCAAAATTAGCCCTGAACTATAGATTTAACCAATGGCTTTTCTTTGCTTCTGTATATCATGGCTTCTGCTAGCTCCCCTCCCTGATTGTGGTTTTTGTGGTTTTAGTCTTTATAATCAAAGTTTGAACCCCCAAAAGATCACTACCAATTTCAGTGAACACTCTGGTAGTTGTACACTTGCTTAAGAAATCCACACCTAAATTTATCTTGAGCCCAAGTCTCAGCTTGCTCTTATTCTCTGCACAACATGATAAGATGTAATGTTGTGAATATTATATTGTACCTTGATTTTCTGAGAAAATTTGCCTGGATTTGTTATGGAATAAATGGAATGTTCATTATGCTGTATAATCAGAATCTTAAAAGCTGTTCACATTAGCATTCTTTTGGGAAGCTGCTTGTGCATGGCATTATAACTCGCTGTAATAGTAATCTGTTTAGCAGGATACTTAGCACTTAGTACTAAGTGCTAAGTGTGGAAGGGGCAAACCCTGTCCCATTGTTGAGAAGGCATGAACTCCCCTGTTGATGTGGAAGAAGGGGATTGGCTGAGGTGTGTATATAAGCAAGAATTCCAGAGACAGACAGACAGAATTGGACTGTTGCTCTGGGTGAAGGAAGAATTGTGGAGACTGAAGCTGGCTGAGAGAGAGACAAAGAGAGGGAGAGAGAGAAAGTTTCTCTCCCAGCATCTGAGAG
>CM053580.1:92021141-92049798 GCA_028627135.1 Pseudochirops cupreus
GAGAGAGAGAGAGAGAGAGAGAGAGAGAGAGAGAGAGAGAGAGAGAGAAAGAGAGTGAGAGTTTTTATCCCAGCATCTGGAAGCTGACTGAGAATTGAGTTTGAGTTTTTCTTGAAACCAGAATCTGGTGAAGGTTGAAGTTGCTGCCACCTGGAAGGCTGAGATTCCTTCTGGGTCTTTGGCCAGCCAAATTGCTGGAGGACTGATGAAGCATGACCTGCATAAGCCTTTATTTGTTTGCTGCTTGGTTGATCCTTGAGTTCCTGGCAATAGAAGTTGTGAAGTGTTTGAGATGTGCTGGACCTTGTGAACTTCAATGTATAACAAGAACTGTTCAGAGCTACTAGATAGGGAGCTGGGAGCTGTCTGCCTCTGAATCCAGGTGACTGGTGGATTCAGGTAGAAGTCGGGACCATGGAAGAGGATCCAGGGAATCTGAGAGACCACACCAAGTCAAGATGAAGAAAAGGCCTCCCCTTGGATATGGAGGTGGGTGATGAAATTGAAGTTCCCTAGACATTGAGGGGTGGAGAGTATGTGTAATTTTCTAATGATTGTATTTAGTGATTAATGATGCCTAGTAATTGTGAATCTAGATAAGTTAGTGATTAATTTAATTGCCCCATGAGTGGAAGATTGATTATTGTATTATGAAATGACTGAATGATTAAGTAAGGGGGGTTTCCCCCCTCAGGGAAACCAGATGATTATGCTTTTGTTCTTTGTTCTAAATATCGTGGCCACTGTAGTGAAAACTATGTGGCCATTCTAATGTTAAGCTATTGTGAGCACTATATTGTGATTTTCTGTACTAAGATGTAATGTTGTGAGTATTATATTGTGATTTGTTGTGAATGTTTGCCTTGATTTATAATGGAATAAATGAAGTGTTCACTATACTGTGTAATCAGAACCTTAAAAGCTGTTCACAGTAGCACTCTTTTGAGAAGCTGCTCGTGCATGTGCATGGTGTTACATATGCTCATAAGAACTATGTATCTACTCTATGGGTAGAGAATTTGTATTCACATCATGATTTTTCTTACTTTTCCCCCAAAAGGGCACTCTCTCTCATTTTTGTGCCTTTCTACTGCTTTTCAGTACTGAATGGGCATTACCTCAGACAAATTGAGAGCTGGAAAAGACCTTAGTTTAAAAAGGCCAAGGACTCCTACTGTATCTGAGGCCCTCTCCAGTAGTCTTGATCTTTATCTTTCCATTCAACTCAGATGGCTCTGGGGGAAAGAGTGAGGATTGTGACTGCACAGTCCTGCCTCACTTAAATCCGTTTCACTTATAAGTCAAGACATCAAATTCCTGATGTAATTTTTCCTCTTTGAGAATGAAATGTTCAGTAAGGGCCTAAGGCTGGATTTAATCTCAGGTCTTCCTGACTCCAGGCCCAGTGTCCTATCTACTGTACCATTTAGCTGCCTAAAAATGCTTTGTACTTAATCATGTATTTGTTTACACTTATTCACTTAATATTTATATTTTATATGCCTTAACACATACTTAGCTTTCCTATTGTGATCAAAGATCATTTCTTTTTTTGTGCTTGTGTAACCAGCACTTATTACACTGTCTTGTATATTTCTGTTGTTGTTTTTGAGTTATTTGAGTTTTGTCTCACTCTTAATGACTATATTTAAGATTTTCTTGGCCAAGATAATGGAGTGGTTTACCATTTCTTTCTCCATTTCATTTTACAGATGAGGAAATGGTGGCAGACAGTGTTAAGTGACTTGCCCAGGATCACGCAGCTATTAAATGTCTAAAAGCAGATTGGAACTCAGTAAGATGTGCCTTCCTGACTTCAGGCCCAGTAGCCTATATACTGTGCCACCTAGTTACCTCTAGCTAGCATATTGTAAATCCAATCATAAGCAGCTCTTCTGAGGACTGCTGCTAGGAATAACTTTAAGGATCTAATCACATAGTACAGCGAACTCTCTATTTATTCAGCAATAAACTACAGCAAAAAAAATGAGATTCTAAAGCACAACATTCATAGCAATATAACATGACAACTTATTACTAGGGTGGCCACGTAGTCTCAAACAAAACATATCATTCAGTAAGTCACAATGTCCTCAATCAATACACAGTGCCTATCTAAAGTTTTCTTTCATCTTGATTGGAGTCTGGTCTCCAATTACCCTTAATCCAACCATCCTTAAGGTATAGTACAAAGTACGAAGTACAAAGTACAAAGGAAAGTACAATGACAATCCACCCCTGGGTCACAGTAAGTTACAACACTCTCAGTTAGCACCGTGTACCCAAAGTAAAATCTCCTTTCATCTTAACTTGAGGCTTACTTCCAAACTCCATAGCATCTCTTCCATGCTCCCAGCTCTTGCCTAGATTCACCCGATGGTTATGTGGATTCATGGGTAGGCAACTCTCTGCACCTCTTCTATATCACAGGTTACAGGGACTGCTCCACCCCAAGCTCTTCACAGTTTCTGTTTCTAGGAAAATAAAGCTCAACAGGGCTACAATAGTATTTACACACATTGCTTGCACAATCATCTCAATTCACTTTCTGCCTGAGAAATCAACATAAATCAACAGAGTGCTTCTGTGTGACAAAGTAACACAAATCAATAGACCTGACAAAGTAGCACAACTCAACAGACAGAATGTTTCTCTCTGACAAAGTAACACAAATCAACAGACAGAATGCTCTCAGTCTGAGAAAGTAGCACAGTTCAACAGACAGAATGCTTCTATCTGACAAAGGAATACAAACACAAAACAACAGAGAGAACAACAGGACAGAGTGCCTGCATCACAAACTCTCTTAGCTCTGCTTGGTCCCAGCATGGGCTTGAGTTTTTATCTACTCTGCTCCTTCCTGTTCCACCCCTCCTGTTCTGCCCCTTCTGTTCTGCTCTCTCATCAAGCTCCTACAACCTTGGGCTCCATGTTACAACCTTAAACCTATTAAGGGCAGAGAAGGTCTCCAAACTCCTTTAAGGACTATTAAGGGCAATGCAATGTATACTGTTTCTAAGAAAGACTTGACACAGTCAAAGGTGAGGCTCAAAGACTCTTGATGAGCTGTAACCAGGAGCAAAGTACTACTTTGCTTGCCATTAGACATATACGTAGCACTTAATAAATATAGGCCAGTTTATTGATATATGTACATTTATTGTTTCCACAATAGAATCCAGGTTCCTTCAGATTAAGCAGTGTCTCATTTGGATCTTTCTCTTCCCAGGGCTTAGTAAAATATCTACCACTTAGCAGGAATATAATAAATACTTATTGATTGAAGCATTTGTCCCTCAGTTGGATGCTTCTTATTACTCTTAGATTTTGGCAAGTTGTAAAAGTTCGTTGTACCAATCTTTACTCATTTGTAAAATGAATGGGTGGTAATAGTCACCTCTACAGTCCCTTTCAAATCAGAATTTGTGAAGTTATAAACAAATGATCATGGTATTAGAAAGATTTTTTCATAAGTACATAGAGAAGTGAAATACTACTTCATGCTGTTGTCATGAAGCAATATAGTGATGTCTTTAAAACTGACAAAGATGATACTTTTTAAAAACTGGAGAGTTCATATCAGTGTAGTTATTAAAAGAAATAATAGCTAACAATATAAGAATACATTAAAATAGCTCATTCTGATCAAACATACATCATGTCCAATATTCAAGGTTAGCTTCACATCAGAAAAAGAAAATAAGCAAAAGAATATGACCCATAAATCAAGTTAAAACCAATGAAAACACAATATACAAATATTTGATACATGTATGTATATGGATATATATGTATATGTATTCAAATACAAAAATTAAAAACCACATCAAATTAGTGATTTTTTTCTCTACATATGTTTTTTAATCTACTTTAAACTGAGAAATAACATAATAGGCAATAGGAAAAAATAAATAAAAAAAACAAACAGGTACACAATAAAAACAAACACTTTCCTATTTTTTTGTTTTTGCTTACCACTGATTTGAAATTGAATCAATTTAAACAAAATAGAGACTAATATAGGAAATGAAGTAAAAATATCATAATTTTGTGTTGGTACCATGGAGATCCCAAAAGAACAAATTATATGAAACAAAAATTAGTCGAAAAATTCATTATGGAATTTGCATTAAAATATTTTTTTATTTATTTACATAAAAAAACCTTGGGGCAAAGAATATCATAAGAAACATGGGTTGGGGAGTGGGATGGACTAATGGCTATGCATTTCAAGACTTTCAAATGTATTTCCAAGCATTTATCATCAAAATTTTCCAATATTGAATGAAAAGAGTAAAAAGCAAGAAAATGATTCATTATTTGCGAAAAAATATGCATTTTGGTGGGAAATGAATTGACAATAATATCTCTTCTTGTATTTCTCTGTAATTTTTATCTATACGGCTTATATAAAGAATAATTAAACCATAAAAAAATATAGCGAAATTAGTAGGAACATTCCTTAATCTCAACTATAGAAGAGATAAAAAACAATTACAAATTGTAAAATCCATGGTAAGTATTATAGTTAAAAACTTGACACCTAAAATAGGCATGAAATGTTTAAAATGTGCAAAACCAATTACCAGCCCATATAAATAGTCAAATGAATTAAAATACAATGTTCAAAAGAGGAAACACAATCTGTTAATAACTATTTGAAAAATATTCTCATTCTCAGTAATAATTAAAGATATACATTAAAATAATTTTGGGTTAGTGTTTTACAGTGTTAAGTTGGCAAAAAAAAATTAAAACAAAAAATGTTAGTGGAGTGTGAAGAATTAGGTACGTTCATTTAAAACTGGTAGAACTGCAGACCCTGAAATCTTTTTAGAGTATAGGATTTTTTAAAAATATGATGTATTAAAGGCAATATAAAGTTTGGAAGGTGATATGGAGCAAAGAGCTCTGGACTTAGAACTGGAAATCCTGTGTTAAACTTTGAACTGTGCCATATACTATTGATATATTCTTGGGGAAATTACTTCACAGTTCTGTATATCATTTTCTTTTTCTGTAAAATATGGAATGGGTTGTCAGCCAAAATGTTCTCTAAAGTCCCTTTAAACTCTATCATTTTAATGTTGTCTCTATCAGGGTGGCTAGGTGGCACAGTGAATTAAGCACTAACCCTGAAGTCATGAGTACCTGAGTTCAAATCTGACCTTAACACTTAACACAAAACTAGCCATGTGACTTTGGGCAAGTCATTTCACTCCAATTGCCCTACCTTCCTCCTCCAGAAAGCAAAAAAATAAAAAAGAATAAAAAATAAATAAAAAAAGGAATATGGGGTCAATTTTAAACTAACACTGAATACAACTTTCAAATTCTTTTTTTGGTATAATCAAAGCCCTGTGTGTATATGTGCATACACACAGATGTGCACATGCATAAGTATATGTTTATGTGCACATATACATATACAGATACACACATATTATAGAAGATAGATGGATAGATAGATAGATACTATCTCATCTTAAGTTGATCCAATAGCTCTAATTTCAATTCAATTCTTAGCAGACAGATTAGCTTTTAAAAAGAACTATTTACATCTAAAGCAGTGGTTCTCAACCTACCTAATGCCATGACCCTTTAATACTGGTATGTGGGCATATCTGCATGTTGGTGGACCCTCATGGAGACAGATAGAGGAGAGATGTCTTGGTTCCTAAGACCATTGGAAATATGTGTTTTCCGATGGTCTTAGGCGACCCCTGTGACCCCTGTGAAAGGGTCATTTGACCCCCAAAAGGGGTCGTGACCCCCAGGTTGAGAACCACTGATATAAGGTATACAAGAATCCTCCTAAATATGTGAATTTATTTTCCCCTGCCACATCATCTGAGTCTCTGGATAGTGGAAGAACTCAGTGTTTATCTTGTTTCTTACATAACATGATCCCACCAAGTTTGAAGCCCAAAGTCTCCTTGCATTTCTGTTCTAGGACTCTGGCCTCTCACATCTTCTCTGCTGGATTGAAAGCAACAATGGATCTGGAACCCTAACTCTGAAATTTCCATGATTCTAGGTTCCTGAACTCCACTGCTTGTATATAGGAATGGAAAGGACAAATCGAATACAAACTTACCCCAAGCCCTGTTCTTGAGGACATAGGGTCAAAGAGAGGGAAGACATTTTCCTGACATAATTCTGGTCATAATTCCCATGGTATGAGTGAACAGGATCTTCACTCCTGTCAATGTTGCTGGAAAGAGAGAGACTGACCCAGTATAGAAGATTTTTTTTTAAATGCTGGTTACGGCTATATAGCCAATGGCAAAGAGGTTAGTCCTATACATGTTAGAGGAACACAAAATGTCTGACTGACAGATTCCTAGAAGCTGGTTCCTGGTTTCCCTTCCATGCATGCTTCATGTAATATATATGGTCATATATAAAGATGTATATCAATGTATGTATTATGTGGGAGAGACAGAGAGATACACAGAAAGAAGCAAGAAAGTTAACAAAGGGCGTAAAGTAAATCAAGAAACATTTATTTTTATTTGATAATAATTTAAAGATTTTTATATTGATTTTACTTCATTGTAAATTTTGAAATAAATAAAATATTTAAAAAGTAATTGTCATTACTCTTATTTTTGTTAAAAGTACAAAAAAGCAAAAAGTAAAAAAAAAGTTTTCCTCAAAGGATGGAAGGAACATTGAAGTGGCTTTACAGAACACTGTCTTAGTAAGCTTCCTGTGTGTGTGTGTGTACTTGCTATATAGTCAGATTCTTGTATGGGGTACAAAGAATAGACAACTTTCAGGCATTAAACCCCATAACCAGCATTGTTTGCAAGTTGGATAATAGCCACTTCCCCTCACTTCCCTTCCACCAACCAAAATGCACACATTCCTTAATGTTCTATCCTAGAATAGGAGCAGGGTCCCCAAATCAAGTAGACCAGTGTTGTTTGCCCAGGCAGAACACTGTCTACCCTTTCCTTCTACTAGCAAACCAGCCAACCAAGACAAGGAGCCCAAGCATCTTCTTGAGCAAGTCAGAGCTAAATACTGATCCAGCCACATTCAGTGACTGGGGACCACTACCTACCACCATGCTGCCCACTCCTTTCAATTAGTCATACAGAAGGAGGAGCAAATTAAGGCTCAGTTCCCTCTGCAGCACCTCTTGGAGACTGAGCTCAGTATTACCTAATGATTTTTTTTTCCTCCCTATCACTTTAACAATAAAATAATTGCCATTTAGGAGAAAACTATTTCCAGCCCTCTCCCTACACTTCCCTAATCCTCATTTTCCTCTCTGACAACCGAATTAGATATTATTCTCACCCTGTCCACCCATTTCACTGCCCGCTGAAATTCAAATTCCATAGTGAATAAGCTTCACTTAATTTGGGAGCTCTTTCTTGTATACTCCTGTCATCACTTAGCCCACAAAGAGACCTGGTTCCCCTCTAATGACACAGAATGCCCAGCTATCCTCTCTAACACTGGCTGTAACTTCTCTCCACCCTACCTTCTCAACATATTGTCACATCTAGAAGGAGCAGTTAGAATACTCCTTGTTCCCCACATTATCACTTCCAGACTCTCCTTTACCTCCTTTGCTCAATAACCTTTCTCCCTTTAAAGTCCATTTCATCTAAAAGTTCCAAATCATGGGGACTATAGTGTAATGATTTCCATGTTATTCTCCATCCTTTCTCAAGGATTTTGACTCTGAGTTTCACATCTTTCTCTTCTCCTCCACCCCTGTCTTTATATTTGGGGACTTTAATACCCACATCGTTTTTTCCTCAAGCTCTCTATGCTCCTAATTCCTTAGGCTTCTTAAACCACAAGATTTCCTCTTTTCCCTTACCACAACCACAGCAAGGAATGATTAGATTCTAGATCTCACTATAAACTAGATGAGTTCCATTTCCCTAATTAGAAGCTAGTCATGACCTTCTCTCATTCTTCTATGCCTCACCTCCCCTTTACCCATTATTAGCCCTCATCAAGGCCTCCAATCTTTAATTCCATTAATCTCTACATTCTTAAGTGCATTTTCAAGATATTATACCTGCTTTAGCTTAAATCTTTTCTGAGCCCTACCCTCACAATTTAACCCTCTTCCATCTTGGTTAAGAATTTTACATCTAGGGGCAGGTAGGTGGTGCAGTGCATAGAGCACTGGCCCTGGAGTCAGAAGGTCCTGAGTTCCAATCCAGCCTCACATACTTAACACTTACTAGCTCTGTAAACTTGGGCAAGTCACTTAACCCCAACTGCTCTGCCTTCACCCTCAAAAAAAAAAAAAAGAACTTCGCATCTTTCTTTACTGAATAAAATTAAGGACTTCTGACATGAAAATCTTCCACTAGTCTCTTTTCCCCCTCGATCACATGTAAAAACAATATTCAACACTAATTAAAAAAAGATTTTGAGTTCCAAATTCACTGCCTCTATTCCTTCCCAACTCCTTCCTGAGAAAGTAGGCAGTTTACTATAGATTATACTTGTATGATCATGCAAAACATATTTCCATATTAGCCAGATAGTGAAAGAAAACAGACAAAAAATAATAAAAGTGAAATTAGTTTTCAATTCATTTTCATTACATTATGGTCTTTAAAGGATTTACTTAATAACTGATTTTGTGCATTTAGTTAGGAGATTTTTAAAAATTTTCTAATATATGGTCAAATTTTGTGAAGGTGTCATGTACAGAAAAAAAAAGACATATTCCTTTTTTAAATTTCCATTCTCTTTTCTTCAGTGGTCTATAAATCTAAAATTCTAGAGAGGCAGAGCCAGGTTGACAGAAAAGAAGCAGTAACTTTTCCAAACTCTTCCAAGAATTCTGTCTCTAAAAGCTAAAAAATGAATTTGCATGGATTTAAGAGTGACAGAACCCATTGGGAGATGGAATGTGGCAGATTCCCAGCCCAGGAAAGTGCCTACTCAGGTCTGGGCAGGGAGAACACAGAGCACACAGGAGCTGCACCAGCGTGGATCCAAGAGCAGAGTACAGCAGCCTGAGAAGAAGCCCCAGCCAACCAGCAGACTCACCCATCCTGAGGGTGATTTGCAGCCTTAGTCTCACCATAGGACAGAGGATCATTGGAGCTGGGTAAGAGAAAATGCAGAGCCCACAGCAGGGACAGCAGCTTCTTCTGGGGCTACCAGCCTGTAGCCTGGATGTTTAAAAATTACATACTTCAACTTCCAGAAATCAAGATGGAGGAATAAAGCCTACTTGCTCTGATCCCCCCTCCCTGACCCAGAACAGTCCAGAGATAAATGCCCCATGCAGAGTAAAATCTTGAATTAGTGGAAACGGCCTCAGGCTTAGGAGTCACTGAAGAAGGAGGAAGTGAGGAAGTATGGAGTCTGAGCCTAGGAGGGTGAATCCAGCAAGCACCACCAACAAAAGCCCAGGGGTGCTTTAGCACCACCTGGGCAATCAGCAGACAGCAGCCCTGCACTGCTGCTGACCTCCAGTGACTGAGCCTGCCAGAGCTGTAGCCCAGAGACACAGAGGTGGAAACCTGAAGGAGCCAGACCACTGCACCCCCAGAGATTACTCTGTAAGCCTCAGATTAACTCAGGGGAAACATTAAGAGTCCTGGCCTTGGCCTCAGTCTAGTCACTCATACGCTACAGCTCACGAAGTTAACAACCAAACCCCTACCTCCCAGCCTGAGAAGCTCAATACCTGTGCACCTCAGAAGCATATAGCCACTTTAAAAATCCAGGACGTAGATAATCACAGTGGGCAAGAAGAAAACTACAGAGGCTAGGACAATCAAATCTTTTTATGGTGAACAAGAACAACCAAATTCAGAAGGCAACACGGACTCTATATTCATACTGGAGACCACAGACAGAAATGTCAATTTGCTTCAAGCTCAAAAAGCATTCTTAGAGAACAAGAGGGACTTTAAAAATGAAATTGGAGAAGTAGGAGATAAATTTAAATCCACAGTGACCAAATTAGAAAAGTGAAGAAAAGAAATCTTTAAAAAGGTAAAATTGGAGAACTAGGAGGGGAGGTTCAAAATCTAACTGGAGAAAATTCCTCCCTAAAAATGAAAACCAAACATGTGGAAAAGGAGATTAAAAAACTAATTGAGAAAGATAATTCACTAAAAATTAGAATCAGTCAAATTCAAGCTAAGGACTCTATGATGCAGCAAGAGTTCAAGATTGAAAAATTAGAGGAAAGTGCAAAATATCTCACTGGAATAACAACTGACCTGGAAAATAGATTCAGGAGAGATAACCCAAGAATTATTGGCCTACCAAAAAGCCACGATGAAAAAACCAGCCTGCACAGCATCCTCCAAGAGACTGTGAAAGAAAACTGTCCTGAGGCTCTAGAATCAGAAGGTAAAATAGTTATCAAAAGAATTCACCAATCTCCTCCTGAGAGAGACCCCAAATTGAAAACTCCAAGAAATATAGTAGCCAAATTCCAGAGCTACAAGGTCAAGGAGAAAATATTGAATGCAACCAAAAAAGAAATAATTCAAATATCATGGAACTACAGTCAGGATTACACAGGATTTAGCAGCTGCTATGTTAAAAGATTAGAAAGATTGGAATTTGATATTTTGTAAAGCAAAAGAGCTAGGACTGCAAGCAAGGATCAACTACCCAGCAAGACTGAGCATAATCTTTCATGCAAGGAGATGGTCATTTAATAAAATAAAGAACTTTCAGACTGTCCTTATGAAAAAGCCAGAGCTCAATGGAAAATTCTATCTCCACTTACAAGACCCAAGAAAGACATAAAAAGGTAAACAAGGAAAACACACACTCACACATACACATACACATACAGATGCTTACACATGCACATAACTTGGGACTCAATAAGAGCAAACTGTTTACATCCCTATATGAGAAGTGGATACCTGTCAATACTGAAATTTGTATAAGTACTGTGACATTTAAAAGGGATGTACATAGATATAGGGTGTGGGTATAAGTGAACTAATCTGAAGATTTAAAAAAAAACCCTATTACTGGAAATAAAGGGGTTGTAATGGGAGAAAAGGAAAGGTTGAAGCAGAAAATGGTAAATTATGCCACAAAAAGAGGCATAAAAATGTACTAAAATGGAGGGGAGGGGAGGGAAGGAAGGAGATGAGCATCATATGATCATTACTCTCATTGGTTTGGTTTTAAAGAGGGATCAATACAAACAGTTAAGTTTATATTCTAACCCGAAAAAAAACACGAACTCATAGTGAAAGAGGGAAAAGAGGGAGGGAGAGGAGCACTGCATGAAATTTAATAGCATTGGCTTGGGTTCAAGGAGGGAATACCATACTCCATTAAGAATACAAATCTATTGTGCCCTACAGGCAGTAGGAGGTTTAAGGGAGGGTGTAAGAAGGGGAGGATGGTCAGAAGGGAGGGAAAGAGTAGTAAGGGGAAAGGGTAGGTAAAAAGGCGGGGACACAGGGAGGGAATACTGAGGGAGGTGGTGGTGCAAAGGAAAACTCTTAAGGAGGGGAAGAGAAAAGGAAGATACAAAGATATAAACAGAGAAGGGAATAAGATGGAGGGAAAGTCACAGATAATAATCATAACTGTGAATGTGAATGGGATGAACTCTCCCATAAAACAGAGGTGGATAGCAGAATGGATTAAAAACCACAATCCTACAATATGCTGTCTACAAGAAACACATTTGAAACAAGAGGATACACACAGGGTAGAGGTAAAAGGATGGAGTAGAATATATTATGCTTCAGCTGAAGTTAAAAAAAAAGCAGGGGTAGCAATCCTTATCTCAGAAAAAGCAAAAGCAAAATTAGATCTAATTAAAAGAGACAAGGTAGGAAACTATATCCTGCTAAAACCACCATCAAGAATGAAGCAATATCATTACTCAACATATATGAGTCAAGCAGTATAGCATCCAAATTCCTAGCGGAAAGGTCAAGGGAATTAGAGGAAGAAATAGATAGCAAAACAATACTAATGTGGGACCTCAATCTCCCCCTCTCTGAACCTGATAAATCTAGCTTCAAAATAAACAAGAAAGAAGTTAAGGAGGCAAATAGAATTTTAGAGAGGCTACTCATGATAGATCTCTGGAGAAAACTGAATGGGGATAAAAAGGAATATACCCTCTTCTCAGTGGTACATGGCACATACACAAAAATCGACCATGTACCAGGGTCTGAAAACCTCACAATTTAGTGCAGAAAGGCAGAAATATTAAATGCATCATTCTCAGATCATGATGCAATAAAAATTATATGCAATAAAGGTCCATGGAAAGATAGATAAAACTATTCATTCCCTTAACTTCTTTCTCATATATTTTATGTTAGATTTATTTAATTCTGAGAGAGGAAAGTTGAAGTCTCTTACTTATAGAGTTTTTTTGGCTATTCCCTCCTTTAACTCACTTAAGCTTTCCTTTAAAAATTTAGATGCTATATAATTTTGTGATATATAGTTAGTATTGATCTTACTTCATTGTCTATGGGACTTTTTAGCATAATATACTTTCCCCACTTATCTCTTTTAATTAGAACTATTTTTAAAATTTTGAATTTCCTGAGATCATGATGGCTATTTCTGATTTTTTTTAAAATTTCAGTTGAAGCATAATAGATTGTATTTTAGCTTCCCATTTTCACTATGCATATGTCTCTCTATTTCAAGTGTACTTCTTGTAAACAATATATTGTCAAATTCTATTTTTTAATCCATTTTGATATCTGCTTCCATTTATGGGTGATTTCATCTCATTCACACTCAGTTATGATCACTAAATGGGTGTTTTCCTATACCCTAATTTCCTTCTTGTTTATCCTCTGTGTGTGTGTGTGTGTGTGTGTGTGTGTGTGTGTCTGTCTGTCTGTCTCTGTGAGTCTCTGTCTCTGTGAGTCTCTGTCTCTGTGAGTCTCTGTCTCTCTGTGTCTCTCTGTCTCTATCTCTGTCTGTCTCATTCCTTCTCAAAAGTCAGGTTTTCTTATGACCATTGTCTTCCTTAATCTGCCCTCCCCTCCATTGGCCTCCCATCCCTTATATTTTTCCTTCTCCCTACTTCCCTGTAATAAAAGTTTCTGGACCTAACTGATTGTGTATGCTATTCCCCCACCTTCCCCTCAACTATACACGTTCTTCCTTTTGCAGCTCTTTTATGCAAGCTAATTTCCCCCACTCTACCTGTCTCTTCATCCTTTTCCCAGTGAATTGCTCTTTCTTACCCCTTAATTTTATTTTTTCTAATTATTACATCATAGTCGACTCACACCTATGCCCTCTGTCTCTATATCCCCCTCAGTGGCCTAATGATGATGTTCTTAGGAATTATAAGTATCATCTTCCCATACAGGAATGTAAATTTATTGTATCCCTTATGATTTCTCTCTCATGATTGCCTTTTGTGCTTCTCTCTAGTCTGGTATTTGAAGTTCAATTTTTCTATTCAACTCTGATCTTTTCTTCAGGAATGTTTGAAAATCCCATTTCATCAAATGTCCATTTTTTAACCTGGAAGTAATGTATTTTATTTTGCTGGACAGATTATTCTTGGTTGTATTCTTAGCTTCTTTGACTTCCAGAATATAATATGCCAAGCCTTCTGATCTTTTAATGTAGAAACTACTAAATTCAATGTAATCCTGAGTGTGGTTCCACGATATTTAAATGATTTCTTTCCATATGCTTGCAATATTTTCTCCTCGACCTGGGAGTTCTTGAATTTGTTATAAAACTTTTGGAATTTTTCATTTTAAAATATCTTTCATGAGGTGATCAGTGGATATTTAATTTTTTTTTATTTTACCATCTTGTTCTGGAATATTGAGGCAATTTCCCTTCATAAATTCTTAAAATATGATATCTAGGCTCTTTTTTTTATCTTGGTTTTCAGGTAGCTCTATAATTTTAAAGCTATGTATCCTGGACATGTTACCTAGGTCAGTTTTTTCTTTTCCCAAAGGGCCCCCTATAATCTCTTTCTGCTCACTTGTCCAACCCCCTACTATCTGATGTAGTCATCTCTAAGGTCTGCTGTTGGCTTATGGGGTGAAGGTCTGTGCTGCACTTTGCTTTTTCCTTCACCCCAGTAAGACCAAGCTTTCCTGTGGACCTTCTAAGTTGTCTTGTACTGCTAGAATTTTTCACCCTGACCTTTTATTGCTTCAGCCACTGCGGAATTCAACTTAGGCTTCATTTTAAAGTTATTTGGAGGGGAATTGGGGAGAGTTCAGGTGAGTGCCTCCTTTACTCTGTCACCTTGTGTCCACCTCCAGGACATGTACAAGTCTCTTTATTACAAATGCTTTTACATCACTTTTGGAAAATAAAATATACTTCTCCAACCACTCTACATGTGCATTTGATCCCATTCAGTCCCTTCTTCTCTAGAAGATAACATCCTTAATCATACCCTTTCTCTTGAAACTTCACCCTCTTTCTGCCTACTCTTTACTTCCCTACTCTGTAAGAAAATAATCAAGTTTTCTTTATTCTTAAAAAAAGTTCACTATTATCTACTGTCCTCTGAAGCTATAGTTACATATCTCACTTCATTTTATTTTCCAGATAAAAATCTTGGAAAAACTTCCACTGTCTTCCTCAACTTTAATTTGATCCTCAACCCTTTAAGGTTAGATTGCAGCATTCAATGGAAACTGCTGTCTCCAAAGTTAACAGTGATTTCTTGATCACCAAATCTGATTGTCTTTTCTCAGCCCTCATCCCTCTCACCCTGCTACATGTGACATTGTTGACAACCCTATCTTCCCAGACACTTGCTCGTCTTTGAGTTCTTATAAAACTGTTCTCTACCAATTCATTTCTTTTTTCACTCTTTTCTCCTTTTCAGTCTCCTTTGCTGGCTCATCATTCAGATAGCAAAAGGACAAAAAGGTTCCTTAAGGTTCTTTTCAAGATCCACTTCTCCATTTTTATTATCTCTCTTACTGACACCATCAAATTATGTCTCATGGGTTTAAATATCAATTTTATTATGATGGCTAACTGATAAATTGTGTGGAATGGATGTATATATGTAGTTATTGTATTCCCACAGATAGAATGCAAATACCTTGTGAATTAAGATTACTTCACTATTTGGATTTTCATCTACAGTGTGTAACACCATATCTGGAATCTTATAAGCATTTTAAAAAATAGGTTTTCACTTGTTGAATGATAAAATATTGACAAATTGCTATCTAGGGTGGTTTAGTTTTCACATCAATTCAATTAAATACAATAATTACTTAAGCGAAGCATATTTTAGGATTGTAATTTGGTGTCCTCTCCTGTGTATTTCTTTAAAATTTTGCTATATAAGCAAATATCAGCAACCTTTCAGAAGTACAATGCCGAGTCTACATTTATTCGCTATAATTATTGTTTCATGGATCAATAATGCCTTTGATCATTTAGAAAGTCTCTCTTATGTATAACACATTTTTGTTGCATTATAAAATAAATAAGGTTTAAAATATTTTATCTTCAATTGAAATTAAAATGCAAATTTTTACCGTTATAGTATGATCATTGCCCTTGCATTAACTTGCTATGCTTTTAATATCTGGTACCTAATAAGGATCTTTTAAGATTCTCATATTCTCTTCTAGCCAAGTATGCCCTTTATTAGTCAGTCCTCACTCTCGATCACTCCAAAACTACAGATTCTAAGAATAGTAATGCTCCTTGGCTTGGGAAATTCTCCAGATTCCAAAGATGTACTGAGCCCCAAGCTCCAGGGACTGGTCTATCTCTCTCATCTGTATCAAAAGAAAACAAAATGAAACAACTTAGAATGCTACTTCCTATACTGAATCAATTAGCCTACTCCTCAATGACCAAAAACAGAGTTAACAGCTTATGTTAGCAATTAATAAATAACAAATAATTTCTACTGAATGAATCTTATTTGGATAAGAAAATGAGTTGGAATTGTTTAGTAAACTATCTTTTTTCCCCTGAAAAAAGAATCTGTGAAAAAGAATTGACAACTACAGAAAAGGTAATAATATGTATATATTCACTGTGTATTGCTTACTAAATATATATATATATATATGTTATACATGTACATGTACATCTACAGTGAATACAAATGAGCTACTTTTGTTTTCTATTTTTATGGAGTTATTATAGTAAGAGCTATTGTTTGGATGAAATGCTATAGAGTCACATCATAGAAAAGTCTGTCAAATTATATCAGGTTTAATTGAAGGAAATGAGAGCACTACATGTGCAGAACTTTATCTACATAACCATAGATGTATGCATGTACATGTATATTAAAGAAAACAAGAGCATGACAATCTATTAAATAACTCTTTATTTGGAAATGTATTCAATTTAGATATTTATGAATCTTTATTGTTCATTTCTATCTTATAAAATGAATAGAAAATATATCCAACTGCTCTTCTAAAGCATTAGCTGATATAAAAATGAATATCCATGAAAATAATTATCTAATAAATTCATCTATTATTTAGAAAAATGCTTCATTTTATATTATGTAAGTGAAGGAAAGAGGAAGAAGGTGAAGAAAAATAAAGGGCAGTGAGAGAAAAAAAAGAAAAAAATCTATAAATTGAAAGGGAAAAGAAGAAAAAAGAAAAGGTGGCAGCCAGAGAATGAGGAATGTTTAGAGTTCTGAATTTGCTGCTTGTGCCACAGATATTGTGATGTTTGTTAATGTTTAGAACTTCAGAGGGTTGGTTTGTATTACAAAAGAGCACAGTTTCTGCCACATTTTGTTGTTGTTCAGTCTTGGGACAGCATTTCAATGTTTCTTGGCAAAGACACCAGAATGATTCACCACTCCTTTTTCTAGTCAATTTTAGAGATGAGGAAACTGAGGGAAGTGATGTTAAATGAATTGCCCAGGGTCACACAGATAACAAGTGTCTGAGCTCAGATTTGAACTTGGGAAGAAGTGTATTCATGGTTCTAGTCGTGGAATACTATACACTGTGCCACATAACTGTCCCATTTTTCTGGTACATAGTTGGTCTTTAATAAATGTTTGTTCTTTCATTCCCCAATATGCTTTTCTCACTGGATGAATTATGTCATTCTACTAACCCATAATAGTAACAAAGTAATAATTCATTTGTTCATTTTCTTCTTTCACTCATTCAACAAATACATATTTAACCATCGTGTTTCACTCTGTAACATATAGAGATAAAAAATAATAGCTATTTATATAGCACTTAATATGTGCTAGAAACTAAATGCCACATGATTATTTCATTTAATCTTCACGATAACCTTGGAAGGTGGGGCTATTGTTATCTCCATTTTACAGATGAGAAAAGTGAAGTAATAGGGTAAATGGCTTGCCCAGATTCACCCAAATAAGTAAGTTTCTGAGGCTAGATGTGAACGTGTCTTCTTAACTTTACATCCAGCACTCTATCCACTGAACCACAAACATATGGCATATTATTTCCCCTGAGAGAGTCAGCATCTTGTAAATCCATTATGAATTTTGGAAGAACAATGAGGAGTCAGGAAAGCCTAAGTCAAATTTAGTCTCAAACACTCACTCATTGTGTGACCATGAACAAGTCATTTAGATCATTTTTGCCTTAATCCACTAGACAAAGAAATAGGAGGCCATTCCAGCATCCTCCCCCCACCCATACGGGGTCACAAAGAGTTAGAAATGGTTGAATGACTCAAGAGCAACTCCTGTGGAAATCTGAAGAACAATGTGCCACTTAAAATCATTTTATATTCTGTGTTTTACATGTGCACCCTAGGTTTCCAACTTTGTTTAACACTAAAAAAAAAAAGATTTCTCTACAGTTATGTAAATAAAGTTCTGCACATGTAGTGTTCTCATTTCCTTCAATTAAACCTGATATAATTTGACAAACTTTTCTATGATGTGACTCTATGGCATTTCATCCAAACAATAGCTCTTACTATAATAACTCCATAAAGATAAAAAACAAAAGTAGCTCATTTGTATTCACTGTAGAAAACCGAGAAAATATAAATTTGTTTCCTGTAAAACTCTTACATTGATCTTCCATTTGATTAATACCTCTATTCTACTAGGAGTTGTCAGTAAATTATTTTCTTCCCTATTCATCTATTACCAATATTTTACATTTATCTATACATATTCTATGATGTTGTGTTAAAAATAATGTGTTTGTTTCTATAATTCATTAGACACATTTTTTGGCTCATTTTTTGGCTTACTTAGTCCTCCAATACTTTCTTACTTTTTTTGGATCTATGAGCTCACTGATATTAGGCCTTGCTCTCACACCATGATCAGACCACGTCCTATTTTGATAATACATCTCTCTGATGATAACCCTTATGCTATTTCTCCTGTCTAATATTTCATTGTTAACATGTTGTAGCTTACTCACCATTCACCATGCACTTTCAGGTGACTGGCAACTTCAATTCTTCAGAGCATCTGTCATCCATGACACATAGCCATACTAGAGTACCCAAAGGATATTCATATTAATAAAGATAGGCCTTTGTTTCAAGGAGAAGCTTGCTGTCATTAAAAAACTCTGTGCAGCTTCCCAAACACAATCATCTTCTCATCCTATTCAATTCCAGATCCCATTCACTATTCATCCATAGATGCTTTCTAATTTGTAAATGCTGATGCATCAGCTCTATAGGTTGTCCATCAAACTGCACATCACAGTGTGTATAGTTAATAAACATGTGTTGAATGAGTAATTTTCCATATCAAATCACATGCAATAAGTGTTGAAATTCATTGGAATCAAAACTTTAATGGTTTTGGTTACAGAATTCCAGAGTTGGAAGAGATTTCAAAAGCCAACTCATATAACTCATATGCAAATAAGAATTCTTTTTATAGCATGCCCAGTAGACATAGATTTTCAATTTACTTTCTCCTTAGTCATCTTCTTGACAAACACCTTGCTACTGGGACCAGAGACCATGTCCTATAGTGCTCTTTCATCTCTAGAAAAAATCTCCATTGTCTGGAATGTTAATTATCTCATGTAGACTATGAAGCTGACTGAAGCTATGCTTCAATTTGCTTCACAGCCATTTTCTTATTAGTTATTTTGCCATCACACACACTTTCACTTTCCCTTCCTCCATCCAAGCTCTGATTAGTTAGCACTGACATTGAAACCTCAAAAGATATGTCAATATATATATATATATTTATATTCGTCATCCAAATATAGGGGTTGGATGAAAACCATATTTTTGTGTACAAGAAAATGTTTAACAACTAATTGGCTTCTCAGGGGTGGAGGAAGAATATACACACCACACATTTATTCTATATTATTAACATCTTCTCTATCCCTTTCTTAAGTCAAGATAATCAACAAAGCAATAAATCAAGCCCTAATTGCCATCATTTATCCATTTTTGTGGTGTAAATGCTCACACTTAAAATTTACCAATCACAGTTCTGAAACCACCTTCACCTATTTTAGCCTGGAAAGGTCTTACCTTAACCAGGTAAGAACATGACTCAGTCATTCAATCACTTAGACTAAACATTAAAAGAGACTGTTGTGATAATGAAATCATTTGAGAATTTGATAATTTCTTAGGCAACATCATTCAAATTAGGCACACTCCAAAAATCATCTATTATTTTTAAAATCAATTTGAGAAAGAAATGATTTCCAGAAATTGGAGCAAGTACAACTTTCCAGCACTTCTTGAGGAGGAAGATCCTGGAGGGTAAGGAAAGGCCTGAACTTCAGCTTTGACAAGATTCCTCCTCTCTCTGCCCTAGCCCAACCCTTCAATCAGAGGAAGATCCCCTAGGTTTCCAAAGGAACAGAGAATTTTAGAATCTCCATCTTGCCTTTAGAATCTTTATAGAGGAGCAGTAACTGGTGAATGTATCTGCCTTAGGAACCAAGGACAAATGGGACTCATCACAGTTGAACAAGAAGTCTAGCAAAGAATGCCTAAGAAGAGCTTCCAGAGCACCACATAAATGGGAGAAAAAGATTTCCAGTGACCAGAATTTAGTAGTATATGCTGACATGTTCTCGCTAAGCTTAAGCTCATTTTCCCATGGTGTCTTTATGTACTGATGGAAGAGCATGCCGAAGACATTATAGACAATATAACAGATACTAACTCTTGTTCTTATACAGTTTTTATAAGTTCCTGTTCTAAAAGTACTTAAGGATGCCTAGATAATTTGATTTTCAATTGACAGTTTTAGAAGGAAGTTCATAATAGCTCAAGCTGATAGCATTAAAATATGTTTTATACCCCTCTACTCCTAAAATCATTTTTTGGGAGATAAAGTCAAATTCTCAGTTGTCTGACTCATCAGTAAAAGTTGGAGTTATGATAAGTACCCTTAGAGCTTATATGAAATTCACCTCTAAATTTCCAAGCCAAAACACACTGTTCTGGTCACCTATGTGCTGTTTCTTTTGTCTCCCTCATCAGTGTAAATAACTCCGGAAAGCAGGGACTGCTTTCCTATTTGAATTCTAAGAACTTAGCACATTGCTTGCAATATGGTAAAGACTTACTATATGCTTTCCCATTCATTCATTAAAGGCCTTTAGTATTCAGAAACTTACTATTTCCTAAAGCCACCCAATCTACTCTTAGAAGGTTCTAATTTTGAAGAAATGTTTTCTTTTTATTAAGATGAAATCTTCCTCCTTGAAATTTTAACACTTAGTTTTGCCCCTAGGCAAAAGAAGAAATTTTTTATCCTTCTTAAACCTCCTTCTCTTTGCCACTTAATCCACCTACAATGTCTCCTTTCTATTTCTCAAACAAGGCATTCTATCTTTTGACTTCAGGAATTTTTGCTATGTGTCCCTCATGCCAAAAATTTTCTCCCTTCTGATTTAACCTCCTGGTTTCCCTCAATTTCTTCAAATTTTGGCCAAAATCTAAACTTCTAAAGGAAGCCTTTCCCAATATTTCTCAATTCTAATGCCTTCTCTCTATTGATTATTTCCTTTTTGTCATGTATAGAGTTTTAAAGTAATTATTTGTATATTGCTTTTCCAGTTAGATCGTGAGCTCCTTTAGGCCAAGAGCTATCTTATGCTTTTAACCAACTAGTAATGCAGTGCCTGGAAAATAAAAGGTGCTTAACACATGAATATTGACTGACTAAATGGCTTGTTCTAAATAATAGCCCTTCAAATACTTGAAGACAGTAAACTTGTATTCTTTCCACCACTCTAGTCTTTTCTTGTCCAGGCTTACTCAATACAATTTCAAAAATTCTTCAAGTGTAAAGAAATTGTTTTAAAATTTTTTTCCTATGTTTCATTATTTTATTATAGCTATGTCCTCTCTTGTCAATACCATCTCTAAAATATAGTGGTCAGAAGTTGAATCAGTGGTTCTGATTTAATCTGATCAGGGGAAAATGTAGCAGAAATCCTATTACCATTGTGTTAGAAATAATGCTTCCAGAATATTCTGAGAATGCATCAACTTTTAAGGATGCCTCATATCATCATTGACTCATGTTGAGCTAGCAGTTCACTTAAAACCTCCTGATATTTTCACCAGAATTTTGTCTATCTAAGTATCTCCTAACTTGGACTTTTGGTTTTTAAAATCACATTTAGACCAGTGCATTTTTCTTTTGTAGATTTCAAGGATTGGCTCATAGTACTCATGAGCAAATAAGAATTCTATAAAAAAATGTTATGTCTGTCTTTATTTCTGTAAAGAGATGTTTAGAATTCTATTTATGTGGCACTTGTATATATCTTTGAAGGTAAACTCTCAAATATTTTATGCCTTCTGTAAAAAAATTTAAAGGAAATTTCTCTTTCCATTTCTTCTTGCTAGATTTTATAGGCATGTAATGGTAATGGAATTTAAAGATCCCCCTGTATTGTCTTGGTTTTCGGGTTGAGTGTTAAAACCCAAAGCTTGTGAATCCCACTTATGGGATGGACTTGTTGATGTGAAGAGAGAGGGATAAACTGGGAAGAGCTGGTGCTGCAGATTTAGAGAGAAGCCCAAGTAGAGAGAAGGCCCAAGCAGAGGAGGCCAGGAGGGCTTTTGCAGAGCAGTATCGTGGAGGCAGAGAGAAGAATTGCCAGGGACTAGAGCTGTTGAGGGAAAGACTGCTGAGGACCAGTTTGAGCTTCCCAGGACTTTTGAGAACTGCCATCTGGAGCTGCTGAGAAAGGAGGAGGCATGGCTGTGATGCTGGTATTTTGTCTGTCTGTTTTGATGTTGTTTTGCCATATTCATCTGCTGGTGAAGGACAATGGTGCTGTTGCATAGCTCTTGGAACCTTGCTGTTGGTTCAGAAGCCTTGAAGCAAGATTTTCTTGTTGTATGTTTACAGAAATCCTGGAAGAGGTTCTTGATGATGTTTTCAGGGGTTCTGGGACTGTTCTGCAGGCAGAGAGTGGATTAATGAGGACACTGGCAATGTATATTGTGTCTTTGTTAATCTTTGTCTCCCTGGGAACAGAGATTGCTGAGAACTTGCCTCATGTCAAGATGAAGGAAAGACTTTCCTTGGGTATTTAATGTTGTGATGATATCTTAACCTTGTTGTAGCTTCAGAGTGGAGGGCTTTTTGTGCTCTCCTGCCCCTTTTGAGAAAGTGCTTGGCATTAATGGATGGTATTATAATTCAGTTGTGATCCAGGGGTGAGAAACTTTTGACTTTTATTGCTGCTCTGTGACTGACCAAATGGATTTACTTTGTTTATGATTGGAAACTAATTTCCATTTGAGAAGAGAGACTTTGACTGACTAAATGAATGTACTGCCCAGGGGTAGAGTAGTACTTGGATTGAATTGAGAACTTACTTGCTAAACGAATGAGTTACACTGATTTTCTCTGTTCTGTGAATGTTTTGCCTCAATCTGTCACTGAATAAATATAGTTTGCTATGCTAGTATTCTGATCCTTGGAAGTTGTCTTTCCTTGGCATTACAAGGCATTATATAGAAATGCTGATGGTTTTGTAGATTTATTTTATATTTTACATATTTGTTACAGGATATTTTATTTTCTTTTTTTTTCCAATAGGGAGTCAACAAGAAGGGGAAAAATAGTTATCTGTTAATTAAAAATAAAGAAAGAGAAAAGGAGTGCTGCAGATGTGGAGTATTACATGCATTTTTAGATGAGATCACTTTTTTGTTAGTTTTACTTAACATATTTTTATTTTGCTATAAGATACCTCTCGTTGAGTGGGAGTAATCTCCAACTTTATAACATGAAAAAGTCACTTTGATAAAACTTTTAAAAAATAAATATCTAGAACACATGCATTAAGATATGTGATTAAGTCAATAATCCATGTACTCAGCAAATACATATTACTTGGAAACAAACTGTAGATATCCAATGAGATTGATTCAGAATTGAACGGGAAGGAATAAATCTATATGACTTTGAGGAAATTATACAGTGCTTTCAATGATCACAACCAATAATCTGATAGAAAATATAACCTTTAAAAACTTCCATAATTTTCTGATAGATTGGCAAAAGAACAAACAGTGATGGGAAAAGCAAGTCAAATAGACTATGTATACATAGGAAGTTCATATAGGGGATGATCCAATTTTAAGGGAATTTAGAGATCAATTCCCAAGGTGATAGAAGGAAGAAATGACAACAAAGACATGGGAAATAAATCAGAATCTATAATTATCAAAGAAAAAGAGAACAAAAGATGCTCATCAGTGCATGTATACATATCCAAATCCATACTTGTAAATGCATGACATGCAAGTTTACACATGCATATATCTATGCATGTGCATATATATGCAAGTACACACATATATAAAAGTGCATAGACAAGAGATGATTATAGCAAAAGGACAGTGAGTTAGATGTCAAAATCCTTCCAAAGAAGAAAGTTATTGGTTGTTTTTTTGTTCTTCATTTTTAATGCTACCAAACCTCTCTCTGAAAAAAAGGTTATATTTTTAATACCAATATTTTTACAGTGATATTATATAGCTGCAAGTCATAGAAAACCACAATCACTGAAGAATTAAAAGTGAAGGTCAATCAAAGAGTGAAAAAGGAGGATGCAGTAGATGCAAGCAGGCTACCATTCCTTAGAAATACAGAACTTTGAGGAATAAATGGTGTAAAATAAAACGCAAGAGCAAAATCTTAGCCAAAAAGAAGTCAGGCTGTTCACTTGCTGAGAGTAAAAGATAATCAAAGGGTAGTACACATACTTTATTAGTGTATCCACAATATTTAATAAATAATGAAAGTAAGGTCAAAATAACTTGCTCAAATTCATAATCAAAGTGGGGGGGGCAGAGAGGAACAGAGCAAAGAGAGAGAGGAGAGACAGAGACAGAGTTGGAGACTAAGTGAAAGAGAGAGAGAGAGATGAGAGAAAGACAGAGAGAGACAGAGAGAGAGAGAGAAGAGACAGACAGACAGACACACACACACACACACACACACAAAGAGAGAGAGAGAGAGAGACAGAGAGAGAGAGACAGAGAGAGAGAGGATTTGAATCAAGTTCTTCTGACTTCAAATTCAGTGACATTTTGATCACTTTTGCATACATTTTGTATGGGAAATATTCTATTAAACAATGATTTAATGACCTGTTAATTTTGTGCATGACTTAGTAAGATGTCTGAGAGTCATGCAGAGAAAATTGGCACCTTATTGTATTGATATTAGTAGCTTTTTACGTGTAGTATAAGACACATACTTCACCACATTAAGGAGGTCATTTTGATTTTTACTACACTTACTATTCACGTGATTCTTGTAAATTCTGGATTCTCCAGAAATTCAGAAACATATCACAGAAATAGAAATTATGTTTCAGTACATTTGGAAGTATTTTCCTGCCAATCTACGGCTTCTGTTTGGGCATGTTATTGCTCTTTTTTCCCCTCTATGTATCTACCTCAACAGAACTCATGTGATAATATATTTAGAACTCAAAAAAAAAATCTTACTGAGTATCTAGTTCAACTCATTTTACAGGTGAGAAAACAGAGGTCCAGAGGTTAAATGGCTTGCCCAAGGTCACACAGTTAATGAACTAGAATGCAAATAGAGACCCTTAGATTGCTTAGCCATGGCAAATTCTACTCTATTATGACATGTTGTTTTTTACTGACAGTTATCATTTCATTATCCCAAAAAATGCTATAAAATTTTTATATAGATGGAAATGAGAGATAGGTTACTCCAATAGCCTTATTTTGTGAGGGCTTTCTAGATGGTTTGACTTGTCTTGGGTCACCTAGACTGGTAGGTAGTGGCCATGTCAAGACCACATGTCAATTCTCCTGAATCTAAGGAAAGTGTTCCTTTCATACTCTTAACGATTAAGTAAAGTGTTTATGGAGTTTGTTTTTATTGACCTACAATTATTCTTGAAACTCTTCAATTTTCTTTATAGAAGTGGGCCTTACAAATCCTAATTTAAACTAAAATAAAGTTTAACTGTTATGAACATAATTATAAGGCACTGAAATGGGCAATGGGACTATGGGGTATTTCTCATTTTTGAAATGAGGTTAACTCTGATTTTATAAATCATCATTTTTATGTCTTATAAAAATGCATTTGGGGCACATGGAGCGTTTTAAACCACTGTTAATTCTTCAACTTCACACACTAACCTTTAAAAAGCTATAGTATTCTAATATCAATGAAATTGTTTTTAAAATGGGGAAAAATCATAATTACAACATATATAGGGCATATGTTCATATATACATATATGTTTATACACATATGTGTGTTTGTGTGTATATGTATACATTGTGTACTTGGATAATTTGCTTCCATGGTGAAAAATCACAAACACTTTAAACAAGTTCTTTAAATGTCCCAAAGTATGCAAAATATTCTTTGATCTCAAACTTTCTTAGAATTTTTTTGCCTGATTTCTCCCTCACCCCACACCGCCAGTAACCTCTATTCTATTGACACCTGTATGCATGTTTTATCCCCTTAGGAAAGTAAGCTTTTTGAGAGCAGAAACTTTTTAATTTTTATTTTTATATCACTCTTGAATATGACAGTCAATAAACTGAGTTGTGTACTTATTCCTTAGTCACCATTATTTTTCATTCTTTTTTTTCTTTACCTTACCATTGTTTGCCTTTTATTTAAAACATTGCAGAAAGTAATGAAAGAATGGCTAATAATAGGTAAAGGATTTAAAACTACTCTGACCTCATTTCTGCCCCTTAGAATTCCAGGTTTCTTTCAAAGGTCATCTCAAGTGTCACGTTCTACCTGATGCCTTTATTTATCCTGTCCACTCTCAGTGCTTAACCAGTTGCCTTCCTCAAGAAAATCTTTTTGTTTCTTGTGATAGAATTTAAATTACTTGAAAGCAGGATTTTTTTCTCATTTATCCCTGGCACCTAGACAGTGTCTGGCACATAGTAGGTGCTGAATAAATTCTGGTTCTTTGATTGGTTCATTGCTTCATTAATCAGGAAACCATGAACAGTAGAATATGAATTCTAACAAAGAGACATATTCAATGATTATTCTATGTGAACAAATAATACAAAACTACCAGATAAGATGATTATTAAATCATTGCCAAATAAGTGTTAACTTTTTAGAATGGTACTAGGTTAAGTATTCTTCATAAGGAGAGGAATTTTTCATTAAACTTTCTCCATTTACCTACATGTGAGAAAAAAAAATTCTGGGATAAAAGGAATTTCTATCACAAAAGAAACATTATTTGATAAAACATTAATGTGAATGGTCTTACATACAATTAATTGTGTCATGTGACAGAAAAAACAATCTAGCTTTGAATTGATAATATAGAATTGGGGGAAATGATAAATTTTGTCAAGAACTGAAACTTTTTACAAATATCCATATAGTTAGTGTGCTACTAAATTCAAAATTTCAGTGGATTTGAATTTTTTCTTCTCTATATGAAACTGACATGGGAAAACTGTCCCTCAGAAGTTTGCTTGCAGTTGGGATAATATATAATCTACAGTAACAAAATATTAAATGTGAAATTGGAGAAAGGTTATTACAGAAAACTTCGAGAATAATTGCTCCTGCATTTTCAATTCTTAAATTTGATTGAAATGTAAAGAATGATAAGAACATCCATTGCACTATACAAAATATTTTACTATTTTTAATTTTTTTACTGTCACTCACATCTGATGGAAAAGTAGTTATTTAATGAATGGGAGGAGAATGGGACACAATGACAAGAGTTAGCCATGGAATATATTCATTTATTTTAATTTAAAAAAAAAGAACAAAACTTCATTTATTTATACATTAATGTTGAGGCTGCACTAGAGTTTAAGAAGATAAAAATAAAAGGAAAACAATTTATGATACAGAGCCCTGTACAGAAGAGAGAAGAGGAAGACAGGATATGAGTAAGGGAAAAAGATAGGCAAACACTCATATACATACGCACAAGCTGAAGGAAGGTAGACTGGGCAGCCAGCATCAGGGCTCTTGGCTAGCCACCTGCTTCATGCAGGTTTGCAGCAGATATTTTTAAAGGCTGTGGGGTTTGTTCAAAGTTCAGCAGCATGTTTGCTCAGAGGGCTGTCAATGTTGGGTTCTCCCAGCAGGCTCTAGATAGATAGCAGGATAGTCCTGACATCATACAGAGCTGACCACTTGTCCTTGAGGATGTCCAAACAGATGTTGCCTTGGGTGTCCACATTAGGATAGTAACAAGGTGTGATTAATTTCACAGTGGGAACATTATAGGGGTAGCTACTGGGAATTCCAGGGAGAGCCTTTACCTTAGGTCTTCATATACTGTCCCAGATACCCCATGAGTGGTCCCAACCCACTTGAAGAGATTGTCTGACTCTGGGAAGGCAGAAATTCCTTTTTCTCCAAACATCATGAGAGTCATCAATTCCTGCTGTAACTTCTTGCTGGCAAGACTCAGGCTCGACCCCCTTAGAGGAGGCAGCCTGGGCACTGCCTGGGCGAGATTGTGCTAGGCCATGGGGGGCGGGAGATAAAGTAAAAGAAACTCCTGGGTGGCAACTGCCTGAATATATTCTTATTTTTTTTTTTGCTTTTTTTTTTTTTTAATTTTAGAAGTGGGAAGGCAGGGCAATTGGGGTTAAGTGACTTGCCCAGGGTCACATGGCTAGTAAATGTTAAGTGTCTAAGGCGGATTTGAACTCAGGTCTTCCTGAGTCCAGGGCCAGTGCTCTATTCACTTTGTCACCTAGCCGCCCTTTATATATTCATTTTTTAAGGGGAAAAAAAAAACAAAACTATTTCTGAATAAGTATGTCTTTTTATTTGACATAGAAGAATCTTAATAACTTGAGGGTTAAATTCAGTCCCATGAAGGAAAATACTTACATGTACCTCATTTTGACTTAAATTCTTTAAAATTGAGCTAACCATAAGGGCTTTCCTTGAATTATTCTGGACACTGCAGCAAAAGATCAAATCATATAGATTTCCTGTTTTTTTTTTCTTACTATTTATTTGTTTCTCTTTGGAGTGTTGAAGAATTATGTTAGATTTTTAGGCTCAGACACAAGAAAAAAAGGAAAAAAGCATGTGAGTAGGTAGATTATTTGCTAGAAATGAGAAGAGATGACACTCCATAAGTGAAACAAACCATAGTCACTGATAATTCTGGAAACAAGATAACTTATTTGTATTTCATGAGAAAAAATAACTATGAATTGAGTTTTTAAATAATAGACAGGA
>CM053580.1:92057492-92071178 GCA_028627135.1 Pseudochirops cupreus
TATATGGAGAGAAAGAGAGAGAGTTGGATGTAGATGTATAGACAACCATATAGATGAAGAAAGATCTATTTGTGTTTTTAGGCATGTATGTATTCATATACTAATTCTTGTATGCATATGTGGTTATACCAGTGTACTCCTAAGTATAAAATTCCCAAAACAAAGTAAAAAAACAAAACAAAACAAAACAACTTTTAAATTGCTACACAAGATACACTGAATTGCCATGTAAATTTAATTCTTTAAAGTAAAAGGTGTTTATTTAGTGAATAATTTCAGTAGAGACTAAGTTGATTAATGATTTCCATGTCAGAAATTACTTTGTAGAATGTTTACTATTATTTTTAAGTTCATACATCTTTGCCTGTACTATTCCAGTGAATCAAATCTCACAGGAAAAATGCAGTATCTACCTAAGTGAAACTAGATTGAGTAGGTAGGTACCTGATTCCATGTTGATTAGACTACTGTCCATTCAATTCATGATGCTTCATCATCTATATTGTATGATGTGGAGAGTTTTAAGATTTTAGCGTATTGCTCACAAAGATGTTTTAACGGACTGTGGTCAAGTTGATTAACTGAATCTTTTGGTCACATTTGACTTAGTGCACTTATATTAAAATGAACTTAGGCACTTTTGGTCAATTCATTTTTGACAAATACTATGCCAATAAGTGCATTGAAGGTGTTATTTAAAGACCTGTTCAATACTCATTTAAAATGTATACTCTTGGTGTAGTTGGTAAAACACTAGAATTGAAGTAAAAAGAGACCTGGGTTCAGATTACTGGTTGTGTGACCTTGGGAAATTTAATTATGCCTCTTTTGATTTCTGTTTCTTCATCTATAAAATAAGGAGTTTGACATTCTAGAGAGCAATTTGGCACAAAGCCAAAAGGGCTATAAAATGGTGCCTACCCTTTGTTTCACCAATACCACTGCTAGGAATATATCTAAAGGACATCCAAAAAGAAAAAAGAAAAAAGAAAAGGACCTATTTGTACAAAAATATTGATAGCAGCTCTTTTGGTGGTGGCTAAAAATTGGAAATTGAAGGGATTCCCATCAATCAGGGAATGGCTAAACAAGCTGTGGCATATGATTGTAATGAAATATTATTGTGCTGTAAGAAATGACAAGCAGGACAATTTCAGAAAAACCTGGGAAAAACTTACATGAACCAATGCATAATGAAGTGAATAGAACCAGGAGAACATTTTACACAGGAACAGGAATATTGTTCAATGAAGAATTCTGAATGATGATTGCATGAATGATGAGGTGTTATATGAGAGACAAAGGATGTGAGATTATCTTGATGAAAATCCAGAATCACATCTGTGCATTAAATTTGGGGTAATATGTGTGTTGGGAAGAACCCAAATGATTCTGAGTGTAATCGATAATAAGCTAGTAGCACTCATTCCCTAGTGGTGGAAAAGGGAACCACACTGGACTACTGTACATTTTTTTTTTTGCCCTAGAGAATACAAATTACTCACCCGAGCATTTTGATAGGATGCATTTATGAGGTTATTTTCAAGCTGATCATTTCAAGTAACTCTAGGAATAGGTTACAGCCATGCATGAGCTAAAGCTGGTTGCCCAACAGTCTTTCCCACTTGTTCCTTACCTGGGGGCAACACATTTTTAAAAGCTCTCTTTCATAAAGAAGTGAAAGAGTGGGGTCTTTGGTAGACACCAAGGGTTAGGTAAATTAAATTAGTATTAGGTTTCTTGAGCCTTGAGTTCCCTTAAGTGCCATGGAGAAGGGACAGGGTAGGGAAAAGAATCAAACATTTATTAAGAATATACTATTTGCAGGCACTGGGTTCAGATACATATACATATACATATACAGATACAGATACAGATACACATCATATACATATACATATACATACACATACACATACACATATAATACACATACACATACACGTACACATGAATACGCATACATATTCATATACATACACAAATTCATATACATATTATTTATTTATATAATCTTTACAACAACCCTGTGAGATAGGTGCTATTATTGTCTCCATCTTATAGTCAAGAAAAAAAAGGCAAATAGAGGTTATATGATTTGCTCAGGGTCATACAGTAAGCAAGTAAGTGTCTGATGAAGGATTTCAATTCATGTCTTCCTGAATCCAGGCCCACTACTCTATCCATGGTGCCAACTGTCTCTTTTCTGGCCTGTTACCGGACCTAAGTTGAGACTGAACAGAAGAGAAAGGTTCATATTGTCATTATTTATAGAGCATTGAAATGAACTAAGTGATACAAGATGATGAGATACGGTACATCCATTAATATGCAAACTTTTATGAATGGGTTGTGACTTTATTGGAGCCTAAACACTTCAGTTTCATTCTCAGTTCTTTGGTTCCTCTGCCAGCCAAGTAAGCCCTCCCCTTCTAGGACTTGGCCCACAAGAAACACTGACCACCAATTGCTGACTGAAGGAAGATTAGAGGGAATGTTCATTTAACTCTCTATAGAATAGCCCCTCATTATAGTCCTCTACATTGGCAAAAAAAAATGCCTATTGCCCCTAATGGGGTGAAAAGGGAAAGGAAAAGAAGGATATTTGTGTGGGGAACAGTGAGCAGGTAGGTGATGGTGAATTCTCCAATTTAAAAATGTCTCTTCCTTATTTGCATTACTGTAATACTTTGCTTGAGCCACTTTATGACATGTTGTATGACTTTGTGTTTTATTGATTTATGGATGTTTCTTACCATCCTCACTAAACTTTAGAGTCTTTGAGGTCAAGGACTATTATTTATGAATCTTTCCTCAACAACACTTATGACATCTTACACATTACAGCTCTTCAAATATTTGCAGAATAAATTTACAAATGAATATCATTTCTTACTCATGCTTTCTTCCTTTGGGTAAAGAGCTCACTTGTGAGTTTATTAAAAATATTTACCAAGTCAATGCCATGTGCAAAGCAGTGTAATAATGAACTTGTGAGAAGTAGCTCACCCGGCTTCTCTATTAGGGCATAACATTCAACTTGTCTCTGTAATTTTTAACTCAAATTTTATTATAATTTTTTCTTAGTATCAGTTTTCCATCCACCCATTGTGAAGACAAAAAATACAAAAGCCGTTACAAATATGAAATCATGCAAAACAAATATTCATATTAGCCATGTTCTGGAACAAGGGAGTGAAAGAAAGAAAGAAAAAAAGAAAACTATACTTTTATCTCCATTCTGAGTCCACCAGTACTATATGTGGAGGTGGAAATAGTTTTTCATTTGGTGTCCTTTGGAACTGTGGTGGGTCATTGTGTTGATCAAAGTTACCAAATCCTTTACAGCTAATTGTCTTTACAATATTGCTGTTACTGTATAAATTACTCTCCTGGTTCTAATAACTCCACTTTGCATCAGTTCATAAAAGTTAGTTTATGTCTTTCTTAAATTATTCCTTTCAACATTTCTTATGATATAATAGCATCCCATTACATTCATACCCCATAACATCTTCAGCCATTCCCCAATTGATGAGAATCATTCTCTTTCCAAATCTTTGCCACCACTAAAAGAGCTGGTATGAATTTTTTTTGTCTTATTAGGACTTTCCCCCTTTTCTTTGATCTCTTCAGGATATAGACCAGAAACAGTATTTCTCAGGTTAATGGTGTAGCTTTTTTTTTTAAATATTTTAACTTTTTGGACATTGTTCCAAAATCCTTTCCAAAATGGTTAAACAAAATCAAAAGTTTACCAACATTACATCAATGTATCTTATATTTGCACATCCCCTCCTATATTTGCCATTTTCCTTTTCTGTCATCTTAATCAATCTGATGGGCATGAGCTAGTATTTCCAATTTTTTTCTAATTTGCATTTCTGTAATTATTAGTGATTTTGAGCATTTTTCAAATGAGTTTTGATAGTTTTTATTTCTTCCTCTGAATAGTGCCTTTTCATATCCCTTGAACATTTATCAATTGAGAATAACTTATTCTAATAAATTATTTTCAGTTATTTATCCACTATTTTCCCCAGTAATTCCAGAATGTGTCATTGCATAGGGGTTATTAGAGATGTTCTTCAATGAGTTACTGATAACTTGTTTCAACTAGTTCTTTATTCTAGGACTACTGTAATGCCAAACAAAGGCAACTTCCAAGGTTCAGAATACCAGAGTAGTAACTCTCCACTTTATTCAGTGGCAAATTAAGAGAAAACATTCACAGAAAATAGAAACATCAAAATACAGCATTCACCATGTGTAATTCAATAAATTAGTAAGTCCTCAATTCAATCCAAATACTACTCCACCTGTGAGCAGTACATTCATTTAATCAATCCAAAAGTCTCCAATCATAAACAAAGTACATTCATTTGGTCATTCACAGAGCACAAAAAAGTTAAAAGTTTCCCACACCCCAGATAAAAACTGAATTACATTTATCATCAGTTAATACCAAGCACCTTCTCAAAAGGGGCAGTAAAGAGCACAAAAAGCTATCTACCCCTAAGCTACAAAGATATCTTCACGACATTTAATACCCAAGGAGAGGAATTTCTTCATCTTGACCAGAGGCAAATTGTCACCAATCTCTGTTCCTGGGGAGACAAAGCTTAACAAAGCCACAAAATGCATTGCCAGAGTCCTTATCAATTCACTCTCTGACTGCAGAATAGTCCCAGAACCCCTAAAAACATCAGCAAGGCCCTCTTCCAGGATTTCTGTACACATACAACAAGAAAATCCTTATTCAGGGCTTCTGAACCAACAGCAAGGTTCCAGGACTTCTGCAGCAACAGCACTGTCCATCACCAGCAGACAAATCTGGGCAAACAACATCAAAACAGACAGACAAAATACCGGCATCACAGCCATGCCTCCTCAGTTCTCAGCAGTTCAGGGTGGCAGTTCTCAAAAGTCCTCCAACTGGCCCTCAGCAGTCTCTCTCTCAGCAACTCTGGCCCCTGGAAATTCTCCTCCCTCTCTGCCTCCATGATACTGCTCCCCAAAAGTTCTTCTGGCCTCCTCTGCTTGGGCCTGTCTCTAAATCCACCACATCAGCTCCTCCAAGTTCATCCCTCTCTCTTCACATCAACAAGTCCATCCCACAAGGGGGATTGTGAAACCTAGGCAGGGTGAGGAATATCAATAAATTTAGCTTAATAATATACAGTGGTAGGGTGGTTAGGTGAGTAGAGCATTAGTCCTGGCTTCAGGAGGACCAGAGTTCAAATCCAGCCTCAGACACTTAGCATTTACTAGCCATGTTTCCTCAGGCAAGTCACTTAATCCCAATTGCTCTGGCCTCCAAATTGTTTTTTTTTTTTTTTAAATAATACATAGTGGTAGGCTCACAGAAAGGCACCAAATAGGAGACTTACTAGCTGTATGCAAGCCACAATACTCTTGATTATTACTCAAATCAGATGAAAAAAGAATTATGTAAACACTGTGGTTTTCTAGATCAATGTTTCCCCTAGGCCCTCATTTTAACTTATTTGACACCACTGGTCTATCACACAGGAAAAAGATCAAAGTTTATAGAATAATTTAGAAAATAAGGCAATCGCTAATTGACACTTTATAAATAGAACAGTAGATCGAGATTAGACAATTTGGAGTATCATACCAATCAAACAAACAAAAAAAAAAAACAAGCAAGATTGGAATTCTAAGTAGGTATGTGAACTGGGATTGGCACTCAGAATGGATAGGAAGATGAAGAAAAGTGTATCATATGGAATATGGGCAACAGTTAGTGTGTAGAGACTTCCAAACTCAGAAAATGACTATATGTAGGACACAGTATACAGACTCAGAGTTAGGTCCAGGGTTCAAACCAAGCGTGACAGAAAAGACATAGAATAGGGAGACATAGAATAATCAGAATCAAATACAAGTGTAAAGATTGTCCTAAGTGTGTTACTAAAGGACAATCATTTACCTGATAACATAGGTTGGCTAATGTTCACATTGGTTTTAAGTATTCTTCTCTACCACATAGGTAGACAAGGTTTGGTAAATGCTCCTCTTCAAAATGAAGCAGGAATTTTCAAGTGCTTGTGGGTAGTGACTACAGCAAGACAAGGGACACCAAACAATTCTAACATATGATTATACAAAAATTCCTTTTTATTAACCCATCAAAGTCTCTCTTTCTACTCAACTGTTCAACATTTAAGATATATTTTCTTAAAACTTTTTTTTTAGTTTTCCTTGATCCTTTTCATTTGTTTTCAATGAAATATAGGGTACTGCTAAAGCTGCCTCCAATACATATTAAAATTCCATATTTGGATTTGTAGTTCAGTCTGTCATCTTGAAACTAAATGGCAGGTGATAATTTTTTAGATGGTTATTACTTCTGCAAAGGACACATGATTATATCAAATAAAGTTTACCACTTCCAGACCCACTAGTCATATCCCCTACAGGTGCACCATGACTGACATCAGTGATTTCAGGGCTAGGGGCTTAAAAGTATTGTATGCCTCAGTGAAATAACTCTGAAATGAGCATAGCTATTCATCTCACAAGTATTTTGATGCACAAATTAACCCTGGATAAGAATCTCAGCTACAGCTGCTTTCCATTAGCATCATTTTAACTTTCTGGGTATCCTAGTGAGAAATGAATAATGTTGTGGGTTTGGTTTTTTTTTTAAGTTGGGATAATTTTTCTTGGATTTGTAGCTATAAGTAGCCTGATGAGTGGTCACGCTGAAATTGAAATTGGAGATGCATTTTTTTTGAAATTCATTAAATAGTCAGTGTGTAGAAGGGATTAAAAAATAAT
The DNA here is from genome assembly GCA_028627135.1 of Pseudochirops cupreus. Lineage (NCBI taxonomy): Eukaryota > Metazoa > Chordata > Mammalia > Diprotodontia > Pseudocheiridae > Pseudochirops > Pseudochirops cupreus. Next base: position 92,064,297 of record CM053580.1, read on the forward strand.
TAAGTAGCTTAAGCATAACTCTAGACAGAGATTCAAAGGTCCATCTCATTTTGCTCTTATATACCTTTTATAAATGAATAGGCATGTGCCATTTTTTTTACATGGTGATAAATTATATTATACACATAAACTCATTTTTATAGAAAGATGAGGATGAATAATTTCTAAGTTATTTCATCATCTGAATCTAAGTTTATATGGAGTTTATATATTTAAACCATAAAATGATGAGGTCAGGGTTACAATAAAATGATAACATATAGGTTTAGGGGTGCTCGAGACCCCAAAATACTGATACTCCTGGTCCTGCCAAATGAATTTGACTCAAATCTTCTCTCAGCCAAAGAAAAACAAAGTTTATTAAAGGTTTTCCATATTGGGTACACTCTTAAGGAGCCTAGGAATCTGTGACAATTGCATTGGACAAATGGGCCAGAATCATTTGACATGGAGTGAGTCTGCACCAAATCATTCTCTGGCCTTCCCCTGTGCTAGAAAATTCTATGGCACTCTCAAAATTCTATGGGCATGAGAGACATTTAGAAACCTAGTCATGCAATCAAAATAAAATCAAAGTATGTTGAAAGAAAACTTTGAGTGCACAGCTTGTCAGGACCATGTCCTTTGGTTGTTCCTATAACTTCTACTTCCACTATTGATCTCATAGTCATTTTTCCTTCTTTTTCTCTCTCCTGAAGTTTCATCACATTCTAAACATAATCATCATCATTATAACAACAACAAGAGTTGGCATTCATACATTTCCTTAATAAGTGAGAAGTGCATCATAATTCACTTGCAACTAATGCCTCTGTTTTGAACAAGGAGAGGCCACAAAGGTGGCAAGAATAATTAGAAAGGGATTAAGAAGAGTAAATGGGGTAGAATTTACATTTAATGTATATATCTTGGGCATTGAAACATCTACTTCCACCCTGCGTTATTGAAGCTTGTTTTTGAATGTTTTAAACTCTTTCCAGAAGGTACTGTCATATTTCCCAATCCTTCAGAGTTGGTCACATTTAGCTAAAGGAGAAGTTAGGTTTGATATAGGAAATTTTGCAATATACTTCCCCCCGAATAAACTTGTCTTCCATTGTTTTTTCTCTTCTTTCCATTCTCTTCAGGGCACAGCATTGATGCAGATGGATGCTGCCCTCCCAAAGATAGTTATCATGCCTCCACTGCACCAAAACATCCCTTCCTTTTGAAAATGTTTCCTGTTTCCATGGTTCCCCTTAATAAGCTGGTTTCCATGACTCCCATGACAAAAAACCTTACCAGAACAACATGACTTCATTCACCACACTTGCCATTCTGTCCTTCAGAGAAATTGTGTTTTTTGCTATTACACAGACATAGAGTAAATGTTTTCTTCCTTCCAACTTAATTGCAACTAACAATCATATGAAAATATCCTTTAGCTTCTTTACCCATTTTTTGAAGCAAAATTAAAAGAAAAAAATCTTCAATGAGTTGGATATCTTGATTTTTTATGTATTACAAATAATTTCTAGCCTTGCAAATCAAATCAATTAAATATATTAGAATTATCCTTACATACATTTATAATTTGGAATATCTTTCAGGAAAATAAATAGTAAAGAGTACAATTCTATTTTTGGGCAAATGTTTAAAAATACCATTAGCGTAGATATGTATTTACTTATATTACAAATTGCTTGCCTTTCCAAAGATGGGAAAGGAATGTACAGAGGAAGAGAATTTGCAATTTGAAACTCAAAGATTTAAACAACAACAACAACAGAGATTAGGTTTTAATTTTTTTTTTACATGTAATTGGAAAATAATAAAATAAATCAAAACATTTTAAAAATAAAATTAATCTGTTCACACAAAGGCATGCTGCACATTTGATATTTTTTCTCATCTATTTACTTAAGCTGATACTTAGGCATTTTTTATGTCATAGGTTGTGTGGACTTCCCAAAGAGAGGGATATTCTGTGCATGAGGTTACTTGGGTCCCATGGTCACCTCAGTTGTTCTCAACAGTTCTTGGCTTTGTATGCAACTCGACTCCATAGAACACCTCTCTAGAAGTCCAGGATATATCTTGGTAAGTTACCTGGACAGAATGCCCCTGGGATATATTCATTTTGCATTGATTTCTCTCTACATACACGGAGCCTTACCAGTTGGCCATTTACTAAAGGCAGGAGACTAGGGTTAGCATCATTAAACTGAGATCAGACCATATATATCTTTCTGAGAGATGGATAGATGATAGACATAAATCTTTATAGATCAATAAATATAGATAGCTAAATAAATCTACAGATAAAGAGCTATCTATTATTACTAGTCTATGGATCTGAAGAGGTAGATATCTATCTATATTTATTGATCTGTATGTATATTATATGTTAAATCTCTGTAGATCAATAAATATAGGTATTCATTTAGATCTATGTATGGAGAGAGTTATGTATCTCTAACATTCCTTAGATCTTGAGAAGGATAGCTATCTAGACTTATTGATCCAAAGAGATCTATATCTATCATCCACTTATCTATCAATATTTCAAAATAATTTATTTCCTTTGCAATCATATATTTTATATTAGGCATTTAATATCATTATTCTGACAACTGGTCCCTAGGTCACTTAAGTAGTAAGGTACCCTAGTCAAGTCAACCTGATGGAAGGAAATGTACTACAGATAAAACTTGAAAGATGGATTTGTTCATATTCTCTGCCCATCAGAGTATAGGTGATATGTTGGATGTGTATCTATTGCATCATCCTTTCCCTTGACAACACTCATGATCTATGGATGATGAGCTACCCATGTTAAACTGTTACAATGTTCCTTAGCAATAATGGAAAGCTGAACAGAAAAATAACTGACAGAAGAGTGTTAATCACTACTATGTCTGAAATCTATGCCAATACTGTGAGGAAATGGAAGAAGCCAATTTCAGGTCCATATTTAGTAAATTTTCATTTATTGACTAAACCCACTGCATAGTATGAGATGCACATCAGCTGATAACTATGTTGCACTGTCTGTATTCCTCTTTCTGTACTCACATGACTGTCTGGATGGGAAACTGAAGTGAGGGTTATGAGAAAAGTGTGATAGTAAGCAAACCAAATTGTAAAGTTCCTGGAAATTCTGTGATCAGAGTAATGTAGTACTATCTGGGGGCCACCTGGTGTCCAGAGAAACTGTGAGAGTGGATCATACATATAAATACATATATGTACACACATACATGCATAAAACATATATATATATAATTATTATTGCTTCTATGTTTAGAATAAATTATTATATTAAGCTGAAAATGTTTGCTCTCTTCTTGTGGATGGTGACTCTATTATTCCAAGGTTATGATATGGTTTTATTAATAGAGTGAATTCAGAGACAAGTTGGCTTTTTCTGGTAGAAATGATGCTTGAGAAGGAATTCTCATTGAGTTAATTCGTATTAATGATACTCCTTGATTTAGATTGGTATGCCATTCTAGAGAGCTTAGTTGACCTGATTTTAAGAAGATACCTGAAACATGAATCCCTTCTACAATAAATTTGGTAAGTAGTCAATACTGTCTCTTCTAGAAGTTCATAGTGATGGGGATATCATCATAAGATTATATAATTCTAGACCATGAAATTCCCTTAAGAAATTGTTTTCTACATTGAACCCATAATCTTTTAGAAAAGGCATAGAAACCCTAAACAATTAATTAAGTTGATTTTTTCCAAACAGGAATAAAATACAGCTAAATGTCATCCTGCCATGACATAATTGCTATAATGTCAATGATTAGATAATTTACCTCATATTTAGGAAGTCTTGGGTTAAAATCCTGCTTCTGACACATACTGGCTATATGACTTATATTAAGTCATTTAATTTCCCAAACTCTCTGTAATTATTTAAGGCTATAAAGTATAGAGAAAGCACTGATCTATATTGGGGAACTTTTCTCAACTGGGAGCTCCCTTTTATCACAGGACTAGCCCCTATTCCTATGAAATGTGAGAAGTAGGAGTCAAATCCAGGAGAAACAATCAGTGTACCTCTCCCACATTATTCTTCCATTAATATTTTAATGGCTTTATATTAATTTGAGTGAAATATTAATGTTTGAAATTCCTACCCAATGCCCCTAGTTCTTTCATTCATTGATTCATTCATTCACTTGTCAAACATGTTTTAATGAAAACCCAGTTTTAATGAGCATGAGAGATTAAAAATTGGCATAATGTATGAAGCTAGCCATGGAGTAGCTTACAAACTTAGGGAGATAGGACCTAAATGAAGACCATGATAATAAATTACACAAATCACATAGTAAATTACATAATGTGATGTTCTGTCTTAGAATCACTCAAAATAGCATTTTGTTAGGTACAAGGAGAAGGATGGTAACTTACACACCTTTTCAAAGAAGGTTTTATAAAAGAGTTAGTGTTTAATGAATCTTTAAAAAAAATAAAGAGATGAAAAGTAGGAGAGAAGAAAGTCATCAGATTAGTTTGACTAGAGGAAACAGGGCTCAGGAGGGAGTACACATAAAAGAAGGCTACAATTACAGATTAGTGCTTGATGATGAAAGGTCTTGAGTGTTAGGAAAAGAAATTTTATCTTTACTCAAGAGACAATAGGGAGAGACAGTACTTTTCAGGTAAGGAGTGAGTGCCAGCAAAGTGGTAGAGTGGACAGAGAACTGGACCTGGAGTTAAGATGTCTAGATTTCAAACAGCCTTAGATAGTCACTAGCTCTGTGAAATTAGACAAGTTACTTAATCTCTGTTTGTTTCAGTTTCTTCGAATGTAGAATCAGAATATGGTAGTATCTACCTTTCAGGATTGTTGTATGAATCAACTGAGATAATATTTGCAGAGTGCATAGCACAGCACCAAGAACATCATAGGTACTATATGAATGCTAATTATAATCATCATCATATCTAAGTCCTTTTTTTTTTCACTTTATGAATAAGGCCATGCCTAATTTTCCATCCATATAACTGTCCTTCAAATGTTTGTATAGCACTTCTTCTGGGAGCTACTCTCCCAATTTGCAATTTCAATTGTGTTGATGCCGTAGAGGTTCACTTGTCATTCTCAGTATTCCACAGTAATTATGTAAAATGTAATAGTTATAAAACATACACCTTTCATAATCTGAGGTGCCCTCTTCTACAAACCCAAACAGGATTAATAGAAGAAATAGATCAGAGTAGAATGAAAATGAAAAGTACAAGCACATGTGCATAGCAAAAAAATGTAACAGCTCCCTGTAATGAAAATTCTAGATCCCTTTGTAGAGTAAGTATGAAGCACCCATAGCATATAGCTTTCCATTAAGTGAGCCACTTGTGCAGACTTCCAGATATTAAATATATTGACATTCTCTCTATCATAAAAAGTCATGGTACATTAAGTGGTCTCATCTTTGTCTGTATATAACCATAGCTATTCCTATCATGTCTTCAGATTCTCTAATGACATGGTCAGTGGAAGGAGAGAAAGAAAGTAATACCTTTCCTGGGCTCATCATCCCCAACTTTTCATGCCATTGGATATAGGAGAGCTGGCTTCCCTAAGTGTTACTGGGACAGAAATATTCTACTATTAGACTGGGGAAATCCTAGACTGGAACATTATTTTTATACATAGCGTCTAAATGTGTAACTGATTCCTACAACCATTAGACTGTTTTCTTCTTTGTCAAGTTAGAGAAGTTTTTAACCTGAGAAAATGATTAGGGTATAAGTAAATCTTGCCTTTAAACATTAAAACTTCATCATATACAACTGTGCTGTGACAATTTAGCAGTGTTCTTTACTGATTAATTAAATAAGATGTATTTACCTTAACATTTAGAGATTAAATAATGTGAGATGGGAGTAGAACTCCTCCCACTCCTCACATTTGAATATAATAACCATTCCCTGCCTGTTTTCTTTTTTCCAGACTAAGCATCTTCAGGTCCTTGAATTTTTTGTCAATTTCTTAAAGGCAGGGAGATAGACTACTTCTTATACCCATTTCCATTTAGAACATAATGCATTCTTGGTTATTTCAACTGAAAAGTTTTGCAATGAAGACATGTAAGGATTTTTGTAGTAAGTTTTTGAGAAGCAAATGCTATCCCCAATATGCCTGCCTCTCTAAAGGTAGACTCAAAGAATATTGTCATCCATAAAACATTTAATACATGAATATTATTTCATTAGCCCTTTTGTACTTTCCCGTGTCATAGGGGTGATGAAGCAGATTGTTGTGAATAATAGACTTTACAAACATATGACTACTACTTATTTACTATTTTTTAAAAATTATACAAAGAATGATTTATTCTCAATACAGGGCTTCTGCTACACATAAGTTTGTGTTCAACATCACAAGGTCTCTTATGATTCAAGAGTACATGATTTTCCCTTTGCCATTTGAAAAGAGAATTAGTATTTCTAGTGCAAATATAATAGAGAAAGAAAGCCTATGATGAAAGGAGTGTATCTTAACCTTCCTGACTCCTATGTGTACATGCTCAGACTTATACACAGACAGAGAAGGTAGATACTTTTGTTTTGTACTTTGATGGATATTAAAAGGCATATCTGATCCAAAACACAACCTTGGTAGACCAGTCACAAATCCTGAAATTTATGCCATTAAAACCATTTTGTTTTAGGTTACACAAGGTGCCAGGCAAAAAGGGAAAGGAATATGTGAAGGTATACATAATGCCATTATTACCTTGGAAGAGAACATTAGAACAGGCCAATACTGATGATGTCTGGAAATAATTTTGAAGACCTAACATTCTGAATAAAATTCTTAAGAAGTCAAGAACTGGCAGCTGTGGGGCGGAGCCAAGACGGCGGCGTAGCAGCAGCAAC
>CM053580.1:92080067-92099906 GCA_028627135.1 Pseudochirops cupreus
TTTCAAAATTTTTATTCACCTCCTTAATTTTTTTATTATCTCTATTATACTTCAATTTATCTAGTTTTGAGAGGGGAAAGTTTAAGTCCTCTACTAGTATCATTTTACTGTCTATTTTTAGCTCATTTAACTTTTCTATTAGCTTTGGTGTATATATGTTTAGTATTAATATTTCTTCATTGTATATGGTATCTTTTAAGCAAAATGTTTTACTCTTTTCCTTAGTTCTATTTATTTTTCTTTTGCTTTATCTAAGATCATGATTGCTACCTTTTATTTCTCTTACTTCAGCCAAAGCATAAAAGATTATCCTTCAGCCTTTTATTTTAACTCTGTGGGTGTCTTGTTTCAAGTGCATTTCTTGTATAGTTGGAATCTTGTTACTAATCCATTGTTTTATCTCCTTCCATTTTCTGGCTATTTTCACTTCATTCACATTCATATTAATGATTATTAACTGTGTATGTCTATCCATCTTTTGCGCCCTGTTTATTCTTTTCTCTCCCTCTTTTTACCTTGTCCCACATCAACAGTCTGTTTTGCTTCTAACAAGGAGCTCCCTTACTCTGCCTTCCCTGTTTATGTTTTATGATGTTTATCTTCTGTTTTTTTTTTATCATGGCTTTCAGGTAATCTAATAATTCTAAAATTAATTCTCCTCAAACTGTTTTCTATGTCACTCATTTTTCCAATGAGATATTTCAAAATCTTTTCTTTTTTTTTTTCATTTCTTTCATTTGGTTTCATTGTCTCTTGGTGTCTCATGGAGTCATTGGCTTCCATTTGCTCAATTCTATTTTTAAGGAGTTTTTTTTCCAGTGAATTTTTGTATCTCATTTCCATTTGGCAATTCTACTTTTTAAGGGGTTCTGATCTTAAGTTATTTTTTGTACCTTTTTTCCATTTGGTCAATTCTACATTTTTAAACATTCTTCTCTTCTTCGGATTTTTTTTTGGTCTCTTTTATTATTTGGACAATTCTCTTTTCAAAGATGTTATTTTCTTCAGTGTTTTTTTGTGTTAATTTTGCCAAGTGGTTGACTCTCCTTTCATAATATTCTTGTATCATTTTTATTTCTTCTCCCAATTTTTCTTCCACCTCTATGATTAAAAAAAAATTGAACTCTTACTGGAATTTTTGGTAGGCTTATGACCAATTCACATTTTTCTTTGAAGCTTAGTTTAAACCTACTTGGACATAATTTTCTTATTCTGGACTTGTGTCTTTATCTTCATTGTCTCTATAGTAACTCATTTTTCTCAGGTTCTTTTTTGTTTTGTTGTTGTTCTTTACTCATTTTTTTCTAGCATATTTCTTGACTTTTAACTTTATATTAAAATTTATCTCTGCTCTTAGGGTGGAAAGGGGGTACTCACTGCCCCAAGTTTCAGACTGTTATGCTGCAAATTTCAGAGCTAGCTCTAGGGTGTCTATAGGTTTTTGATGCTTCCAAGGTTGTTTGATCTAGGGAGAGGTGTGGTCACTGCTCTCTTAGTCTATGTTCTGGTCTTAACCCAGCAAGGGACCTTGGCCCTGTAACCACAAGCACTAGCACTCCTTAAGGTCATGGGACTGCAACCTGGTTCCATGTTCTCCAGAAACCATAATTTTAAATGTCTCCCTCTGTTTAGGAATTGAGATCAGGATTCCTATTCCCCTGTGAGTGACCACAAGCATTCCTCTTGACCTTATAAGTACAACCAGGGTCCCTTGTCCCCTAATCTGTGAATTGGTCCTTTTGGCCATCTAATTATGACAAAGCCAATATAAGCAAGAAAGTATAACGAATTAATAAATGTTTACAGATTTTAGTGTTGTATTTAGAAAAAATATAAGTCAATCTGGAACATTTACTGACATGCTTAATTCTTATTGTGCTCCATGATAATTAGGCATGAATTGTAGACAGATAAAGAAAATAACTGTAATTACTATTGTTTAAATACAGCCACAGCAAGCATTTATATAGTCAGCTGTAGGGAAAAGGGCAAACTAGGCTAGGAAGAAAGCTGCTTGAGACTTTTGTAAAAACTATTGGGTCAGTAGTCTATGGGAATCAGAAGTCCATGGGAAGTATCCCCCCTCATATCTGCAGGAGGAGAAATTTCTCCAGGGGTAAAGGTACAGCTGACTTGGATTATCCTTTACTCAGCTAGGTTGTTAGAAGATTCCTTCTGCTTTCATTTGAAGGTGTAGTGGTGGGGTTTAAGCAAATTTTGGCCTCAGATTTGACAATGGAAACTGACAGAAGGGAGAAGCAAAGCAATGACTGTTATCTCTGAATTTATTCACTGTTCCTTACAGGTAATTTGTTTGGAATACTGAGGGATGGAATTATTTATTGATTTACCAAGCTCACTGAAATAGTATCTGTCACAGGGAAGACTTGATCCTAGAATATCTTGACACTAATACTAGTTCACTATTCACTATGACATGCTGCCTAAACTAAATGAAATTGATTTAAATCACACACACATACACATACACAATTAGCTAGTAAAAGTCTTGCAAAAGGTAACAGGAGAAAATAAAATTTAGATTCTTTTTATTTTTCTTTTTTAGATTGTTTTTCTTCTTTACATTAAAGGCATTTCTGTATGGCTGCTGTTCTCAACCTGTGTGTTATGTTCAATTTGTAACAATCAAAATACATCCTGCATATCAGATAGATTCATGACAGTAGTAAAATTACAGTTATGAAGTAGCAACAAAAATAATTTTATGGTTGGGGGTCACCACAACATGAGGAACTATATTAAAGGGTCGCGGCATTAGGAAGGTTGAGAACCACTGGTGTATGGGTTAAGAATGAAAATATCCTTTGAAAGAGAAAGGGGAAAATAAGCTCAATGCCTATATGTAAAACATAAAGCATGCAAGAAGAGGGGCTGCCTAGGAAATGATCCTGTACAGTGCAATAATTTGAATAACCAAAACAGAGGGTAAAGATATCAGGGTCTTAAGAGATGGAGGAGAGAGGGGATATCAGAAAGTAAAAGAGAAACAAGGTCAGAAAAGAATAGTAGGGACCTTTATGGGTTAAGGGTTCAACTTGCTTCTTTCAATTTTTATAGAGATTAATGTATTTGACTTTTCACTTAGTTTTAATTCCTACTCTTCCCTTGATAGATGCAAAAGTAGTAAAGAGAATGTGTTGTGTTCCAAATATATGTGAAGCATACAAAAAATGTAAAATGCTTCAAAACATTTGGGCCAGGATAACTGATTTAAAGGTGAATAGAGTAGTATTTATCTCTACAAAAGCCATGTACTAAAAAAAAAAAAAAGGTAGTGAGGGAACTGCTCCAGACTCAAAGGCAATAAGTTTAGATTCTTCATAATCAACTTACTATATGCCAGGAACTCAATGTTCAAGTCACTGGGTATGTGTGGACAAAAACTAAAAGATCTGTCCTCAGGGAGTTCACATGCTGTCTTGAGAAATTATGTGAATATCTAAGAGTTAATATGAAATACTTATCTGTGCATGTTTGTATGTTTGTATTGTATATGTATAGTGTATGCTGCTCATATAAAATGTATATATTATCTATCAAGCAATATCTTAGAGTCTGAGAGGAAACATGGAATCTTAGAGAATTTACCATGCTATTTTAGACTTGTTTTATGTTAATAAAAAACACAGGGTTTATAAAGCATTTTTCCCCATATACTATTATTAAATGACCCTCTCACCCTATGAAGTAGGTACTGTATGACAGCTTTACATATTAAGGAACTAAGGCTCAGAGGCTTACTCAAGAGTACTCAACTGGTAAGTATCTGATGGGGAATTCTAATTAACATATTCCTAATTCAAACTCCAAAGTTCTTTCCGCATCACTACACTGCTTTTGTCAGTATCTGGAAAAAACAAAAACAAAAACAAAACTAGGCCCTGTGGGTGAGAGTTAAAAGGAACTTGATTTCAGCTTATTTTTTTTCCATCTTCAAATAAATTCGTCTCTCATCTCTTAATTTTATTTTTTAGAAATCATCCATTCATATTCAACTCATCCTGTGCCCTCTGTCTATGTATACATGAACATACAAATGCCCCCCGTGTGTGTATATATATATATATATATATACACATACATATACATATATATATACATATACACACATATATATGTATGTATATACATACATCCTCCAATACATACATATATAGTATGCATATATGTGTGTGTGTTTGTGTGTATACATATATTTCTTTCAAGTATCCTCATCCTGAGAAAAGTTTTATGAGTTACAATTATCATTTTTCCATGTAGGAATGTAAATAGTTCAACTTTAATAAATTCCTTATTTCTTTGTCCTGTTTACCATCTCATGCTTCTCTTGCTTCTCTTGTAAGTGAGTGAGACCATTAATCTTTTTAGTAGAGTTTATTGGCTGCCAGCTGCAAGGAGTGAAGCTTACCCAAATCAAGCAGCCCCAAGATGCCTTTTCTTGGGGTTTATAGAGACAAAAGTTGCAATATAACTGTTACCAAGGGGAAACCACAACTTAGTTGCTATGCAAGAGGGGAAAATACAGAAGCCAAAAGGTAGCAATCAGTTCACTGACTAACAGTTGTTGCCTAGCGATCAGTTTGTTGTCCAACTGGAAAGTTCCCAAATCTATTTTGAGAACTGAACAGAAGGGAGTAGGGTATGGGCTTCAGGTAGCAGATTTGGACAGGTTTACTTGGCAGGTTTGATGCCTAGGTGGGGTTTGTTGATGATTCTCCTAGGGGACCAGGAGTATAGATTTTAGGCTCATTTCTTAGGTGAGCTTGATAGGGAAGGGGGTTGAGAAGTGTTCCTGAAATGGAGGTTACCACATTTGCCACTTCTTTTCGTCTAGAGTCAAACCCTTGACTCCCAATTGTTGCCTGATAGTGGGGTGATGGACCTAGGTTCCCTTATGAGGAGAAGCTTGACTGAGTTAATATGGGATTGAAAACAAACAAGGGCCTATAGTGAGTACTGGGCCAATAGAATATTGGGGCTGGAGACAGCTTTATTAGGATGCCATTATCCCCCCTTCAAAGAGCTGGGGTCCAAATTGATTTGGGAGAAAGGATGAAGGTCTCAGATTCTGTAGTTTCTTTGGGCTTAAAAGGAGAGTAGAGCTGTCCTTGTCTCAGTGGGTCCCGAGGAGGAAATTAACCAGAACCAAGCATGCATCATATCCTGGGGATGATGGGTGAGTATAAACTGGTATCCATTGTTTGCTGCCAACTGTAGGTGAAGTGGCCTGTAATCTGAGAGACACAAATCTGAAAGGCAAGTTCAATATGCAGGGCCCAAGATATAAGGAGAAAGACAGATATATCTAGTAACAGGCAGTTGACTAGCCCAAGAACCTTTTTACTAAACTATTTAGGCTGTAGAAAGGCATATCAGTTTAGGCTGAATAGCTCATACCTAACACACACTTTAGCAGCTCAGATGTATCCCAGGCTTAGTATATGGGATAATGATTAACTTGTGTTTGTACCTTTGTTTCACAAGCTTCTTTTCTCTTTGTGAAATTGTTCTCCTATCATTTAGAACAAAAAAATGTTCCATTCCAGAGATTTAACCTTTCACTTGACTATGCAGGCAGGCAGATGACAAGCTGGAGTATTAATTGACCCAGTTGTTTGGAATATGGAATGACTACACATACAGATTGAAAACAGCAAGATTTCACATACCTGCATTATATTCATATATTTACTGACCACTTGCTCTTATTAGATAAATTTACATAAAATTTGCACAAAAAAACAGGGACATGCCAGATATGACAGGATCAACCATCCTTGCTCTGTTTAAATTCAGATAAGAATCACTTTAATTCCATCTAATAGCCAGACTCAGGAATAGCCAGGTGGAAAACATTCCTTTTCAAAGAATGACAATGGGGAAACTGAGCCTGGAGTGTCACATTGTAGATTGAGGCTAAAATTATGCTCTTGGCTTTTCCCAAAAGTAAACCTTCACCTGTAGCAAGTTTCCATCTGAGTAGCTTGTGGCATTTTTCTCTGATACTGATTTAATGCAGACAACTATACCTAAATTCAAACTCAAAATAAAATAAATATAAAATTAGTTGCAATCCCAATGGCTTTTACCTCAAATGGCAAATCTTACCAATCACAACTTAGGTCTTTTATTTGTATCGAGTTGCAATAAGTAGATTTTCTACAGTTCAGACTTGTAATTAATAAAAGTTTACCATGACTTACATGCATGAGAGATTTCATTTCTCAGTAAGTCAAGTTCATTGTCTAGGAAATCTATAACCCAAACAAGCTTTTACTTTTCCTGGGCCTGATGACATTACCCACTGATGGTTTCTGGGGATCTAGCAAGTTTACAAATAAAGAGAAATCAATAGGGACCCCAAAGAAGGGGCTAATAAAAATCCCCACTTTTTCTTGTGAAGAGTCAAACCCTTGAGTCAAAACTGGGACCTGGTCTTCCCTATGATATTCTTCTTCTGGACTGATGAAAATCAAATACTTTATATGTGACAAGTCCCCTATTTTCAATACTGATTTTTCTTTTTTCCTTGCCAAGATGCCTTTCAGGCTTCCCATATTTTATTTTTAGGATCTCGGTATATGGTAGCTGGTACATGTTGACTCTGGTCACATCCTATAGCCTACATGGAAGGTGACCTTGGCCATCTTCCTAAGGGAGGGGAGTAGAGAGGGACTATCCTATCTACCCTTAGAGCTACTGTGGGATCAGTTTTAAGTTTTAACATTAAAACAGTAGTCCGAATAACTTAGTTAAGGATCTTAGAAGTTTAAACAATCTTAACTGAAACTTCATTTTAAACAAAGACAGACTTGGAAGCATGTGATTTTTTTTTTTTCAAAGTACAGTACTCCAAAATATTACAAGAGAAACTGCTTCTCTTACAACATAGATAATACAACTGTTTGTCTGTAACAGTATCAGGAGCAATTACCATGTTCTTAAATTTAATCTTTGAAATCAAAACCAATTAATTACCAACCTGGTGACCTTAAAATTCCACATGAAGTTACACACAAATAAAGTTTTCTTAGTGTCACACAGCCAACCAAGTTGTCACTAAAAAATCAATTACATTCTGGAATCTCACATAGATGGTGAATTCCATGAACCATAAACCTTTAAATTAACATGAATACATCCTTAGATGGAAGGAGCTTGAAAACCACATCCCTATATATATGCATATATATATGTATGTATATATATGTATGTATGTATGTATATATATATATATGTATACATATATATATATGTATATATATATATATATGTATATATATATATATATACACATATTTCTTTCAAGGTTTCTCATATGCACAATTAGAATACTACAAAATGCATTTCCAATTCACGTTGAACATAAAATTATTCATTTCATCATTAATAATGTGAAAACTGTAATTTTAAATCACTGTATATTTCCAGAACAGCAAAAAAGTTAAATGAACAATCAGATATCATATTAAATATCTACAGTATTTTTACTACCTGTATGTAAACCAAATATAACAGCTTTAAATTATCAGATTTTATAACAAAAAAATCCAATTCACCTACAACACAATCCAGATTAAAATAATGCTGTAACCTCCTCTTTAACTACAGGTAAATGTGTAAATACCTGGTATTCTAAATAGCAGATATAAACAGTATAAGACAGCATTAGCAGAACTGATAAAGTAACAAAAGTGGTTTTACACAATTTTTCTTCATCTTTCAGTTTCAACAAAACTCAGATTGAAAACTGCTTTATCTAACACCATTTCTAGCTCACGCTGCTCACTCAATTTTTACACTATGAGAGAATTTTACTACAGTGTAGAAATATAATAATAACACAAAAAGTAAGACGACTTTTATTGGATTTCCAAATCACATATAAAAATTATTGATAGATGATTGGTCTTACCAAGTACAGAGGCTTGTTGACTTCTGACTTTATTTCTTTTTCTCTCCTTTTCTCATCTCTCACAGTTTCAGAGCCTGGTTGTGGGGGTTGTCAATTTGGGAAGGAACCTTGTGTGGGAGGGACTATGAACTAGGGAGTGTCAGGAGGTTGTCAAGTCTAGCAGCTGAATTAAAGGTTGGTGGGGCATTTAGGAAGGGGTTTTGCTAGAGAAGTGGGCTTCAGGGTACCCAGGGACCAACGGCTGTTGTCAATGGAGCCCCACTGTAGTTATCGTGCCTTCCGCCCTTGTTCCTTTCACCAGGTGGGGGGAGATTCTAACTTTTCACTGCAGCCTTGGCTTGGTCAGAGCTAGGAGAACAGGGTGAAGGATCTTAATGGTTCTAACCACTCACTGTATCCTTTGCTTGGTCAGAGCCAGGATGCCAGGGATAAGGCACTGTGGCCCTAGTCTGGGAAGAGCCAGGTATTCACTCCCTTAAAAAAAAATTATTTGAAAATCAGGGCTTTGAACCTTCCAGTCAAGGTTGAATGGGGCTCTGGAAAAGATCCAGTGGCACCTAGGTCCCTTTTGTTTGTACTAGATAGTTCAAAGTTTCATTTCTGAGGTATTTCTCTTTCAGATCTATGCATTTTCCCAATTTATCTTAGTGCCTTATAGTGACGAGAATGAATCCATTTACCTGGATCTATATTCCCAATGATATTGCACAGTTCTCTTTCTGTGACCCAGGAGAAGGTTAAGTACTAGTCCAATTCCAACGTGCAGCTTTCAAACCTGCCTTTCTTTGATCTGTGAAGTGACCCCTTTTGTCTTAGATAAATCTTAGCACCTCTGCAACAACAGCACTGTCCTCCACCAGCCTATGAATCTGGCAAAACAACATCAAAACAGACAGACAGAATACCAGCACCTCAGCCACACTTCCTCAGTCATCCAGTAGTTTGGCTGGCCTTAGGACCCAGAAGAAATCTCAGCTGGCTCCTTTGATCTCCAGAATATCATATTCCAAGCCTTTTGCTCCCTTAATGTAGAAGATGCTAGGTCTTGAGTTATCCTGATTGTTTTTCCACAATACTCAAATAGTCTCTTTCTGACAGATTGCAGTATTTTCTCCTTGACCTGGGAACTCTGGAATTTGTCTGAAATGTTCCTAGGGGTTTCTTTTGGGGATCTTTTTCAAGAGGCAAAGGGTGAATTCTTTCAATTTCTATTTTGCCCTCTGGTTCTAGAATATTGGGGCAATTTTGCTTGATAATTAATTGAAAGATGGTATCTAGGCTCTTTTTTTCATCATGGCTTTCAGGTAGTCCAATAATTTTACAATTATTTCTCCTCAATCTATTTTCCAGATTAGTGGTTTTTCCTATGAGATATTTCACATTGCCTTCTATTTTTTCATTTTCTTGGTTTTCTTTTATAGTACCTTGATTTCTCATAAAGTCATTAGCTTCCAGTTGCTCCAATCTAATTTTGAAGGAGTTATTCACTTCAATGTGTTTTTTAAATTCCTTTTCCATCTAGCAAATTTGACTTTTTAAAGCATTCTTCTTCTCATTGGCTTTCTGGGCATCTTTTGACAATTGAATTAGTCTATTTTTTAAGGTGTTATTTTCTTCAGTATATTTTTGGGTATCCTTTGACAGGCTGTTGACTCACTTTTCATGATTTTCTTACATAATTCTCATTTCTCTTCCCAATTTTTCCTCCACTTTTCTTACTTGATTTTCAAAACCCTTCTTGAGTTCTTCCATGGCCTGTAACTAATTCATATTTTTCTTGGAAGCTTTTGATGCAGGAGTTTTGACTTTGTTGTCCTCTGATTTCATGTTTTGATCTGTTTTTCCCCAAAAAAACAGTTTCTCTGGTCTGATTATACGTCCTCTGTTTGCTCTGTTTGATGCAGGGGTTCTGACTTTGATGTCTTCCTCCAATTACAACCCCAGATCCTTTTTGTTCCCCCCAAAACATCATCTGTTTGTACTTCCATTGCTTGCTCATGTTGGCAACCAGTTACTTGACTTTTGAGCTCTTTGACACAGTAGAACTCTGCTTCCAGAATGGAGAGAGATATGTCCCAAATCTCTGTGGTTTTTACAGATGCCAGAGTTATTAGATGGGTGCCCTCTATATAGCCCCCACAAGCTCTGGCTCACTGGTGACACACCCCAGGACCACCACCCAAGACCATGATTCAGATCCAAGCAGGTCAAAGCAACAGTCTTAGCCTCTGAATGGTCACTTGGTCTACCTACAGTCTTCATGCCAGGAGCTCTGGAAGCAGCTTCGTGACAGTGGATACAGGTACCATACCTCCTTTCTTCTTGCTCAGGGGGTAGCAGCCAGACTGCTCTCTTCTATTCCCCTCTGGACCAACCAAATTCCACACTGACCTTTCACTTTGTCTTTGGCATTTATGGATTGAGAAGTCTGGAAACCACTACAGCTGCTAGTGATTTACTCTAATGAAGTCTGCTCTAGGCACTGCTCACTGTGCTGCCCTGGGGCTATAACCCTAGTTCAGACAGGACTGCCCTTGGCTCCTAGCAGGTTGTAATGGACCCTTCCTGCCTGCCTGCCAGGCGTCTTTCAGCAAAAGATTCATTTCTTTCTGTCACTTTGTGGGTTATGTATCTCTAGGTTTTTTCAGAGTCATTTTTTACATGTATTGGAGGAGGTGGAAGCTGGAGCTGTGCCAAAGTCCTGTTTCTACTCTGCCATCTTCACTCCGCCCCCAAAACATGTGAATCTGAGACATCAAATGATCTTTTTATCTTGATGAACTGAGAATTTAGACAGGGAGCTTTGGAACATAATGGGCACATCCTTGTTCAACAGACTGCACAACATCTCATCTAGGGGGCAGGTTGAACCCATTTGTCAGCAGAACACTGTGCGCCCCTTCATAGAATCTTAGGCCACCATAAAACTACCACTGTACATTGTCTATGAAGCCCTGCCTTCCCTTTCTCCCTTTAATTGACTGTTGAAATGAAAACTAATGGCTTTGGAATGTTAGTAGTGGAGAGCCAAGATTAGAATTTCTTCAAACTATTGGTGATCTTTTATCTTATCTCCATAAGAGTTGCTTAGGCCAGAGGGTAAGGTTTCCTTAGGGAATTGTGGTGAAACTCATTAAGAGCCATATATAATTTCATGCCTCAGAACATTCTTTAACCTCCACTTACCAAGGGGCAACTGCTTCCCAAAATTATTTTGGGAGGAAGGAGGGAATGCACAATTTAGATAAATGTAAGAGGCTAGATCTGATTGGTAATCCTTTATAATGAAAAGGCTGAGAAATAGTTGACCTTACAGCTTATAAAAGTGAACTAGTTCTTTTCTTCTCTCTCATACTTCCATTCCATCTTCAAAGATGGTCTAGAATGCAGTCTTATGTGTACCTGGTCAGGAATGATGGTGGTGGGATATGACAATAAAATTTTTTCTGCTCCAAAGGGCAGTTAGTTGTGACTCTGATGAAAACTAAAGGGGAAAATAGCTATGTTTTCCCAACTGACCTGAGAGCAGAGATCCTGGACTACAGGATGCTGGCCAACTTGATCTCTTCTGCTTCCTTTTCTAGGAGGAGTGGAGATCTGATAGTATGATTCCTCAACTCAATAAACAATAGCAACCAGGGAAGTAAGAAATATCACACAGAAATATATTGCAGAAGCAGATGTATCTGTACAGTCCCAGCCTCAAGTGGAAAAGTTCTTATTTCTGAGAATTCAAAAAAAGTGACCTTACAGAGAGATAATGGATCTCCTGATACAGTGTGTCCTTAGAGAAAGAAGTAGATTGTTCCTACACAGAATCTTATTTAAAGATCAAAGCCAGTTAATTACTTCAGATGTAGTTAGTCCAGAATGTGACTGGTTCTTTAGCAACTACTGAAGTATATTTATAGAAGGTTCTAGCTTTTTATAAGCAGAGCATTCTATAGACTGCTATGTAAAGTGATTTTTACAAAATTCAAATTTGCCCAGCAGACATGAGAAAGAAAAGGAGGGAGGAAGGGAGAAAGGCAGGCAGGAATAGAACCTTGTATCCACAGAAAGAGGGGTCTGGCACAAGGTCCAAGAACATATGAGGGTGGTGACAGAGAAGAGAGAAGGAAGAACACGCTTGTTGGAAACAGCCACTAGAGAACAGAGTAGGGACAAAGTTTAGCCAAGATAAAGAAGGGGGAGGTGAGGAGACACATACGAGCTGGACACAGAAGCAGACAGGAGAGGAGTGGCTAGGCACAAACACGTGCAGACAGATGGAAGACAGACACATATGTACTGGAAAAGCTGAAGGGTGGGCAAAAAGGGTCAGAATTATTTCTTCCTATGGGAAGGAGTATCAAGACAACCCTCCTCAAAAAGGGGTAATAGTGATAGTGGTGGTAGTAGTGGTGGTGGTCTCTCCTTGTTCCTCCATTTTCCTGCTTTCACCTAGATTTTTTTTGTTTTGTTTTGTGGGGCAGGGTTGTTGGAAGATCACAGAATAGCTAGCAGTGGGGTAGGAGCTTAGAGAGAGGACCACACTATAAGACAAAGTTAACATAAGTTTTGGGGTTTTTGTTTGTTTTTTTATGTGTATTTCTTTTAGAATTTTCACAAAAAGTCTATTTATATAATGTGAATTTGCATAAAGCAATAACTATCTTCACTTTCTATGAAGAATTGTGCATGATCTTGAAGAAGAGATTTTACTGAAATGTTTTGCTTCCATTCTAAAAGAAACTCCCAGTTCAACTTACTGGGAGGGAGATTATAGGATAATTTTGTTCATATATATATATGTATATACATATATATATATATATGCATATATATATATATACATACATATATATACACACACACACCCATATATATATATATGTATATATATATATACATATATATAGCTGTTTATGGGTTCTTATGAGACTTTTATGTTCACAGCATATCTGTTGACTAAAATAAATGCTGCCCTATACTCAATATAAATTTCCTATATTTAGTGCATGTATATGAACTGGAAACTCTATACTCACATTTGGCAAAACTGTGATACTTTGAGTTTGCTGGGACATTTTCTTGGAGAGACTTCAGATGAGGGTAATGAGCCAAAAAGAGAAAATTACCCTAATAAGTCAGGGTTACAGGATTTGCAATGATCTGTGTTAGCCTAGAGTCTTGGAGGACTGGTGGGCTAGTAGGAATGCATCATGTAAAATGTGTCCATAGTATCAGGGATCAGTATTTGCCTTTGTGGGCTTCTTTCTACTTTTCTGTAGCATCTTGAAGCACAGAAAATTTTTCTGCTTATAATGTTAAGGTTAAGCCATCTGCCATGGCTAGTTGAGTTTCTTAATAGAGCCAAATAGCACTGGCTGGTGGCCAGTGATAAACCTTGTTTCACTATTGTTTTAGATCATTCTAATTTGAAGACTAAATTTATATAGAAAG
The DNA here is from genome assembly GCA_028627135.1 of Pseudochirops cupreus. Lineage (NCBI taxonomy): Eukaryota > Metazoa > Chordata > Mammalia > Diprotodontia > Pseudocheiridae > Pseudochirops > Pseudochirops cupreus. The sequence continues at coordinate 92,093,449 of CM053580.1, forward strand.
GAGCCATAGAAAGCTAAGTTTATCAGACCCTACCAGCTCACACCCCCATTCTTTTAATTTTTTTGAGATTTGAAATAATTTTCACCTTTATAACATTCTCTGTGTTAGAAAGAGAAAAATACTTTCTTGAGTTAGTACCTAATTAATAAAACATAATAATTGATAAATAATTACATTATAGCTGGCTTTTTGCTAAGTGCTGAGGATACAAAGAGAAGCAAAAACAGTACCTGCACTGAAGAAATTTATTTTCTAATGGGGGAAACCACCTGTACATTCAAGATAAATTGAGACTACATTGAAAGTGGCAATAGCCAGAAAGAAACTAACTACTGTGTGATGAGAAAAGACCTTCTTTGGAAGGAATTGCTGTATCTGAGAGTTGAGAGAAATGAGGGATTCTGAGAGGTAATGGTGAGGAGACATTATTTCAGTTATGGAGTGCAAAGCCTCCATGAGTCAATGCAAAGCTAAGAGAAAGGAGATGAAGTCATGTAATGAACAGCAGACAAATCAGTATGTTTGTTTTGAAGCAGTACTCTGGTATAAGAAAGTCCCTCCTGGGAGGACATAGATTCCTCTGTTGACACTTGCTTTCTGTACCTGGTATCACAGCATCATACTCTCCCAATGCAGGTGGGGCTGTCAATGAAGTAAGTTTTTATTGGGTACCCAGTTTATATCTAAAGAAAGGTCTATAGACCAGTTAGAGAAATTGAGGAAAACAGTCACTTAATGAGTGTTAGTACTGGAGATAGCATGAAAAACAATAAAAGTTAGTTCAGTGCAAAGATTATTGCAAACAATGGGGAACAGAAGGAAAGGGAGAGAGGAAAAGGACACACAACATACAACTCAGGCATATGCACTAACATAGAGTTTAACTCATGTAAGGGCAACATTGCATTGGGGAGCACAAAGGTCCAATCAACAGAAAGCAGGAACTCTAGCAGGGAGTTTTGCTTCTGCTAGAGGGAAGAGTATACTCCAGAAAGAAGAGGTGCTCCCAAACTAACCATGTGACCTTGGAAAGTAACTTAACCTCAGTTGCCTTACCTTCCCTCCTCCAAAAAAAAAGCAAAAAAAAAAAAAAAGAAGGGGTGCTCCCAAGTAATCTTTTTTTATACCATGATTTTGTATGACTTCCCTGGAAATAGTCAAATTTCATATGAAGCATCAGGACAAAACATTATATTCGGAGGATTTGTATATCAAGGAGAAAAATCAATCTGGTAGTAGATAAAATATTATTTGGGGGACTGTACCTTTGGGGACGGCTGTACCAACATTCAAAAATATTATTTCAGTATTTTTTCATGAGTGTGTTCTATAAGCTTACTGACTCCTTTAAGGGGAATCTGCCATGATGGACTCAAAACCACCAGGCTTAATCTTATAACATTTTTTTTCAATGTATAGATTTTATAAATTATAGCCTTCCTTAAGGGGAAACTGTCATGCTGGTCTTAGGACAACCAAGTTTAATCTTATAACAATGAAGGACCATAGATATTAGAACGGGAGTAATATAAAAAAGAAAACTGAAAAAGTAATAAGGTATCAGGTTGTGAAGAGTTTTAAAGGTTAAAAAGAGAAGGTTATGTTTAAACCTAGAGAGAGACATTGGCATTTGATGAGTAAGGGGTTTGTTTGACCATTAGCAAAAGAATGTTCTTGGTAAATTGGTCAACACTAACAATGAGTTTGCACTGTTCACTGACTAGAGTAATTTTTCTGTTGTGGTGAGTTTAACTTATTTAAATTATATGTAGTTTTTCTGAAGTGTATCCTGCTTATGCATATGGCAAATACAGTGGCCAAAAGATTAACTTCTTCTGAAGGTCAATTAGTGACTTGGTAAATCATTTAACAACCAACTCTCTAGGGAAAACAAAGCAACAATATGAGCTATAATTTACATTCACTCCATCATTTTCTTAAGTGAAGATAATTGTTTAAAAAAAAAAAAGAAAAATCAAGCCTTGATTTGTAGCATTTACCCATTTCCAAGGTTTAAATGCTCAAATTAAGCAATCTGTTCTCAAAAGAAGATATAAGCTCTCTTTAGAAACTCTACTTCATGGGATCAACCTGTTGACGTGATTTTTAGCTAGATTTCTCTTTGAACCATAGACCTACATCCCATCCCTGGGCCCATAATTGAAGCTTTTCTACCTTGGTAGATAATGCTTACCTTCCACTGGCATTACAGTGGAATGTGGAAACACAGTGGAAATACAGACTTGCTTTCATGCCTTAATGAGAGAGTAGAGAAGGACTTTATGGAAGTTTATGAGGAAAAAACAATTAATAAGTCCCCAATTGATAAATAGTCAAATGATATGAACAGGCAATTTTCAGAGGCAGAAATGAAAGATACCTATAAGCCTAGGAAAAAATGCTCTAAATCACTATTGATTCGAGAAATGAAAATCAAAACAACTCTGAGGTATCACATCTCACCAGTAAGATTGGCTAAGATGACAAAACAGGAAAATGACAAATGCTGGAGAGGATGTGGAAAAATTGGAACACTAATGCATTATTGGTGGAGTTGTGAACTGATTCAAACATTCTGGAGATCAATCTGGAACTATGCCCAAGGGCTATAAATAATTGCATACACTTTGACCCAGTAATATCACTTCTGGGGTTGTATCCCAAAAAGATTACAGAAGTGGGATGAAGACCCACATGTACGCAAATATTTATTACAACTCTCTTTATGGTGGCAAAAAATTGGGAATTAAGGGGATGCCCATCAATTGGGGAATGGTTAAACAAGTTGTGGTATATGAATGTGATTGAATACTATTGTGCTATAAGAAATGGGGAGCAGAAGGACTTCATATTTACCTGGAGAGGCTTATACAAATTGATGCTAAGTGAGAAGACCAGAACCAGGAGAAATTTGTACATAATGATAGACACAACGTATGTGTTGATGACCAACTTTGATAAACTGGACTCTTCTCAGCAATGCAAGGTTATAAGACAACTCAGGATGGAAGAAGATGTCTACATTCAGAGAAAGATCTAGAAAGAACAGAGTTTAAATGGAGACTGAAGCAAACAACACGCTCTCTTTCTTTTCCATGTTTGGTTTTGTTTCCTCTTTCCTGTTATTCACTCCATCGGTTACAACTCTTCTACACAACCAGACTAATGTCTAATGTGAAAGTATTTGCAAAACTTATACTTGATTGCATGCCACCATGGGGGAAGTGAGAGGGAGTAAATTTCAAACTCAAGGGATTGTGGAACTGAATTTTCTAAAGTAAAATTAAACAAACAAATTAATTTTTAAAAATTAAATATAATAAGGCAATAAACAGTATTATCCATGTTTGAAAATTAATAAATTAAAAATGCTACGGAAAAACTAAATTATGTCTCTTGTTTAGATAGAATTCATGCATACATTTGTTTGTTTAACTGATATCCATTTCTATAAAGACTATCCTGGTTTAAATAACTATTGGATTAATGATCATAATTGATCAATTTATCAGATTAAACAAGTTATTGCAATAATCATTAGTTACCTAGGATATTAAGGTGGAAAATATACAGTCAACAAATGCCAAATTCAAAATCTAAATAGGACAACATTGATTTTTTTTTCTGCATTCTATAATATTCTTATTTTGAATTCAATATATGGATAAAGACAAAGTAATCTTGCACTAAAAATACAGACCAAGTTTTTTTTCTTCCTTGAAGTTTTATTTTTTTATAACCAAATAGATATGAATATTCTTATTATTTCAAAGAACTGTAATTTTGTGTGGGTAGTTATTTCTGAGACCAAGGTCTATCTTTTTTTTTTCAATACCAGAATATTATTGATGACATTTTGTGGCAGTAAGTCATAAAATAGTAGAGTCTAAGAAGAATTGAACTTGAATTTCACTTAAAAGGTGATAGAGAGTAATATAGTAAACAATAACAAATCTGAATCACATTACAAATGCACAATTATTCAAAAGATATAATTTAAATTTTTTCATCTGAGGAATATATGGACTCCCCCTCCCACCCCAAACAGAAACAAAAACAAAAACAAAAACAATGGACCAATCATGAAGCAAAAGCAAAGAATAATGAATAGGTAGCATTCATGCTTCACAAGTTGCCCTCATTGGAGAACAAACACTAGGAATGCCCCAGCAGATTAAGTGGATCCCCTTTGGCAAATTTATGCAAGGACACAGAGCAGAGTCTCATAAGATGAACAGGTATGGATTGGCTGCTATCTACTTTATTTAAGGGAATCCAACATGGAATAAATAACAGATATGGTGTCAACATTGGCAACTTTTTCCATCCATGTATGTTACAACTTCTCGACAATTTAGCAGGAGTTCTTTCACAGATACTATGGTTAGAAAACTTAACATCCTGACACAATAAAGGTGGTGAGTTTTACACAATTCACTCTGACTGACCCTCAGAAAACAGCCATACTCCATCTCTGGGCTCACACTCAGAGTCTTTGCAGCATCACAGAACCTTCTAGAACTTGTTCTCTCCTAGCACATGAAAGAACCTAGAATCACCATAATAGCATTGTGGGGGATCAGAGTAGTAGTTCAGTGGAGAATATATACAGAATTACACAAATTTTAAATGAATGTGTTGTTGGTGCTAAATATCTTAGAATGTAAGCTTCCCTAGTGTGAATTTTTTTGTTTAGATAACACAGATTTTAGCAAAGCATTATACAAACTCACTTCCTTGCAGAAATGTGTAAACAGATGCTTCACTATATATAACAATATGCACATATGCATGATTTAATGGCAATATTTTCATGTCTCATTAATAGTTTGGCTTGAACTTTATTATTTTTAACACAGTTTTTTGTATTGTTACCTATTATTTATTTATGGTATTATACACTATGTTTTATATTTCGTGTTAATACATATAATGAATTCGTGCAAAATTAGAATGAACAATGTGCTATAGCATGAGCTGACTGTAAATCAAGAAAATAAACAGATAAAGGAAAGTAATTTATGAAACTATATTCTGCCGTTGGAATTGAATATAAGTTCTAAGTTGACACACTTGAAATAAAGCCATAGTAAATATATTTTTAAAATATATTAACATAGGACAAAATTCTATATATTTCTTCATGTCTGTGTCACTAATATATGTGCTATTTAGCTTAACTGAAAACAGCTGAAATATTTTGGTCATATATGAAACAGAAAAAAAAATTGTACATGTTAAAAAAAATTCAACTATTTTCATGTAAGCTTAATACGATAAATTCAGAAATACACAATTGAAGAGCAGTAACATTCTCTTATATAACCAGAAAGAATAGTAAGATTTTTTTTTAAAGTTGACTGATTACAGAGGTTTTTTTTTTTCCTGTAAAAAGCATTTGATTCTCAATTAATTCTTATAGGGCTATTTAAATGAAAATTATTTCTAATCAGCCTTTGGGAAAAGTCCATACATTTTTTGAAAGACCACATAAGAGATAAAGGTCCCTGAATATATTACTTTAAATTGTTTTACACTTTGGTATATCATCCAGTTTTAAAAATATGATTAATTATGTAGGTAGGCAAAATTTAATTATGCACAGCAAGGGTCATATCTTGCGCTAATAATAGTGTGTTTTTCACAATTATTTATTACATTAAACAAAATATAATATATATCTGTGCTATAAAATTTCATGTGATATTTTCTTAATTATTTCAGAGGGTTTGTTATTTATCATATAGTCCATGGTCAAATGTGTAACTACTCTGGGAGCTCAGTTAATTAAGGCCATGTGATTTTGTTAAATATGGTATTTGGTCATACACTAATTTAATCTAAGTCTGATTTAGAACAGCATGTGCTTTTTCCTTCATCTAGAAAATAAATGTGTCCTTTAAGTACAAAAGAATAGTGACCACATATTACAGATAATAAACAATGTTATATCATTAAGAGGCAAAACATATTTTTGTCCTTGAACTGGACAGTTATCTTTGCTGTTAAATAACTAATTCCTCAACTCTTCATTTCCTAGTTCAAGAAGAGGTTTTTATTTTATTTACCCACTGTACTACTGGGAGAGAGACAGAGAGAGAGAGAGAGAGAGAGAGAGAGAGAGAGAGAGAGAGAGAGAGAGAGAGAGAGAGAGAGAGAGAGAAAGGGAGAGAGAGAGAGGAACAAAGAAAAGAAAAATAAAAAAAAATAATAGCCTTCTCTACATCTGTAGGCATGATTTTGTCCTAAAAGCCATAATAAAATATGACCTGAATTCTATGAATACATTATATTTCTTTTCGATTATTTCTTCATGTGGTCTCTTGTGTCTGTGTGAGTGTGTATATGTTTGTGCACATGTGTATGATTAATGGTGCCAGTTCATTCTAATTGCTATTTTAATAATTGGCTTAAAAGTTGGAGTCCTTATCCAAAATTTGTCTCCAATTTACTTTACA
>CM053580.1:92100406-92125089 GCA_028627135.1 Pseudochirops cupreus
TCACAGGGTCCAGCACATCTCAAACTCTTCACCACTTCTCTTGCCTGGAACTCAAGGATCAGCCAGGCCACAAACAAACAAAGTCTTATTCTGGTCATGCTTCTTAAGGGAAGCCCTCTCAGCCTTCCAGGCAAGCCCTCTCAGCCTTCCAGGTGGCCCTCACCAGATTCTGGTCTCAGGAAAACTCCATCTCAGTTCTCAGTCAGTTCTCAGTTTCCAGATGCTGGGAGAGAAACTCTTTCTCTCTCTCTCCTTCAGCAGGAGCAGGGTTCCAATTCTGTCTCTCTGTCTCTCTCTGCCTCAGCTGGCTTCAGTCTCCAGGATTCTTCCTTCAAGGGGAGCAAAATTCTAATTCTGTCTGTCTCCGGAATTCTTGCTTATATACACACCTCAGCCAATCCCCTTCTTCTACAGCAGCAGGGGAGTTCATGCCTTCTCAACAGTGGGACAGAGTTTGCACCTTCCACACTTAGCACTTAGTACTAAGTGCTAAGTATCCTGCTAAACTAATTACTATTGCAGTCTTTCAGCCTCAAGTCTCTCCTGATTCAAACTCATCCTCCACTCAGCTGCCAAAGCAATCTTCCTAAAGCATAGCTCTAACCATATCACACCCTTTGCTTAATAAACTCAAATGGTTTCATATCATTTCTATCAAATAAAAAAAATCTTTTGTTTGGTCCTTCACAAAATCCACTCTCTTATCTTTCTTGTCTTCTTATAACTTGCACCCACTCTCTTGCAAATGGTACATTGTGATCTAATAACACAATCCCTCTCCTAACTCTGGGCATTTTCAGGAACTGTCTCTTAAATCTGGAACATTCTCCTTCTTTATCTCAATCTCCTGAATTCCTTCAACACCCAACTAAAATCATATATTCACTGATTCATGAGTGGTAGCTAATGGATTATCAACATGGATGCCTATGTGGAAAAATAAAAATTGGGAAATTCATGGCAAACAAGTCTAGGGCAAAGAATTATAGGAAGATATCTGGAACATGTCTTTCCTCACTGACTTGTCAGTTTTTCATGTAGATCTTCACGTGGCCCTCACCACGCAAGAACATTAGTATAATGCTCATGCTGACCAACTGGCAAAGATTGCTACTGAATATATTGTCCCTACTTTGACAACAACTGATGATACAGTATTAGCAAAATGAGTCCACGAAACAGCCAGCAATTTGGGGATCCAGGCCACACACAGTGGTGGGCACAAGATCGAGGTATTAGTATCTCTCATTCACTATTAAAACAAATAGCAGAAGAATGTCATATACATCATTTGGAAAAAGAGTAAACTGTTCCTTGGTTAGTGACTGGAGAAATAGCAAGAGGAAAGATTCCAGCCCAAATCTGGCAAATAGATTATATTGGTCCACTACCACAAGATAAAGGATGCAGATTTATATGTCCTTCTGTTGACATCTATTCAGGTGTATTAGTGGCTTTTTCTTATAAGAATTCAACCCAGAAAAATACCTGTAAAACTCTAGATCCTACAAGTCTATATTATGGAACCCCAATGCATATTCAAAGTGACAGTGGATCACATTTCAAAGTGAATGAAATGAAGAGGTATTGTATACTAAAAAATATAGAATGGATACATCATATTCCATATTATCCATAAGCATCTGGTTTAATTGAAAGAATGAATGGATTATTGAAAGAACAGTTAAGAAAGTTAAGTTCCAATAATTTGTATCAGCATTGGAAGGATAATTTGTTCATGGCTTTACTTAATTTGAGTAATAGACCATTGGGGGGAAGTACACCTCTAGGCAGAATGATGACCCCAAATATGCAAATTAGAAAACAACAAACACATAAGATCCCAAATATTGAGTATTGGACTTTGAGGCCAGATATCCCAGCACTGTACCCAGGAACACCTGGTTCGGTAGGGTATTATTTACATTGCTTAAAGGTCTTTTGGTTGGGCAGTTAAGATACAAGAAAAATCTCCATTGGAATATGCATAAGAATCCCTAAAAATCACTTTGGACAGATTTTACCCAAATCAGGATTAGTTCAAGGAATATGTGTATTGGCTGGAGTAATAGATTCTAATTATCAAGGAGAAATTGTTGTGACGTTCCATAATTTAGGTGAAGAGCCTATACAGATTTGTGAAAATGATAGGATAGTTCAAGTGATTATTGTTCCTTGTAAAACAATACCACTTGAAAAACTGACCCTCCTTCCAAAATAACTATCAGAGGGACTGAAGGATTTGGTTCTACTGATAGAATAAAATTGGGAGCTAAAATGTGGGTAAAATGGAAGACAGATGATGTTACAAAGGCTGCAGAGATTATAGCACATGGAAGGGATAACACTGTAACTATTGTTTATTCCCAAGAAGGTGATTACAAATCATAACATTAACATATTTTCTACTGTGAGTGAGGCTACAGTAGCAGGGTCATGGACTCCAGTAGCATGGCTGATACTATACTTACCTTGTTTCTGGTTATTGTCTCCTTGCTTCTTCTTGGTTTTATGTCTGTTCACTTTGGTTGCTAGATTTGTCTCCGCAGGCGTGGTGCCCTCCACCTGCAGATCCTTGACAGCTTAATCTGGTTGTCACCCTGTAACAATACTGGGATTTGAAGATCTTCCAGGCCGCTTAAACTTTCTGAGGTAGCAGGAAGGGGTGGAGCAAGAGAACACCAGAACCAAGCCAGTCTCCATACGGTGCTGACTGGAAGAGAACTGCTGGGGGCCAGAGCTGCTGGGAGCAAGCTGCCTGGATGCTGAGCAGTTGTGGTGAGTGAGGAGAGGAAGATCTTGGCCTGAGGTAGCCTGTCCTGTTTGAATGCTTGAGAATGTGGGTGTTTACTACTTTAACTACATGTGCCAACTTCATAACTACTATGTTGGCTTTGACTTTCTGGCTTTGGGACTCAGTTTTCTGGTATTTAGATAAATTCACTATCTATATTTCTTATGTAGAGAGCCTGTTACATTTTGTGATTAATAACTATATCAGCATATTTATAGTTACTGTAGGCATTGTGAATATTGCATTGCTGATACACACCCCCTGTCCACAACAGTGACGGGTCAACCCTGGACCTGGCATCAAGCACATTACAAGTGCTAGCTAAAGAACTGACTTCTCAAATAAGACCCCTTGGGACAGGGACAGCTCTTCGTCCAATTTCAGCAGAAAGTAACAATGGAAGAAGAGACCTTCATCCCTTACCCCAAGATGTTGGGAACCTATTTGTTTGGGGGGGTAGTGATGGGGAGCTTGTGGCCTAGCCCCATGCTAAAATATTGTTTTCTGTGTTTATTGTGTGCTGTCCTTGTTATATTATTGTAAAATTAGGTTGATACCAGTTACTCCTAAAACTCCTATTAACCTATGCAATGAAATGTATTGTTAATGTATTTTTGCCAAGTAAGGGACATGAAAGATCTTGGGGCCAAATGTAATGGTTATAGGATCTGAAGATCTTCCATGCCCCTTGAACTTGCTGATGTAGCAGGAAGTGTGAAGTAAGACAAAGTGAGAGCCAACCTAGAGTCAGTGAGATGACTGGAAGAAGCAGCTGCGGTGCAAAAGCCTTTTCTTTTTTTTTGAGCCAGCCAGAATTTCTGCAAAGGACTTCTGCTGAGGACTGCCAGGGACAGGAACTGCTGGGAGCAAGCTACATGAGCACTGAGCAGTTGCTGTGAGTAAGGGGAAGAGGATCTTTGCCTGAAGTACCCTGTCCTGTTTTGAAGCCTGGAGAATGTGGGAGTTTATTGCATTAACTACATGTGCCAACTTCATAACTACAGTGATGGCTTTGACTTTCTGGTTTGGGGACTCAGTTTTCTGGTATTTGAATAGATGCTCTAGTTATATCTCCCATGTAGTGAGCCTGTTACATTTTGTGATTAATACCCATATCAGCATTTTTATAGTTACTGCAGGCATTGTGAATACTGCATTGTTGATACAGTAAAGAGCTCAAAAGACAAGCAATCAGTAAAAAGATGAGCAAACAGAAGAAGCACAATCAGACTATAGAATCTTTTGGGGGTAAAAGTGGATCAAAACATAGAACCAGAAGAAGACACCAAAGTCAAAACTCCTGCATCAAAAGCCTCTAAGAAATATATGAATTGGTCACAGGACATGGAGGAGCTCAAGAAGGATTTTGAAAATCAAGTAAGAGAAGTAGAGGAAAAATTGGGAAGAGAACTGAGAATGATGCAAGAAAACCATGAAAAGCAAGTCAACATACTGAATGAAGAAAATAACACTTTAAAAAATAGACTAACTCAAATAACAAAAGAGGTCCAAAATGGCAACGAGGAGAAGAATGCCTTAAAAAGCAGATTTGGCCAGATGGAAAAGGAATTTCAAAATCTCACTGAAGAAAATAATGCCTTCAAAATTAGACTGGAGTAAGTGGAAACTACTGATTAAGAGAAATCAAGATACCATAAAACAGATGGAAATGAATGAAAAAATACAAGTCAATGTGAAAAATCTCATTGGAAAAACTACTGACCTGGAAAATAAATCCAATAGAGATAATTTACAAATTTTTGACTACCTGAAAACCATGATCAAAAAAAGAGACCAGCATCACCTTTCAAAAATTATCAAGGACAAATGCTCTGATATCCTAGAACCAGGAAGCAAAATAAAAATTGAAAGAATTCACCTATCTCCTCTTGAATGAGTTCCCAAAAAGAAAACTCCTATGAATATTATAGCCACATTCCAGAGTTCCCAGGTCAAAGAGAAAATATTAAAAGCAGTCAGGAAGAAACAATTTTAGTATTGTGGAAACACAATCAGGATAACACAAGATCTTGTAGCTTCCACATTAAAGGATCGAAGGGCATGGATATGATATTCCAAAGGTCAAAGGAGGTAGGATTAAAATCAAATTTCACCTACAGAGGAAAACTGAGTGTAGTACTTCAGGGGAAAATATGGGTATTCAATGAAATAGAGAACTTTCAAGTATTCTTGACAAAAAGAGTAGAGCTGAAAAGAAAATTTAACTTTCAAATACACAAAGCAAGAGAAGCATAGAAAGGTAAAGAGGAAAGAGAAATCATAAGGAATTGATTAGGGTTGAACTATTACATTCTTACATGGAAAGATGGTGTTTGTAGCTCTTGGGACCTTTCTCAGTATTAGGATGTTTGAAGGGATTATATGTGTGTGTATACATACATATATATGTATATATATATCAGTGTATGTGTGTGTACATACATGTGTGTATATATGTGTACATGTATACACAGACAGAGGGCACAGAGTGAGTTGAATGTAAAGGGATGATAGCAAAAATAAAATTAAGAGGTGAGAGGAATATATTCAGAAAAGGAGAAAGATTGAATGTGGTGTTTTATCTCAAATAAAGGAGACTGGAGAAGGCTATTACAATGGAGGGGAAGAGCAGGAAGGTGAAAAGTAAAAAGTCAACCTCACTCACGTTGGCTTTGTCTTAAGGAGGAAATAATATACACACTGAATTGAGTATCTTACCCTATCAGGAAATAGGAGGGAAAGGGATAAGAGGGAAGAATGATAGAAAGGGCAGATTGGGGGAGAGGGTAGTTAGAAGCAAACACTTTTGAATAGGAACAGGGTCAAAGGAGAAAATAGAATAAATGAGGGTGGGATAGGATGGAGGGAAATATAGTTAGTCTTTTACATTATGACTACTATAGAATTATTTTGCATTACCACACATGTACAACCTATACTGAATCTCTTGTCTTGTAAGTGGGAGTAGGTGAGGAGGGGAGAAGGGAGAGAATCTGAAACTCAAAGTTTTAAAAATAATTGTTAAAAAAATTGTTTTTTTTCATGCAACTGGGAAATAAAATATACAGGCAATGAAGTATAGAAATCCATCTTGCCCTACAAGATATTAAGGGGGAATTAGGGGAGATATAGGAGAGAGCAGATTGTGGGAAGGGGTATTCAGCATGCTTGTCATCTTGGGGTGGGGGTTAGGAGAGAGATGGGAAGAAAATCTTTAACTCAAAATCCTTGAGAAATGATTGTTGGAAACTAAAAATAAATTAAGGAACAACTTGAAGAAGAAAAAAAGAATGTCCTTATAGTCTTTCCTCTGACCTCCATGGAGCACTTGGCCTTGTGTGAGCTCTCTGTAAAATAATCTTTTTAGGCAAATCTATGTCTGGCATTTGAACAGTGTGCCCTGTCCAAGAGAGTTCCTCTCTATGCAATAGGATTTGAATTCTAGAACCCTAGCAAATAGATTATTGCTACTATTGTGCAGAACATAGTAATAGTAATACAATTTGGTTCCTTTATATTTGTAAAGCTAACAGGTGCTTAGCACTTAGTTTGAAATTAATTAGATCAAGCCTCTGTTAAGAAACCGATGGTATGAACTCCTTTTGCTGATGTAACAGGAAGTTGCTGATGTAACAGGAAGGGGCAGAACAGAGATGAGCTAATAGGTATATAAAGAGAAGCCATAACTGGAATTTCAGATCTTCTTGGAGCCAGGTTCTGGAGGCTAAAGAAGAGAGGCCCCAGCTGGAGAGAATGAGTTTTATTTTGAGACACTGGATGAAGTGATTTTGATTCTGGGAACCAGCTGAAACTTCTGCTGAGTCTGAGGGCCAGCTAGAGCGGCTGAGAAGCTGCTGAAGAGCTGCTGAGTCCAGGGCCAACCAAGCTGCTGAGGATTTCTGAGGACCAGGCAGAGCTGCAGAAGACTGAGGAAGCATGACTGTGGTGCCAGTATTTTGTTGGTATTTTGTCAGTTTGCAGCTTTGTTAAGCCTTGACTTCCTGGGAAGGATTTAAGGTACACTGGATACTGTGAGCTTCAGTGTGAAACAGGAACTTCATGAAGAGCTGGACAAGGAGTTGGGAGCTGCCTGCCTTTGAACCCAGCTCTTAGTTTGGTGAATCCAGGTAGGAGCTGGGACCATAGAAGGGGATCCAGGGAATCTGAGAGCCTACTTCAGGCCAGGTTAAAGAGATCTCTTTGTGGATACTGAGCAGTGACTGACTGAAGTTGTAATTTACCTATGACCTTGAAATTTTAACTTATTTGTGACTGAGGGGTGGATGGCCTGTGTGTTTTACACTACCCCTTAAGAGAGTGCTGAGTAGTGACTGATGCTGTAACTCAGTGTGCCCCATGAGTGGAGAACTTTGACTTTTGTATTTTGTGACCCTTAAGGAGGCAAGCTTCCTTAACGATGATTGAATGATTGAGTTACTAAGTGATTGTTTGACTAAATTATTATACTTTGTTAAAAACTGTGTGACCACTGTGGTGAAAAACTTTGTGGCCATTTTTGTTATAAGTTGTTCTGAATGCTGTATTTTGATTTTCTGTGATAGGTTGTAATTTTGTGAATGCTATATCTTGATTTTCTATGAACGTTTTCCTCTGATTTGTTATTGAATAAATAGAGTGTTTGCTATACTATGTAATCAGAACTTTTCTTCTGGAAAGCTGCTCTTGCTTGGCTTTACAAACTTTCAAACCAAGACTGCCCTTTCTCATTCATATGTCCATTAGAGGTTCCAGTTGTAACCACTGTATTGTCACTATGCAATCCATATTTCTGTATTAGCATGCATCCTAATATACCCAGTATGGTTTGCTAGCACAGGTTCTTTGATCTGCTTTTCTAAAGGAAAGACAAGTTTTAAAGGAGTCAACAACCTTAGTTTAGTTACAGATAAGTAGAAAATACAAGCAGAGAAATTAACACAGAGGATGAACAGAAAGAGCTCCTACTGTCTAAAGAATGTAATGCAACCACTTACACAAACTACCTCTGAGTAATCAAGGGGTTCTTAACTAACAGCTACTCAGACTCTTGTCCAGGGAATCAAATGATCCTTTTCATAAGCAAAGACCCAAAGTAACATACCAGCCTCCCAGTACATATAGTTTTCAGCTAATAAGCTCAGAGCCAGAAGGCATCATAATCCTCCTGACTCAGTACTTAATTAGCTTAGTATCAAAAGGTGTGAAAGCCTCCCTGCAAGCAGCTTCCCCTAAGCAAGCTTCCCTTTAGGCAAGTTCCTCCCTCAGTGGGCTCTATGTGACTCAGGATATATTACAACTGGGTCAGAGCTCAAAGCAGTAAGACATCCATATATTGAACATGTGTGATCACATATGCCTAATAATGGGCAGGGAAGGTCTTCATATTCCATTAACATTACAATTTCTCAGAAACAGAGATTATAAATTCTGCCCTGGCTGGAGTGTGAAAACTATCAGTGAACTCAGCGTAATTTCATCATATATGCTTAGGGAGCAAAAGGAGAAGAAATTTAGGAAGGAGAAGGAAGATAAGATTAAGAAAGTGAATATTTTAGTGGGCATCATAAAGAGGATGATGCAGGAAGCCAGATGAAAGGAATTTAGCATCACAAAGGGAGATTTAGAAAGCAAGGGGCAGAGATGCAGCTGGTTTTTGTTGTAAATGAGAGAGTCACCTTAAGAAGTATCGAAGGAAACATGAACAGGATGAGGCCTCTGAAAGAAGACAACATTCCGCAGATTATCAACAGTGATCCCCCATGAAGAATACACTAACACATGGAGCACCACAGCAACCTTTACCTTGGCATTCACAATCCTCACAGACATCAAACACAGATACAGCCTGTACACTGTTTTGGATAACTAGAATTAGTATTTGCTATGATGAAAGGAGAGAGGCAATTGGAAAGTAGGAGTGTCTCTCAGGAATATTAAAGGGTATGGGGTACAGTTAAAGAGCCCTTACTTGAAATTACCAATAATTAGACACTCTTCATTTGCTTAGTGGACAACTTTCTCAATATTTAAGTGTCTTCCTATGGACTTCCTGGTGTTAAAGACTAGAATAGTAATGGGCATCTTGGGAAAAAGTAAGATGAGGGCTTTAACCACCTCCATTTAAAGTAGATATTAAAGTTTACACCTTTGGAGAGTTTTATTCCTTTTTGGTAATGCTAAACTCCTCTTTCTCATTGTATGAGAGGTACTTGTTTTATAACTTGAGACCATTATTCATGGTAATTCAGGAAGGATTATATTAGAATATAAAGGAATTGAATTATCTTATTGGGCAATTTGAAAGGAACCTCAAAGTTTATAGAATCCATGGTATCTGACTTGCCTGTACTATTACAAAATTTTCCCATCACTTTGTGAGGTTCATGAGGTCAGCTAAGCCTGTGTGGATCTGGGCTAATGATTGAGTATCCCCTTGTGTACAACATGATATCAGTTTAGAGAGTGTTGAGCCCATCTTAAAATTCATTTATGCTTCTATCCATGTAGGGGTGATAGGACCATGCTAATGATCTTGCAATACCCTTGTTCTGCCAGTGAGGAAAATAAGGTGTATAAATGAAGGCCTACATGCACAACACTTTGTCCAGGATTTGAGGGTTGTCAATAATTTTGTCAGCTCAAAGGCCCTGGTGGTTCTGAATACTATCTCTTTTATACCAAAGTTCCTCACAATATGAAAGCATATAAGCATATTCTGTTACTGACATGTGTGCTTTTTTTTTTTTAAGTGTTGCAGTAAACCTGAATACGTAGTACTTCTTTGCTTTCTTGGAAGGGCCAACAATACACTTGGCATAGGTTTGTTGTTTGCTGTTTTGTCTCAGTCACTTCTGACTCTTTGTGATCCCATGTAAGGTTTTCTTGGCAAAGATATTTCAGTGGTTTTCCATTTCCTTCTTCAGCTCATTTTACATGTGGGGAAACTGAAGCAGAGAGTTAAATGGCTTGGCCAGGGTAACAAACCTAGTAAGTATCTGAGACTGGATTTCCACTCAGGACCTCCTGAGGCTGACTCCAGGGCTGACTGTCTACTGATTATGCCACCTAGCTGCCCTGGACTAGATTGCTTTACACAAGGACCTAAAAGATTTGCTCCCATCCTGGGGAACATCTTTAATTATGTTGATGATTTAATGCTTGCCTTCCCTTTGTCTGATCCTAATCTCTCCATTTAGTACTATACTATCTCAAATCTAGCCACTATCCTTCCTGAAGGCCTGAAAATTGAAGAGGTGACCCATGATCGTCTTCAAGTAATTGAGGCCATGAAGAGACTATGGCCTGACCTCACAAAGGTCCGCTTGGAGGAGCTTAATCTCTCAGTATTCACAGATGGCTCCTCCTTTTATGACAAAGGTATACAAGTGATTGGGGAGAGAAATTCTCTCTCAATCCCTTAAGTGGCTGTTTAGTGGGTGGCTACAGGAAGCCAAAGTAGTGACATTGACCAGGGCAGGCAGGGGGTTTCAAGTGAACATTTATACAAATGTCACACCGTTGGCTCCTTATGGAAGAAGCACCATTACAGCATTGTAAATGGTAAACTACTACCTCATGTCTCAATTATTGACCAACTCCTTCAAGTTATCTTCTTCCCAGGGCTATCTTCATGATGCATTGCCCAGCCCATAGGGCAACTGGTTTGCAAATGAGAGGGCCAAATGGGCCACCTGCTAGGGTCCTTACAAGTCACCAAACACACTGTTTATCGTGTTTACTAGCCCACCCACTGACTATTCTTCTTTAGTCACAAGTGCCAAAATTGACATCTGGACAACCAGACATGAAGCCATTATATGAGACAGCCTATGGGTCATGCCAGATGGTCATCTCATTGTACCTAAATGATTAGTGCACCTCCTGTGCCAGCCACTCTATACCCAGGGATATATGGGAACTGAGGCTCTTGTACAGTAAGTTTTCCCAGTATGGTTTGCCCTTGGTGTTTATTTATAGACCCATTACATGATCTCCAGCTGCTTTTCTTGTCAACAGTTCAACTCCTCATGGAATAAGACTGCGATAGGTTTGGGAGTTGGGCATGGAGAGAGTAGGCAACTCCACCATTTGAACATCTGCAGACTGACTTTATTGAATTGCCAAAGTCTGTGGGCTAAAGATATGTTTTGGTATGCCAAGATCAATTGAACCACTGGGTAGAGGCCTTTCCAGAGACACAGCACCACAAACATAGTAGCAACATGTCTGATGAAGAACATAATATCAAAATTTGGCCTGCCATGTTCTGGTATTTACCCTACCAAGAGCTACATTTACCCTAGAAATAACCAAGTGACTATCTAAGTGCTTTGGAATAAGCCTGAGTCTGGACACTCATTTTCCCCCATAATCACCAGAGTGAGTTAAGTGGTTGAAAAAGGGAATTTAAGACCCTTTTGGGAAAACTATGCTAGGAAACACAGTAAAAATGACCTCAGATACTTCCTTTTGTGTTGTTCCAACTTAATAATCATAGTAGGCAGGATTGTGGTCTGTCACCTTTCGAGATTCTGTTCAGTTTGCCACCTATTACTACTCAGAGGCTGGACCCTTGGAGCCTGAGACTGGCCACAAGAGATGAAAGCCTAATAAGATATAGGATCTCTCTGTCTAGTTCTTTTTTACAGATCTGGATAGAGGCAGACATTAAGCAAACTCTGCCTTTGGAAGAGATGGTGCATCCATTTGAGCTGGGGATTACTGTATTTCACTACATAATCATCACCATCACGTAATCATTGTAACCTATTGTTTTTTTTTTCAGTCCAAAAACTGGTTTATAACCTTTCATTACATAATCGTTGCATGGTATAATTTTGTTCCTCTCTCTATTTAAAAGGTAAAGAGAGCAATAATGTATTCACCAGTGGCGTATGGATATGAATTTATTTCTCACACATTGCAAGCTGCAAGCAATTCTCAATGTACTGGTACTGTCAGTGTATTTCCAAAAGCCGACTTGCATGGTTTGTTTGGAGTGCTGCAGTACTAATGATATTGTTACTAAACCCAATGAATAGTCATAGGTACAAGGGAAGCAGGTAGGCAGGTGAAGCTACCTTGATAGGTGATACGGTAAGACTTGCATCTTCCTACACTAGCTACATTGTACAATTCATCTGCTAGCAATACATTAAGATGAGAAGCATTTTTTTCTTATTATGGGTAAATATAAAAACTATTCCGTTGGCTTCAAGCTGAAAGTGATTGTGTTTGCTGAACAACATAGAAACAGAGCTGCAGAAAGGTACTTTTCAGTGAAGGAAAAGTTGTGAGACTGGTGGAAACTAAAAGACAAGCTAACAAACACAAACCTTTCTAGATGCACATTTAGAAGTCATAAAACAGGCAAGTTTCCACAAACTGATGAAGAAGTGTATGTGTGTAGTAATATTGGCACAATGTTTAAAGCTTCATATAATGGTCACACCCCACTTTTTTTAAAACATAAAATCTGAAACAATAGTGAGGTGAATTATGGTATTGGTGTATCTGTAACTTCAGGAAATCATCTAGTCTCCAGTCAAACTTGAATGAACCTTTCTAGATCCTGGTTATCAGCCATACTTACATCAATGTGGCTGAACGAAAGAACTAGATGCATTACTTGCTCTCAGCCCAAACAAGGAAGCAGACCCTGAGCCACAGGGAAACCAAATTAAACTGAGTAACAACCCTGAAACCAACCAGTAGGCACTGGCCAGCTGTTTGTTTGACCCCCAATACTTAAGACCTTCTCCCTCACCCATAATCTATCATGCATTTTCTTTCCACACTTTGGTATGTTTTGCGTGCTTTGGGTTGGAGGAATAAATGAGCCCAATACTTATGTACACTTGATCTAAAATGCCAGTCATACTTTTAATTGGACTGATTTTTAGATATACATTCATGCCTCAATGGTGTTGGAGGAGGGATTTCCCTCACTGGTGTGGACATAGGTGCCCAAGGGCTCTGACTGGTTATTTCATATCACTCACCTGACTAGACAGGTGGGGAGCAGGGAGGACAGGAAAAAGAGGAGGAAAAGCCTAGATTCAGAGTGTTCTAGCACTGGATGGGAGAACAAAATCTTCATATGATGTATCCCATGACAGTAGAAAGAACTCCAATCTTTATCAACCCTCATTCCTTTGTGCCTAAGGGATACCACCAAGCTGCCAGTGCTTTGCCTGGAACAGCTCCAGGCCCCAGTTGCAATTTCACTTCCAGCATCCAGAAGAATGTCAATATCCTGGTGGGAGATGGTCCTAACTGTGTCCTTCCCAGTCCATTACCCATGTAGTAATCTTGTATTTTTGTTTGTTACTTAAGATCGCCTCCCCTCCCTGTCTCCCCTCACCTTAGGATACAATTAGGGGTGTGATGGTAAATCTTACTGACTTCCTTCAAATTGGACTGACCTCTGTGGCCTAGGAATAATTCATCTCCACTTTCTGGCAATCTCTTATTTTCTGAGTTTCACTCATTTACAAACAAGTGTTACCTCCTCTGCAAGCTTACCCTCTTTGATTAGTGATGCAGAAGGTTTCTGGGCCATCGGGATCCCCATTTGTGGAATGAACCACAGCCTTTCCCTCCTGAATCAACTTCTTGCAGGTATTTATGAATAAAGTCATCGACTCTGATATTAATTCTTTGTTGTTAATATAACCAAAATCATAGGTAGGATTTTTCCCAAAGTGAAAAAATTTCAGACAGAATTTGAATAATATAGAACTCTTTAATGAAAAAATTGTGATAACCTCCACTTTCTATTATCATTAGGTTTAGTGTTTAGCATTCATTAAATTTAGTGTGATACTCCAAGTCAATGGATTTTCATCTGCCACCTGTTTAGAATTATCCCGTCCTACCTATAAAGTTTCATTGAATCAATTTAAATTGCAATTATAATGATTTCTATTAAAACTTTTCTTCTTCTTTAGGTATATTAACATTTTCCAAGTTCATTCATTCATTCATTCATTCATTCATTCATTTCTTTCATGTGCCTATGATTCGCCAGTTGCTACTCAGTACATTTCCAAATCCATTCGTTCATTTCAGTACTTAATATGCATCAGACACTACTCTTAGTATATTGTTTAGCTTTGGGTTATAATATAAATGAAATTGATAGAAGTAGGACAAATATATTCTATATCATAAAGTATTTGAAACTTTTATCATTTACATAACGGAAAAATCTAAGAAAGGATAGAGAATCCAGAAATGCTAACATGTAATATCAAGCTACTTTATTTTGATTAAATATATATATGTGTGTGTGTGTATTATCTAGTGTCTTATTTATTATAATTCTGATTTTTCTGAGTTCATGAAATTCTGTGACTTAGTCATATATCATCTAAAGGACACTGTTAATGATAAAAAGATGGGCTTTTATTTTAGAATAGATCTCATTTAAAAAAATTCAATGAAATCTCCTCAAAGCTCTCTTCCTCCTTCCACCTTCCTACTCTTTTCATCCTATTCAATTTTCTGCCTACTTCATTATCTATCTGCAGTGACTATCCCAGATATAGGCACTGTTGAAATAATTCACTATATTGCCCAAGAGTGGCATGCCATAATCTGACTAATATTCATTTGTTAGCCATATAATTTGTTCCTGGCTGGCTTACTAGGTGAATATTTCTGAATGCCCATGGCTCACAATAAGAGACCTGGTAGTTTTCTGCAGCTCAAAAATGTAATAAAAATATTAACTGCAAATAGGAACATTGAGGAAACTTTTAAATTTATTTATTTATATCAAATATGTAATTTGTTTAGGACACACAGCTATCATGGCAATCACACCTAATGCAAAAGGCAGTAGAAAGACGCAAAGTATATGACGTATGCTGTGATCAATGATAATTAACACACAAGAAGTGGTCTAAAAATATATGAAGAACATATATGACATGCTGTAACAACAATGTTATTCACACTGTATTAAATATGTAAGGTCTTATTTACATGGGTTTGATTACAGAAAATAATAAAATATTCTCTAAATTAAAAAAAAAACAAAACAATGTTAATTGCAGCTTTTGTGGGGGTGTAAGACCAATAACACCAGCATACAGTAGGGCTGCTAGCATAGGGTCTTTAACCTGCTTTTCTAGAGGAAAGCAACTCAAAAAAAGTTCAACAATCTTAGTTTAATCAAACGTATCTATTATTTACTTAGTTCAGGGGAAAAAAAATTCAGAACAGAAATTACAAGCAAAAATAATAGTATAAAGACCAACAGACGGGGCTTCTAACCATCTGACCAAATAATACATATATCAAAGATTAGCTGACAGATCTGATCATTACGTACATACATAGTCATTAAAGAGAAGCACCAACATCTGGGTTTTCAAAGTTGTGGAGCTCCTTAATGCTACCCAGAATCTCATCTGGCTATATCACGTGAACACTCTTCCCATGAGTGAGCCCCTAATCAAAATGCTAACCTTATAGTGAAACAAGTATTGTTCTTTCAAGAATGAGTATGCTTCTCACATTTTCTTGTATGCTTATTTCTTTCTCAAACAACAGGAATATATTTTAATAAGTTCCAAGAGTCTTTTTTCTTTCATAAACAACAATGACAACAAAAATCTCTGCTATTTTTTGCTCAAGGGAGTTGGATTCAGGGCACTTAAAAAACCAAAATAAAATGAAAAACACCACAAAACTGTAGTCAGCCATTAAGATGGAAAGAAAGCCCTCTGTAAACAACAGTCTTAACAGATTAGCTGAAAATTTTTGGAAAAGTGTGAGTAGCTATAATTACAAATCAACCTGAACTTCTATAGTACACAGGAAAGAACACTTAAAACATAAGAATCTCAATTTCTGATTATTTAGCCACAGTAATAGTAACGATAGCCTCAAGGCCTCCTACATCTTTCAAAGCTGTATATAATTCTCTGACAACAAATGATTGTGTAATATTTGCCATCTATTCTTCCAGTATAAGTAGGGACTTAAAAATGTAAGAGGAAACCCATGATATATTGTTGTTTTTATTGTTTTAAATACATCCAATAGGCTTTGGGAAAAAAAATTGATTTCTTTTGTTTTTATATCACCTACATTTCCCTGTAGAGCTCTACTCCTTCCTAGAGAGCTGTGCCTTATATAGTGAAAATAATGGGGGAAAAAGATACTTCATATGTCTTCCCATTCTTTGTACTTTTCATATCCATTGTTTCTTACAGATTACCAAAGTGCTTTTAGCCTTTTTCCAGTCAACGTGCATATACTTCCAGTTCTTTGATAATACAAAAAAAAATGCTTCTGTAACTATGTTGTTATATATGACACCTTCATTTTGTCCAACAATTTAGATTATGAGCTAAGAAATCAAATTTGTTTGTTGTCTTAGAACCAGACTAGCTAAATTTGGGAAGATTTTTCAACTGGTTAGATTCACAATGGCAAATCTTTAGGCTTTTGAAAACTGTCCTCATAGTTGTAAAGATGTTGCAATCTCTCCCTTCCCTCCCCTCTCCCCTCCTGTTCCATCCTCTCCTCTCTTGGGATTCCCTGGCTAGATCTCTTTCTCAAAGATCAAGCCTTAAACCCATTCACTCTGGATCTCATGGATTGGACAACAATATATCCGTGCCCAAGCACCATTTGATGATTATTTTTTGGCCCTTCTGGCTCAAAGTGAATGTAAATAGTAACTGTTTTTCTTTTGACTAACAACCCAGAGGGTGTTCCTCCCTAAGTTTGATTTTTTTCTTAAAGGGAACATCCCTTGATTCAATTCTTTTTTTAAAGTTTATTTAGTTTTAGTGTTCAACATTTCCTTCTGTAAGTTTTAAATTTTCTCCCACTCTCTCCCCTCCCCTCCCCTGTTCCCAAGACAGAATGCAATCTGATATAAGTTCTGCATATATACCCCTATTAAACATATTTTCACCATAGTCATGTTGTATAGAGAAATTAGAATAAATGAGAAGAGTCATGAGAAAGAAAACAAAAAAAGAAAACAGTGTGCTTCGCCTCTGTATTCAGATTCTATAGTTCTTTCTCTGGATGTGGTTCCCATTTTCTACCATGAGTCTTTTGGAATTGTTTTAGGTCCTTGCATTGCTGAGAAGAGCTAAGTTTATCAAAGTCAGTCATTGCACGATGTTACTATTGCTGTGTACAATGTTCTCCTAGTTCTGCTCACTTCATTCAGCATCACTTCATATAAGTAATTCCAAGTTTTTCTGAAGTCTGCCTATTCATCATTTTTTATAGCACAATACTATTACATTACATTCATATATCACAACTTGTTTAGCCATTCCCCAATTCATGGGCATGCCCTCAATTTCCAGTTCTTTGTCACCACAAAAAGAGCTGCTATAAATATTTTTGTACATGAGAGTTCTTTTCTCATTTGCATGATCTCTTTAGATATAGCTCTAGAAGTGGTATTGCTGGGTCAAGGGATATTCACATTTTCATAGCCCTTTGGGCATAGTTCCAAATTGCTCTCCAGAATGGCTGAATCAGTTCACAAGTCTACCAACAACAAATTAGTGCTATAACTTTCCCACATTTTTTCCAACATTTATCATTTTCCTGTTTTGTCATGTTAGGCAATCTGACAGGTGTGATGTGGTACCTCAGAGTTGTTTTGATTTGCATTTCTCTAATCAGAAGTGATATAGAGTATTTTTTCATATGACTATAGATAATTTTCAATTCTTCTTCTAAAAACTGCCTGTTCATATCCTTTGACCTCTTATCAACTGGGGAATGAATTGTATTCTTATAAATTAGACTCAGTTCATTATATATTTTAGAAATGAGGCCTTTATCAGAGACACTGGTTGTAACCTTGACTCACTTTTTACAGAGTCCTTTTCACAGAATGGGTATTGCCTCACTCAAGGGGAGAATTTGAAAAGATCTTAGCTTAAAAGGGTCAAGGTGTCCCATTGCATCCCGGCCCATCTCTAGTCATCCTGATCACTCTCTGACCACTGGACCCAAACGGCCTTGGAGGAGAAAATAAGGCTGGTGATTTTGCACAGCCCTCCCTCACTGAAATCAAAGTCAATTACAAGTCATGTCATCTTTTCCCTGATGTTGTGGTCTTCTTCCAGAATGAAAGAAAAACTATATTTTTCTTTCTACACTCAAGACCACCCATCAGCAAAGATGTACTAAGTACCAAAGTCTGGATTTGAACACACATCTTCAAGCTAAACACAGTGTTCTTTTTTTATACTGGTGAATAGCCTGCGATTAGAATACTTTTCCTATGTAAATTAAAATGTGATTAATATCCAAAGAGATGGAACATTTAAAATTAATTTATTATGCTTCTATTCTAGATTTTTTTGAAAGCTAATTATTCATACATGTAAGAGCTTCAATATTGAGTAGGGCACATAACCAAGAAAGGAAAATTATATGTATATGAGTTCATATGTATATTCATATATAGAGATACCTTTGTGTGTATGTAGGTGCATATATGCACGTACTTAAACATAATATAATGTTCAATAAATACCTGTATACATACATATATACAATAACCAATATATACATATACACATACAGATGTAGATATTGAATAAGATGTATATCCTTACATTTCCTAAATCTTGTTTATTAAATGTTCTTTGCCATACAAACTACTAAAAGAAAAAAGATTCAAATCAAGGCACAACACACCAAGCTTAAAGTAAACATCAAATCTTTCATTGTTATTTCTCTTGTTTTTCATTGTGAGGCATATATAACAGTTAATGCATACTGAAAGAGGTGCTGGGAAAATGAAAAAAAGTGCTGATTTTTAAATCATGGGGCCCTTTGATTGTGTGTGACTTACCTAAATGATATTGAGCAAATCACTGAAGTTCATCTCAGTTTATTTGTATTTTAAATGGGGATAATATTTATATTGCCTGCCTCACATTATTGTTGCCTCACATTGTTGTTGAAACCAATGCATTTTGAAAAACCTTTAGAAACTAAAGCAAGTTTTAGGATCAAAAAAAAAATCTCATTTTTTTCCTCCTTCAATTTGCACATCCCAGATGCACTCTTAGATTCCTCTTCTCTAAATTGCCCTCTGGGATGTTTATGCAAAATGTTCTAGAGAAAAACATCAGTTCAACAAACTTAGGTCTATACCTACCAGATTGTCCAGAGCTGGAGGAAGCAATCAGCCATGTTTATAGAATACTCTGTAATCCTTCTCCTCCTGGTGTGTAGATGCCTTTCTTGACGGAATCCTTTAAACTTTAGCAGTGTCTGAAAGTACCTTAATGTCAAGGATCAACACTTCCACTTCCTTTGCAGTTCAACCCAATGATCTGATATAAGTTTATACAATAAATCCTTGTTAAATTGATAAATTGCAATTTCACTAAACTGAACTTGGTGTCAAAGTCTGCATTTTGTTTTTGTTTTTATTGTTATACCAGTCATGACATGTTTTTTTAATTAATACTGAAATAGGAAGCTGTGTGGGACAAAGACCCCAAGACCCTAACCCAAATAAACTCAGAGATTTCTCCGGGAAGAAACAGAAGCTCTTTATTCTAAAGACAAGCCTCATGGGACTTGGGCTTCACCTATTCCAGACAGGCCTGGTATAGCGAGGCACCCAAAAAGAGTCAAGCAAGCAGTTATATACCCTTACACAAACAATTCTAGGAAAACCCCCCAAATCCCAAGATCCCCTCCCCTAAAGCTGGACCATCAGCCCATTGGTGGGGTTGTATGGCCTCACAGTCTATGTGGAAGCCTGGAAATTCCCTCTCACCCAATACAAAAACATATGGCTATGATTATTCATACTTAGCAGAAGGGGACCATTACAAATAGCCCCTTACAGGAAAAAAAGAGGGGGAGAAGGGGCTCACCGCCTGATTTCTCTCTGAAATCAGGTGATTTATAAGAACACAAAATTTGGGCCTAAAGAGGTCTAGGACTTTGCTCAAGTTTGGTGACTGTCTCTTTCATTTTATGAGAATGTTTTCACCTATCTCACTTGAAGCCAAGAACTATCAGTCCAGAGTTATGGAAACAAAATAAAAATAATTTCCCAAATTCATAGTTAGGATAGCTTGCAATAACCTGTCTAGAACCAAGAATATATGGAATGCTTTTGCTATTGTTTAAAGTTAGCACAAAAACCCAATTTCTGGAAAAATATTCATAGTATCACTTTTGTAATATGCTTTCCGATAATAGACAAAATCACATATTATTTGGAAAATTTCAGTGTTTACTAGAAGCTTCTTGAAATATGTTTTTAACTTCTTAGTAACTGGATTGGGTTCCCACCATGCAATTGGAGATCAGTAGTGGAATAGCAATACTATCATGACCTCTAATTTAGGCACCAAATTACATACTGATAGTGAGATGTTTAAAGTTGAATCCTAAGTATAATTATAATTGCATTGAAAATACACTTTAAACTTTAAATCCTCAATGATTATTATGGAGCACCAATGAGCATGGCATGTCTTTATCCATATTAGTCAACTTTTAATTATCCACATATGGATAATACACTTTATAAATTATGCCCAGCAATTTATTAATCCTTCCCTCGTTTCCCTCAGATGCTAAAAATACATATAGTTTACCAGTATGTGCCCTTCAGTATGTGTCCAGAGAGCAAACTAACTTTTAATATCAGTTTAAGTAAAATCTAATTGCTGAAATAAATCTGCAGGGATGAGGGGTTGGGAATAAGGCATGGAGAGAATCCTCTGATACATTTGCTAGCAAATATCAATTATTCTACTGTGTTATATAAGCTACTTACTAAATCTACCCTCCCTCCGACAAAAATAAAGCCAAAGAATTTGGCAGGGATATGAGGGGGACTGGGTATGTTAATAGTGTAAAATTTTGTTTTGACAACTATTTCAATGTCATAATGCCTGATTAGTTCTGTATTTTTGAAATAATGGTTAAAATGTCATTTTACCGCTTAAGTGTTTATGTGATTGATTACTGGGTCTGCTTCTCTACCCTCCCAAAGGAGGTAGAGATGTGGTTATGGGAAAGCAGTCTGTTTTAGGAGTATTTGCACAGCATTCTATTCACAGAGAATAGTCACCCTGCCCTTCCAACCTACCCCCATTCTCAAATCTCTCTTCCTCCCTAACAATATTGGAAAGCAGGATCACTACATTGGCCCACATTGCATCTTTTCTCATTTTTTCTCATTTTCATAGTGTTTGTCTTCTGCAGGCTGTGATAAGGATTTCCCCCCCCTCTTTTATTGGTATAATGCAGTTTCAAAAAGAATTCATGCTGTGTTTCTCCTTTATAAGCAAGATTAAACCTACAAAAATGAATGCTGTTCACTAAGTTTACCCACTGATCTCTTAGCTACTAGATAAGTAACATGCTCATTGTTATCCTCTCAGCCAGAGGGTTCTAAATCTAGAAAGTGTTTAGCATAAGTAATACATATTAAAATGTCAATAAACTGTCTGTGGTATTTGAGACCTAGTTAGCATTTTTATTGAACTCCTGTGTTAGCATTTTCAGAAATGGACTTTTATTAATTACCAATTTAAATCCATACTTTGATACCACAGGTCACTATTAAATGGGTCATTTCAGCATTAATAGCTCTTACCAAGAGCAATACTTCAATTTCAGCAGAATCCAGTGTTAATAATTAAAGTGTGCATGTACCACAACCTATTTATCATGGTAACTAGACAGCACAAGGCATTAACATGGTGCTGCTCTTAATGAAAGACAGCATTCCACTCCATTGCTGTTTTCAATAACACTTACAAATTCCATAATCTAGTCTAATTAAGGGAAAGTGGTTATTTACCTGTCAAAAAAATAATAATTTTAGAGTTCAAAAGTAACCTGGGGAGATGTAATTGCTAAATTTTCTACTTGACTCAATGGGAGATTTCGCATAGAAATTATTGATATTGTTTCATTAGTTCTGGAAAATCTGTTATCACTGTCATGGTTAGAAGGCTGACAACATATGCAGTATGCACATATCCATTTCCAGGTGCTCATAAAGAAGAAATGTAGACTATGATGCAAGCAACATGTTGTCATGGAGAGAGTCCAGGATTTAGTAGAAAACATGGGTTCAAAAACTGGTCCTGTTGTTTTTGAGTTGAATAAGTTTTCTGAATCTTCCAAATGAGAACATATAGCTGAATAGATGATCCTTGATAGATGATAATTCTATAATGTGTTTTTCTCTCCTTTGTTACCTCCTACACTCTGATTCCCCTAGGTAAAATCACCCTAAGAATGAAAAAAAAAATTAATAAGTTAACAAGAGAGCACTGATTTTGCCTCTAACCAACTGCTTGATGTCTGCATCAGAATTTTGGACTCCAGGAAAAAAAATGAAGTAGATGATGATCAATAAGACCATTTGTTCAGCTTTAAATTCTTATCTTCTTATTTCAAATGAAATAAAATGTAAAAATTAATACAAAATGTCAACATAAAAGTGTTATATTAAAACACTAATAAAAGGAATCTGAATTTTTCAATATTCAGCTAACAATCCAGATAACCCATTCGTGATCATCTGTTTTGTATGATTCTTGCCTTTGTAATTCACACAATATTTTGAGGGACTTCCTTAAGTTCTCCTAAAGTTTATAGAACTATTTAATCCATGTCTATTTACTGGTTATTCCTCTTTCTTACAATGTGAACAACAATCTGCTTTTTTGAATAACATCCTTTAAACCACTTTTTCATAATTCCTATTTTGTGATATGATAGCTCAAACATGTAATAATGATGATATGGTATTAATTTTATATGAAAAAAATATTTATTAATAAAGCATTTATTAGAGAAATTTGCATAAAATCTTTGGACACATTGCGCTATTAATATGACACATTAAAATTATATACCCTTTCATCTCTATGTATGACTAGAAATAAAATTTGTTTGAATTTGAGATTTTTATTCCTTGTCACAGGAAAATATTTAAACTGAAAAGGATGCTCTGTCTTAGAAAAGAAAAAAAAACAAGTGAAGTCATCTAATTTAAGAAATGGGATATTTAAAAAGCATGACTTCTCCTCTAAGATGTATGGGCAAATGTTTTATAGTTCATGAATTTCTTGTCTTTGAATTTCATTTTTGACCATCATATCTGCCAAGTCAACAACTAGGCTATCAAAGAAAATGTCAAGAAACCTGATGTTATTGAAATTGTGATTAGACGACTGAAGGCTGAATATCATGCCTATAGGTAAGTAATTGTATTTGTGTAAAAACAACACCTTTTGACTTCTGGGTCAGTAAGTATTGGCAAAACTTATAATGGATTTTACACATCTCTTTTTTGATGGTCTGGAGTAGAAATTTTCCTGGGACAAAGTATCCAGCGTTTATTCTACAAGTATCATTTGCCTTTTCTCTTGGCATTTCTGATTATCTTAAATGAAAGGCAAATTCTGATACTACCAATGATTCCATTAAATACTTAGAAGTAGGAAGGTTTTAATTCAGAAACAAGTTTGAATTTTTTAAAAAATGTTTCCCCTTGTATTCAGTCTGACACTCAGCCTAATAATGTCACTTATAAGTAAACTAGACCCCTAGGTTTTCTTTCATTTTTCACATATTTATTATTTAAATTTCCTACCTTAAGAGCTACAGATGAATTTCCTCTGCAGGAAAACATTTCCACCAGTGCTAACTATTTTCAATCTGGCTTCAAGTTTTGTAACTTACTTTTTGGATTAGTTCTGGTACATACTGTTCAAATTCAGATACAGCACAAACCATTCTACCTTAGCAATATAAATCAGAACTTTTCATGGTCACCAAGTTTAAGAAACCAAATTTCAAGGAAGGAAAAATTTTCTTGTCTATAGAGTAAATTGTGACCTTTATTTCTAAAGAAGTGCCCACTTTAAGAAGATATAATTCATCTACTTCAACCAGATGTTCCAAGAATAGGGAAATTGACTCTAAGGCCATGCTAATACAAGATTAATTAAAAAAAAAACCTTCTGTTTTTCTGGGTTTCCATGCTCATTATCGCATTTTAAAAATGGTTGATTTGCTACCTAAATGATGGAGAAGATTAACATGAATACAGAAAAAAAAATTAACATCTATCAATCAAATATACCTTCCTCTTTCATTCCACATTTGCTTCATAATATAGTCTAGCATATAAACATTTTACCTATTGAAGACACAGATATAAGTAGACATTCTTTTTTTAAATATTATATTTTATTTATTATAGTTTATATCATTCATTTCCATGAGATTTTGAGTTACAAATTTTCTCCCCATCTTTCCCCTACCCACCCTCAAAACACCATCCCCATGTATAACCCTTCCCCCAACCTAATCTCCCCTATGTCCTCCCCCATCACCCCTCGAACTTTCTGATAGGGCAGGATGGATCTCCCTTCCACTGTGCCTGTGAATCTTAAGTTACAGTTGGATGTAGTTAATAATAATAGTAATAATAATTGTATATATTTGTATCTATATACATATATATTTTTAACATTTTGTTATAGAGCTTTAAATTATAGATTCTTTCTCTTCCTCCCTTGTCAGCCACCCCCACTGGAAGAACAAGCCATCAAATACAGGCTGTACATGTGTAATTATGAAGAACCTCTCCGCAGTGGGCACATTGTGAGAGACTGATTACATGTCCCTCCTTCCTATCTGCCCCCCCACCCCATTCCAGTCTCTACCCTGTCCCTGTCCCTGTCCCTCTACAGAAGTGTGCACTTCCATCAACCCTCCCCCCCAATCCTGCCCTCCCCTCCATCATGCTACCTCTCATCCCCTTTCCCCCTATTCTCCTGTGGGGCAAGATGCCCAGTTTAGAATTTATGTCATTCCTTCCCTAAGCCAAGTTCAGTGA
>CM053580.1:92125589-92142102 GCA_028627135.1 Pseudochirops cupreus
TCCCTATTGTGGAAAAAACAACAACAACAAGAACAAAAACTTTTATTCTTCCATCCTGCTATGATCTGATATCTTTTCTGTCTTTTCTAGCTAAATTTCTCAAAAAATACCTTCCACATAAGTACCTCCTCTTTATTTACTTACAGCCTCTCTTCTAACATTTTCATTAGTAACTAGTTACTAATTATCTCTTAGTTGACAAATCTAATGGCCTTTTTGAATTCTCATTCTTCTTGACCTCTCTGCAGCAGTTGATACTGTTAATAACTCTCTCTACTTTGACATTCTCTCCTTTCTAGGTTTTCAGGACACTACTCTTTCCTTTTTTTTTCCTCCTCTCTGTTTGAAAGGTCCCTCTCTGGTTTCTTTACTGGATCCTCCACTAAATCATTCTCTTTAACCTTAAATATGCCTCACAGTTCTGGATCTGGCCCTGTTCTCTTCTCTCTCTGCTTCATTAATGATTTCATCAGTTTCTATGGATTTAATTGCCATCTTTGTGAAGCATACTCTCAAATTTACCCTTCCTTCCACCATCTCCCTACTACTTCTGCTCTTACATTTAACTGCCTTTCAGGTATCTTTGACTGGAAGGTCAGGACATCTTTAACTTATTATGTCCAAAATAGAACTTTTTATCTTGCTCCCAAACCCCACCTCAACTTTCTCCAATTTCTTCAGGCTCACAACAACCTAGGAATCATTCTGGATTCCTTATTATATCTCAATCTCCATTTCCAAACCATTGCTAAGGTCTGTTAATTTCACCCTTGCAATATCTTTTGAATATACTCCCTTCTACCTTTTGATACTACCACCATTCTAGTAAAACCCCTCATTGACTCATACCTGTGTTGTTGTAATACGTGGGTAAATCTGACTTAACTCTTTCCCCACTTCAATCCATCCTCCATTCAGCTACTAACATTATTTTGCTAAAACTCAGATCTGATCAGGTTAACACACACACACACACACACACACACACACACACACACACACACACACACCCCATTCTGTTGCCTACAGAAAGAAATAAAAATGTTCTATTTGGCTTTCAAGGCCTTTCAAAATCTCAGCACCCTACTACTTTCTTAGTGTTTTTACACCTTACTCTCCAATATGTACACTTTGATGCAGTGACACTGGCCTCCTGGCCGTTACATGAACAGTACCATCCACCTCGCAATTCTGAAGATTGTCTCTGATAGTTTCCCATGACTGGAATGTTCTCCTTTCTACACTCTGGCCATTGACCTCTCTGGCTTCCTTTAAGTCCCAATTAAATTTCCACTTTCTACCAGGAGCAACCTTTCTTAATACTAATGCCTTCCCTTTGTTAATTTCCTATTTATCCTATACATAGCTTACTTTCTGTGTCTCCAAATAGTTACATGCTGTCTCTTTCATTAGATTGTAAATTTCTTGAGATCAGGGACTTCTTTTTACCTCTTTTCGTATCCCCAGATTTTAGTACAGTGTGGTACACAATAACGTGCTTAATAAGTGTTTATTAATTGATTGATTGTTACTTTCCCAGATTCTTATCCTTGATTACTTTTCCTTATCATATTCTGAAGAGAATGATTTGAGATAACTGATATTCAAATAAAATACATCAATGAATTTATTTTTAAAGTTAAAAAAGCAAAAGGAGCATGTTCAACATTCAGAATCCTCTTCTTTAATACTTCAGTATTTCAAGTACCTAAGAGGTTACCATTGGAGTACTCAATGCTGATTCATTTACAGATAGGTTAATATTTATAATATATATTCTTCACACAATTGTTGCCCTTGAAATGGACAAATTGAATGTTATTACTATTGATTATAAGTACTAAATGTTGAATTACTTAGTGAAATATTTAGAAATTCAATACAGGGAGTTGGATGTGTGTATATAATATTTTTCTGATATAAATCTTTTAAATTTACAAAATACTAGTTCTGTATTATATATTGTTTGAAAATTAATTTGGTCTACATTTGCTTATCCACTCACTGGATGCTTTATGTCATGAGGCTGTGGGACAGATTTTAAATACACAATAGCAACAGAAAAATGTTCTAATTTATCACATTTTCTTATTATTCACTTAACATTCTGGCACACCATGAAGAGAAATGAAAACAACAGGGTCATTAGACATTTTTAAAAGTAATTGATTACCTGAGTTTGGCTATTTTCTTAAAAATAATTTTTGTAAGCAATGATTAAAAAAATGCTAAATGTACATTTGAAATAACTTGGAACTCAAAAAGATAATTCATTCATCTATTCTTCTGTTCTTCCATTTATCTATCTTTCATTGATCTATCTAATTTATTTATCTATCTCTTTTCATTGGCAAAGAGTCCTCCTTTGGAATTAGTTCCCTATACCAATAGAATCATATGTTCCAAACAAAAATAACCTAATCATTGATTGAGTTCAGTAAATATCCCCAAAAAATCAATGTTTTAGGAGAGTAAGTAGATGCTGTTTGAAGTTATCAATGTTGATATGTCAATTTGCTTGTATCCTGGCATTAAACATTCTCTATTTTTTCCCATAGGAAAGGCATGGTTTTTCTGAATAGTTAAAGCCAGTTTCATATGACAGTTAGAGCTGTCGTGTTCTGGGCGTATGATGATTCAGCTAAGCTTTTGGGAAATGACAATATTCCATTCCATCATTATAAAGATTACTCACTCTTGTGGGTTCTCAAGAGATGTATTCAATTAGTGGCAATATCTAGATTTTATTTCAAAGAAAGGGTAAGCTCTGAATGATTAGATAGACTCTTTCACCTTTTCATTTCCTTACAATGAAAAAAGGAAGATAGATAAAATTCCAGTGAGATCTAGACTCCAGTTTCTAAAATACCAATTAAAGCAACAATTTCACCTTGAAAGCAGAGCAACCTGACATTTTCCTTAAAGGAAGCCAGTGCCCTTCACGTAGGTGATTTCTCAGGCTAAAGTTCTAAAAAGATTTATAAAATTAAAATGTGCAATACGTCTGTCATATTTGGGGATGAGAGCCTGAACTCTTTGATCTCTATATTAAAGTAATGACCTCTATCAGGTTGCAAGTGAAGGAAAGAATTATGTCTATCTAAGCATTAGTTGACAAGTGATGCCCTGACAAAAGGATTTGGGTAAACTTCCTTGATTTTAAAATATGCATAACTGTAATTACACTCAGGTAAAGTTGGTTATCATTTTAGCAACATGGAAGTTGATCTGGTCTACAATCAAAGTAGGGATTCACAATAAGGGAATGCAAAAGAAATAGACGCTAGGTCTCTAAATATTGTCGAGTTTTCACATTGGCTTCTCTTTCAGTACTAAATAAAATAAAGAGTAATAAAACATTTATTAAGTGCATATTATATGATAGACTGTGCTAGGTTGCACTGAAACTCAGGAACCTGTGTTCAATTCAATTCATTTCAACAAACATTTTTTAATCTATGTGAAAGGACTGAATAGTGAATAAACAACAAACTTCTGAGACAGTAAGACCACAGTTCAAGTCTTGCTACTGACATGTACTTGCTATGTGACCCTAGAAAAGGCACTTAATTCAGTACCCCGAAATCTTGCTTATAGTGTAAGTTATAAATTAAGAAAAAATAAACGAAGCAGAGTTATACTGAAAGGGGGTAGTTACCTTTTTACATGAAGTGAATTACAAGTTCTGCCAAAAAAATTGCAAATTACCATTCTAGGCCAATATGAAGGGGGGAAAACAAAAGACGTCCTCAAATAGGATATTTTTTTAAGGATGAGGACTGTATAAAAATTTTCTAATTTAAGTTAAATTAAGGGAACAGGGAAATTTAAAGTATGTGGTTTTAGAGATAAAAGAAATGTAAATAACAAGATCATAAATTTAGAGTTTGTAAGAATCTTTGAGCTCATGAAGCAAAGCACACTCATTTCATATATAAGGAAACTGAGACTAAGAAAGGTTAAATGACTTGCCCAACGGTCTACAAGTAGGGAGTCACAGAGATGGCATTTAAATCTAACAATCCTGACTCCAAATAAAACTACTTGGGGAGTATATTCTATTTAGGAGAATATCACGAAATAATTATCTTCTTATTTGTGAAGAAAAGGATGTGACTAATTAGGAATGAAGGTAGGAAAGTCTATTACAAGGATAGGGGATGACTTTAAAAACAATGGCCACAGGAGACAGCGGTAGGAAAGTCTATTACAAGGATAGGGAATGACTTTTAAAAAAATGGCCACAGGAGACAGCAGGCCAACAGTAGGAAATAACAACTATTCTAGTTTCATAGAGAGAACAGTATATGAATGGGACTGCTATAAACTAAATTTGGCAAGTTATATTGAAACTAGATTATGAAAGACCTTGAATGTCAAACTGTGAACTGTCAAACTGTTTCTTAGTCAGAGGAGAGTAAATGAAGGTTTTTGACCAGGTGAGTCATATGATTAGACCTGTTAACTTATTTTTTCCACTCTGTGAGAGGGGAATGAAAAGGGTGTGAAGTGAGGCAAAACACCTTTTAAAATAATCTATGAAACATGAGTTGAAGGCCTCAACTTGGATGGTAGTAGACAGAGTGAAATACAAAGCTGAAAGGAAAGAACCATTATGTAGGTAAAATCAATTGAAGTTCAAAACCTATTGGACTTGGAATAAAGGGAGTCCTAGGTCACTAGTAGCATAGTAACCTGAATCTGAAAGCCCATTGATGTGCGATTCTTCCCTCATTGGTGGATATGTGTTTATGCCTGTGACATCATGACTTTCCCCATCATTATTTTGATATATAATGGGTCAGCCTAAGAAACTGAATGGAATTTTGGGTGAAGGAGGGTTTGTAGAAGCCTCAGGCAACATGTGGAGGTCAGCAGATGACACTGAAAAAGTTTAGAAACTTATAAATGTATAAAATATGTATAAGATTGTATAATAGCAGTGCATTTTATCTTTTTATACTATATTAATTCAGACTTCTTCTATGGGATGAAGGGAGGACCAAAACATGTTATTCAGATTTTCAGGATAGCAGGGGACACCAAGCCCCTAATCCCCATGAAGTGGAAGGGGTAACTGTAATTGTCTTATATCTGTGTGACGGGTAAGGTGGAGTTGTCAAGAGTGTGATAGAGACAGTCTTTTCAGTCCTTTGTAGGATTTTTGGGCTCTGAAATCTCTTTGGGTACTCTGGTTTCTATCATTTAGAGAAAAGATGGATGATGCCAACTCCATTTCAGTTTCCTTCTGAGGGAAGGATAAGACTGAGAAACCAACAGGAAAGAAACTGGAAGCCTCTATCATAACCTTATACCTCACTTCTAATGGGAGAACTATTTCACCCTGTTTTTTTCTACTATATATTCTGTTTACTTTCTCTGATTTCTCTCTTGCTGTCAACTTGGATAAATGAGATTGTTTTTCTATGGACTAGGTGTGTATCTGAGGTAGATAGGTGGTACAGTGGATAGAATGCTGGTCCTGGAATCAGAAAGACTTGAGTTCATGTCCAGCTTCAAACACCTACTAGATGGATGACTGTGGGCAAGTCAATTAACCCTTTTTTCCTTAGTTTCCTCATCTGTAAAATGAGCTGGAGGAGAAAATAACAAACCACTCCAGTATCTTTTGACAAGAAAACTCCAAATGCAGTCATAAAAAATTGGACATGACTGAAATGACTAAACAACAACTATGTGTGTATGCATTGTATAATTTGATTTTGGAAGAATGGTAGGATGCGATCTTCATAGGTTTAGTGAATACCCTCATCAGTGTGATGAAAAGATGTATTGAAAAGGAAGGAGAGATAAAAGATAAAGTAAATGTTTCAATCATTAGGTTTAATGGAAGTCTCTGCTTTTAAGGGTAAGGAAGACCTAGAATATCAAGGGGAAAATGGGTCCAGGAATAAAAGAGAATGTATTGTTTAGATGACAGAATATTGATTAAGCCTGAAAATGAGAAGGACAATAAATCCAGAATTGTGGTAGTTTAAGGGAAGGGCTGAGTCAAAGCACT
Organism: Pseudochirops cupreus; assembly: GCA_028627135.1. NCBI lineage: Eukaryota > Metazoa > Chordata > Mammalia > Diprotodontia > Pseudocheiridae > Pseudochirops > Pseudochirops cupreus. The sequence continues at coordinate 92,131,612 of CM053580.1, forward strand.
GGAGAATATACATAAGGTGAAGAATCTAGTGACCACTACCTAAAATGTCAGATCTTAAAGAAGCCTTAGAGGTTATCTGCTACACTTCCTCATTTTACTGATGAGATTTAATTTCAGAGGAGAGTGACTTGCCCAAGGTCATAGATCAATTTAGTGCCAGAGCCAAGATTAGAGTAAAACTCCAATTTAATCGTTACTAGTCCTATATTCTTTTCTAGCATTCTGCCTCCCCATGTGTAGAATGAATGTGGTTATATGAGAGGTAATGTAGGTTCCCAAAGTGAGTGATACTTCCACCTGTGAGGCAGTGGAAAGATCCAGGGGGGTGGTAGTAGTCACAGGTGCAATTGGCGGGAAGGCGGGGGGGCCGGGGGGGGGGGGTGTTAAAAAAAAAGGGGCAGTGGAAGCATAAGGAAAGATAAGAAAATTTTGAAGAACCATTTTTACATGTTGCATATGTTGTGTCACAGAGTTAAAGTTGTAGTGATTACAGTATTTTCCAAATAAACACACAAAATTCAAATTATAGCTGATCAGTGGTCAATCTGCCTTAACCAGCAAATGTTGGCAGGTTAGCATTTTGCCCATTGTAGGAAAGTCCAGCATGCTTTGGAAGGAACATGTGCTTGTAATGACTTGTTTACAATATGTTACTATTACATGACATAACATTGTGTTATCAAGTTTAGACACAAGAAAAAAACACAAATTTATAATCAGTTATAAAATTTAAGATATGCCATCTTCTAGAAAAAAAAATATGTTTTTTTGAAACAATGCAAATCAAAACAACAACAACCACATTAAAGGGTTGAAGAAAGACTTCCAAGGGGTTGCTGAGTAATTTGTTTTATTGAAAAGATGGTGGTAGCCCAAATATGTTTGGAAACCTCTGGGTAAAGAGTAGGTAATTATGATGAGGATATTTCAGGCATGAGGTCTTAGAATCTGAATAACTCTGAGTGATGATGATGGCTGGATTGTGATCAAAGTGGTGGATTGAAGAAGTAGAATAGAGATGAGAGTCAGAAATTGAACAGGTTAAGTAATAGATATAACCAACTCTTGTCACCTGCTGGTCCAATCCTCTGTTAATAATCTCTGAATTTAATTAGACTGGTCATCAAGCACCAGAAAGTCTGTTGGTGACCCATACTTATAGTTTTTCCAAATTAGTAGAGGTTTTTTGTTTGTTTTGCTTTGTTTTTTTTTTCCCTAGCATAGATCTGGAGAATGTAGAGTGACTTCCATGCTACAGAAAAGGATAAGAATGAAGGAATAATTACAAAATTAAAAAGAAATAACCTTCATGAGAAGTATCATAGTGTAGTGGATGGAACTCAAGATTTGGAGTCAGGAAAATGTGAGTTTTAATTCAACTTCAGACACTTAACAGTTAGTGACCCAGGGAAAGTCACTTCTCTCCAGCTCTCAGTTCCTCAAAGTTACACCCAAGCTTTAAATGTATTATACTCTGATCCAGGAGAACTCTTCTAAAAGTAGCTGGTTTTAATCTTTTCATCTAAAACAAATCAAACAAACAAACAAAAAAACTTTTAGAACTTAGCAAACAGGAGCAAAATCTACCCAAAGCAAAAGAAGCAAATGCATTAAAACAGGATTAGCTTCAGGAAGCAATGACAGATGCAAAGTGCTTTGCACACATTGCTCTGTGATGTTGAACATATGTTGTCAATTTAAAATTGCTTAAGAATTATTTAGCAAGGCAAATCTCACACACCCCTAGTTGGTAAGAATATATTGAGTTTATGCCTAGCTACTTCTCCTTTTACTTTTGCCCATTTTACTGTAGGCTAAACAGCACCTTTTGCAGCATGATACCTGATTTATTTGCTAAAGTTATGTTTTAATTAAACCTCTTTAAAAGCTGCATTTTTTCTGACATTGTGGTGGTTATTAGATATCTTCAGATCTATAGGTGGTAAATGTATTACCACTGTTAGAATTTCCTGGGCTATAGAACATAAACTGCTTAATAGATAAGGGATCAAGTGAGGAAATAGTCATTATCTTTTTTTTTTTTTTTTTTTTGCTATATTATGCTCACATATACTATCTCACTAACTTTCTGTTAGGATGGAGTCATTCCAGAGAACCATGTCTTTTTGAATACTCTTGGAGTAGCACTTTGGGAAATTATTAAATGAAAAAGGGAGCAAGTATTAGATAGATATCATAAGAGTCCATCAACTCTGATCCCTGGATGACATTATAGAAAAAATATTCACACCTGCTATTCCATCAGGTGAACTTAAAGGACTATAGGTCTCTTATATAATACTTAATAGCCTATGTCCATATAGTGCTATAGTGGATTTATTTAGCTTTTTGGAGGGTGGGGAAGGCAGGACAATTGGGGCTAAGTGACGTGCCCAAGGTCACACAGCTAGTAAGTGTTAAGTGTCTGAGGCCAGATTTGAACTCAGTCCTCCTGAATCCAGGGCTAGTGCTCTATACATTGCACCACTTAGCCACCCCATCCTCTATAGTTTATAAAGTACTTCTTTTGCACCAACTCTGAGAGTGTTATATTATTGTATATGTTATCCCCATTTAAGTAATGAGAGACTTGAAATTTATCAAATAACGACCTGTTCACAATCATGTAGCTGCTGAGGGCTACCTACCTCTTAGGACCAACTTTAATATGTGTTTACTGACTCTAGGACTAGCCCTTTCTTGCACACATGCTCTACCCCAGCCAAACTGGATTACTCCCTGTCTTTTAAAGCATGACTCCTGTTTTTCCACATTGGGGCTTTTGATCATGCTCTTCTTGTAGTTAAAGTATCTTCCACTACCTTCATCTGTTGAATCCTAACTCATCTTTTAAAATCCAATTCAAATGTTACCTCCTGAATGCACTCTTCACTAATTCCAGTTGTCACTAACAACTGCCCTTCAGGATCACTTTATTGTAGCTACCATGTAGTTTTGTTTGTTTTGCTATTCAGAACTGTAATTCCATTGGAATAGAGAGTTTGCAATGGAGAACTTTATCTGCTTCATCAAAGCAGGTGGGTTTCTTCTCTGTAACTCAAAATCATTAGAGATTTACTTAGCATCCCTTAATGGTTTAGTGACTTGCCCAGGGTCACATGAACAGTAAGACTCAGTAGTGAATCTTGAGCCCATGTCTTTGTTGTTATTGTTGTTATTCAATCATTTCAGTCATGTCCAACTCTTTGTAACCACATTTGAGATTTTTTTTGGCATAGATACTAGAATGGTTTCCATTTCAATTTCGAGCTCAATTTACAGATGAAGAAACTGAGGAAAATAGTGTTAAGTGATTTGCCCAGGGTCACACAGCTTTTATCTGAAGCAGGATTTGAACTCAGGAAGATGAGTCTTCCTGACTCCAGACCCTGCACTCTATCTACTGTGCGATCCAGCTGCCCTGAACCTATGTCCAACTAAATTCAAATGCCACTTTCTATACATTCAGCATGTGGTCTCTCATCATATTAAATTATAGTGTATGCAATAGTAATATAATTCTATAAGACTGCAAGTTCTTAGAGAACATACCCTCTTAAATTTCCTATTTCCCCCAGCATCTATCACAATGCTCTGCACTAGGTAGGCACTTAAAAATGTAGACTCTTTCCATTAAGCTGGTGCTGTAAAACAAACAAACAAAAAAAACCAAAACAACCCTCTATTCCTGACTTAGCTCTGCCACTGAGTAACTGTGTGATCTTGGGTAAAGTAATTAACTCCTCTAGATTTGAGGCACCTCAACTGTAAAATAAAGAGATGACTTAAATATGTTTCAAAGGTCATATTTTCAGGTCTACAGTTTTTTCAGTTCCATATCATATTTATAGGCCTTCTCTAGGTCATAATGGAGATGCCCTATGTGATGCCAAGAATTTAAGTATTTACTGTACCACTTCATGAAATATACAAAACATACATTCTTGTGAATACATTCACACGCACATATATATCTACATAAATGTGGTCCACGTTTTCTAAATAGGTATAAATAGAAGGCAATACTGCAGTTTTCCTCCAGAGATTCTCACATTTATTGATTTTCCTCAATGCACAGGTGATTCAAAAACGTAAATAGAGAGCTACAAATACACTTTCTAAAGATGTATATGAGGCTATTAGAAGAAATAGGCCATTTCAAAGCCTCTAGTAGTAAATGAAATTCCTCTGTGAGCTTCATTAATGCCAGTAAAATGCCCAGAGATAGTTCTCTATGATTATTTATTTTGTCTGGTAGGTTTTTTGTGTTTTTTGTTTTTGTATTTTCCATTCTCTTCAACAGGTCTCAAATGTTATTTCCAAAAATAGGTAGCTAAATCCAGACTAATGGTTGTGTTTACTGATGTTCAGTTCTGTGAGTGTCAAGGAAATCCAACTGTGAAATTACAGGTGAAAATTTTACTACTTAACTGCTAACATTGAGAATATTCTCCACAGCTTTCTTCATCAAACACCTGACTAAGTTCCTGCCTTTTCCCCTTCCTCACACCTATTACTATTAAAAAAGGAGTTTACATGGGGATGATCAGATCAAAGATTCTATGCAGGGGGGTAAAACTAAAATGTTCCTCGTCTCTCTTTTTGCGTCTCAATCTCTACATCTCAGACTTTCTCTGTCTTTCTGTTTCTCTATCTTTCTATTTCTGCCTCTCAGTATCTGTCTATGTTTCTGTCTCTCTGTTTCTGTTTCTTTCTCTGTCTCTGTCTCTCTTTGTCTCTCTTGCTCTCTGTCTCTCTCCCTGTCCTTCCTGTCCCTTTCACTTAATGGGAGGTTCTACACTAATCAGGATTATGAAATCATTGAATCAGACTTAAATGCTGCTTTAGAGAACATCTAGTAAAAACTTCCCATTCTACAGATGAGAAACTTGAGGCCTAGAGATGTTAAATGATTCACCCTAAGATGTGAGAGTAGTAGATGAAAGAGCCAGGATTTTAATTTGTCATAACAACCTTCTCACTTTTAAAAACTGTTCTTTTTAATTCCATTTAATAAATGCAAAAGCAGAGTCTTAGAGAAGTTTAAAAGACTCCCCTATATTCACATAGCTAGTAAGCAACAGAAATGGGATTTGAAGCCAGACCTTCCTAATTTCAAGCCCAGATTCCTTAAGAGACAGTGTGGTATAGAAACTAGAAAAATCGCTATCTACTCAAGTAGACCTGAGTTCTGGGGCAGCTAGGTGGTGCAGTGAATAGAGCACTGATCCTAGAGGACCTAAGTTCAAATTTGGCCTCAGACACTTAACACAAAACTAGCCATGTGAGCTCGGGCAAGTCACTTAACCTCACTTGCCCTACCTTCCCCACTCCAAAAAAACAACAACAAAGAAGAGCTGAGTTCAAAGTCACAATAACATACACAAAATACTTTATGGATGTGAGCATTAAAAAAGTTACCCATAATGTAACATTGCTTTGTCTAAATAATCTCCTCATCCTCCCAATTAAATTAATTACAACATTGTCACAAATCTTTGAGAAAATTTACTTGGATTGCCAAGTCATTGCGTGTAGCTCCAGGAATCAATTATCAAAGATCTATTATATTTTCCCTATTTCATGTATATTTTTTTTTCCTGAATGTGATGAAATAACTTGATGATAAGTCTCCTCCATGTACAAAACCCAAAGGAGTCCCTAATATGTATGCTTTTTTCACCTTGTACAAAAGATTTTTCATTTGAAATCAGCAAAATACTATATTGAGTTCCACCTTCCACTATCCTCCCATCCATATCAAGAACTAAGCTCTGAACCCAGCTCCATCAGGAAAGAATGACAAAGCTGTTTTGTTCTGTGCTTTGAACTTTCATTATTTTCTTGAACAAAAAAGATTAATCCACCCTCCTCACATGCCGGTCTCAGTGTCTGAGAGAAATGAAGGTGAAGAACATCAGGGAAGTGGTCAAGGAGTCAGTGACAGCTGAGGTTTCAGGGAACAGTTTTAAAAGGCAGGATTTGAGGTTGTCAGAGATGCCAGATGACACTCATATGCCAAGTACTCCATTTTCAACCTTTGGCAGGCCATTCCTTAGCCTTCACCTTGACTTTATTTCATCTCCTCAATACCCAAAGATCTGAGTCTGACTGTAGTAAGTTACAACAGCTGAAGCAACTGATGCAGTTTGGCAAGTATTGGAGGAATTCCTCTCCTAGCTGTCACAGGGATCCAAGATAAGCAATTGATCTTCCACCTCAAGGAATTTAATATTTGGAGTCCCTTATGGTCTCAGTGTCACCTTTTTAAAATTCCTCCGTGTAATTTAAGCTTCTGGGGAAAGCTAGGGCATATCATGTCCTTCAAAGTTTCAAGTGCATGCATGACACTTCATATAACATTTGATTTTCACCTGTTTCACCTGGTGGCAGAATCAAGCAGCTGAAATGCCAGTTAAAGGCTCCCTTCTATTTTACAATCTTCATCTTGACTGATTATCTGTGGATTATAAGAATCTCAAAAGCCCCATAGAACTACTATCTCATAGCTACAGTATTCTTCATAAATTGCCATGCTAATTTAAATGGGAATTTTTTTCTTTTATGCCTACAGTATCTCAGAAATATACTGATACAAATTATGTAGTTTTGAATATGATAGTACATAATACATTTGTCTGGAATATGATGCTTTCAATTTGACAAACATTTATGATGCCTGCTATATGCTAGGTATTGTACTAGGCACTGGGGATAAAAGAAACAATGAAAAGGATTTAGAAATTTATGTAAATGCAAAGCTTTACTACTTGTAATAAATATGAAAAACAGACCACCAATAATTCCGTTTCAGTCAAGAATAATGCCTGCCATTTATATAGCGCTTTAAAGTTGGCAAATGTCTTTACATAGATGACCATATTTGAGCCTCACAACAACCTTCTGAGGAAGGTATTAGAGGAATTATTATCCCCAAACTTATATATATAAAAATATATATATAAGAAATATATATATAAAATATAAATAGAAACTTAGAAATGTTAAAGAATTTTTGCATGGTCACAGGACTACTAAGTATGCTAGTTAGTATTTGAACCCAGGTTGCCCAACAGTCTACCCAATACATCATGTTCATATTGACTTCTGAAGTCTAAAATTAGGAAAATTATCTCCCAATAGCTATCCAGAAACATTGTTTCTTTGACATGCACTTATTGGTATAAATGTTTCTCCCTCCTATTTGATCAGAAAATTCTCCAGAGATTGGAATGTATATTATCACTATATAATTGTCAATTGTAAATGATTTGTTTTTAGAATCTTTTCAATTTGTTTTACTATTTTTTTTCTAACTGTCTAGAAATCGCAATGGCAATCTTCATGAGGAGATATGATTTGATATATAAAATTGATTTTCAATGCAAAGTGGTACGGGGAAAATTTTGAAATGCTCCCTTTGTAGCTTCATGTCTAACTGAACAAAGGAAAAAAAGCACATGATCTGTTCTGAGAAAATTGATAACTGTCAATCCTTTTTGGGTCACTATCATCTATTTTATTATGTTAGAAGATAATTCTTTTATCTTTGCTTATTTATTTTCGTGATCATGAGATTTTTGTAAGCAGGTTTTTACAATAAGTAATATAAGAAATTAATTAAGTACATACAAACTTATTAGCAAAGTTGCCCAGAGCCAGTTAAATAGACTATTAACTGATTTTATTATTATTGTATTCATGTTATTATATTAATATTTATTTTTCATACTTTGATTCAAAGGAGACTAATGCCTTCAAGGGGTAATGTCTTGATATGCATACGAATTCGATGTAAGTGAGGCAGAGTTGCACAAAATAACCATCTTCACTCCCTAATGTCCCTTAAAGATACTCAATTTTTAAATAATGACTACATTGGTAACCAATCAGTTTCTCTGTGTTATAATGTTTCATTTTGTGATATTATTTGTGTCTTATTGAATATATAAGTCATGATTCTCTCTTTTTTTAATGATTCTTTTCGTGAAGATAGTAAGCATTATATGTAGATTAAGAATATTCCAGATGGTATAAACATCTTACCTCTTTATAAAAATTACTTAATCATAATTTCCAACATGTTATTGTCAATCTCCTCTATGCCCTACTATGCATTGACATTGATATGTTGATTCAGTTCTGTGGAAATTAGTGAGTTCTTATGAGTTTTTACATTCTTATGCTGTGCAGCAGAAGCTGGTATATAGCCTAGTGCTTATCCTGAGTATTACAATATAAGATAAACAAATGTTACATGGGATTTTGTTTTTATTGACTTTGGCTGTGTAGTGAAATAAATGTTTTCTATTGCTTTTTGATCCCTTTTCACATGCGAATCATCCTGCTCAGCTTCAACTTCCTTCTTGCTTGTGGTTGCACTTCTAGAAAAAATGTCAAGACTGACATGAAGCACCTCCTCCAGCAGTATGCCCATTTATTGGTGATTTTTTATTTTCCGTGTTTTCATGGTCAAAGAGTTCATCACCAAAAAGGCAGCTTATTAGTACTATTTTTTTTTTTGCACTTAGTTAAGTTGTTCCTCAGAAACTGAACTAGAGTGTTTGGTCTCTTTGCTAATTCTCTGAATTTAGCAGGAAAGAAAACACTTAACATAACTACTTTCCTATAACTCTGTCAAGACAAGTGGAAAAAGAAGTAGGAACATTGTAATGGCAACATAATTTGAATTTGAAGATCCTTTTGTGTTGTCAAAGGTAGCAGGTACTTAGCACTTAGTAATTTATCAAGCCTCTTTTGGGGAAATAGATGGTATGAATTCCTGTCTCCTGTTGCTGATATTATAGGAAGAGATTAGCTAAAACAGGAAGCAGCTGATGCTGATAAAGAAAAGCCCCAGAGAGAGAAAGTCAGAATTTCTTGGGACCAGCATCTGGAGGCAGAGCAGCTGCTGAAGAGAATTGAGAATTGAGAATTGAGGGAGATCTTCTTCTTGGAGCAGTCTCTGTTGAGGCTGAAGAGGAGATGAGGAGGCTGAAAAGGACCCCCCTGTCCCCCTGCCCCAGGCTGAAGGGAATAGTTTTGATTTTGAAAACCTAGGTGGAGTGATTTTGATTCTGGGAGCCAACTGAGACTTCTTCTGGGTCCGAGGGCCAGCCAGAGCTGCCAAGGGACTGAGGAAGCATGACTATGATGCTGAGACTTTTTCTGTTTGTGTTTTTTTTCAGCCTTGACTTCCTGGGATCAGAGACTGTGAGGGATTTGAGATGGACTGGACACTGTGAACTTCAATATGGAACAGGAACTGCCTGGAGAACTGGACAAGGACCTGGTAACTGTCTGCCTTTGAACCCAGATGACAGTTTGGTGAATCCAGGTAGGGTCTGGGACTGTGGAAGGGGGTCCAGGGAATCTGAGAAACCACCCTGAGTTAAACTGAAAGAAGACTTTACTTGGATACTGTGTACTGACTAAGAAGATTATAATTTATTAGTGACCTATGGGTGGAGGGTCTGTGTATTTTCTGATGATTGAATAGTGAATAATGAAGGATGATTGATTGACTAAATGATTATACTTAGTGATTGATGACTGAATAAGTAATTGATTTGCAACCTTCAATGCCCCATGAAGGGAAAACTTTGACTATTGCACTATGTGATTGAATTAAGGATTTTGTGAATGCTTGAGTTACTAAATGATTGTTCTTTGTTCAAAACTCTATTACCACTGTAGTGGAAACTATGTGGCCATTTTCTGTGATAAATTATTGTGAATGCTGTACCTTGATATCTGTGAATGTTTTGCCTTGATTTGTTATGGAATAAATAGAGTGTTCACTCTACTGTGTAATTAGAACCTTAAAAACTGTTCACAGTAGCCCTCTTTTCAAAAGCTGCTAGTGCTTGACCTTGCAAACATCCACTCAGCTATAGTGTGATGATCCCATTGTTCATGAAGCAATGTATTTCTGAGGTAAATTAGCTTTCCTTGGCTAAATATCACTGGTTTTGGAGAACCTGGACAGTATTGTGGGAGAACATGGTTATGATATCTTTGCCATCCTTCCTTGTCACTTTGATTTAATATTCAATGCCATCTCTCCCTCTTTGCACTAATGGTTGGTGTGCTGGTAAAGGAAGAGGGTAGCAAAAATCTAGTATCCTCTACACAAGTATTAAGGTAGTGGAGGTAGGTATGACCAACAATTCCATGGACCCCGTCAGAACATACATGTATTTCAGAAAACTTCCCCTAACACATCCCACCTTCTGCCTCATAGAAGTACATATCTGCTTAGTCTCACATAGTGTGTGGGAGCGGGGAGGAGGTGTAATGCCATGCACCAGCAGATTCCCAAAGGAATGCTACTGTGAACAGCTTTTAGAGTTCAGATTACAAAATATAGTGAACACTCTGTTTATTCCATTACAAATCAAGACAAACATTCAAAACATTATAATATTCACAACATTACATCTTATCACAGAAAATGGCCACAGTTTTCACTACAGTGGCCACAATATTCAG
>CM053580.1:92142602-92162795 GCA_028627135.1 Pseudochirops cupreus
GCTCACCTGAGAGGCTCCTCCACTCCTCCCATCCAGTCGCCTCCGGGGCACAGCCACGGCTTCAGGGCAGGCTGGTTTCCATACGCAGTGCTGATATGGTTCCTTGTAGCTGAGCTGACTTTAGTGGGAAGTATCTTTGTGTGCGTTTTGGAGCTCTAGGATTGGTTTAGGGTCCTGTTTTATGGGTATTTTGGGGTGGCTATGTGAGAGCTGTGATATGTTGCTGCTGCTACGCCACCATCTTGGCTCCGCCCTATTGTCTTAAATTTAAAATAAATTTTAAACTTTCAAAATGAATCAAAATTTTAGTCTTATGCCAAAAAAAAAACCCTATACATAGAACACTCTTGAAAAACCTGTCAATCAGGACAAAATTCCCATGAAAATGATTGTAGTTCAGTTTGAAGAAGGCAAATGCAGGTACCTAGTCATCTATCAACATTTTAAATTACGAACAATTTATTACTAATGACAAGTAATTACTATGCCATTTAGGACCCGAATCTTTTAAAGTTACAAGAAAGTGGAGATGGATGTCATTTTCAAGTTAAAACGATATGCACACTCTTCCCACTTTACATTAGAAATGGATCCACTCCTTATAAACCTTGATTTCCTCTTGGTTTTCATTTCTCATGAATTCTTATATTAATTTATAATTCAATTGGATGTTTTCCCAAAACAGATAAAAATGGTAAAATACTGCTTGTGTCTCATAAATGTATGAATATCTTTATCATGGTTTACTCCATCTGAGTAGCATGATCAAAAAATTTATTCATCATGGTACAATTGACTAACTGTCCAATATATTTGCAGTTGGAAGTCTTGGTGGCTAGGCTTATACCACTCTATTCCCCATTGCAGAAGAAGTTTTTCTGAGAGAGAAAAAAAAAACTACTATGTGTTCTTGGACCCTAGTCATCTACCTTTTCCAAATCATTCAATTCCCTCACTGATAAAATGAGAATAATCAATCAATTAATCAGCAGATAAACAATTATTAAGTATGTACTCTCTGCCAGACACTGTGCCAAGCTCTTAGTATAGAAAGAAAGGTAAAAGGGAGTAATTACTCTTAAGAAGCTTAACCTAATGGTGAAAACAGTATGCAAACAACTGTAAAGAAATAGGCAATATTAAGGGTAAATTGAAAATAATAAACACAGAGAATGTACTTGAATTAAGATGGATAGGAAAAGGCTTCAGTAGAAAGTGGAATTTTAGTGAAGACTTGAAGGAAGTGAGAGAGATTAGGAGTCAAGGATGAAGAGAGACGTTCTCAGCATGGGGAACACCCAGCAAAATTCCCAGATTCTAGAGATGGAATGTCTCTTGGGAGGACCAGTATGGAGGCTAATGTTACTAGACTTCGGGATGTGTAGAGGGAATAAGGAGTAAGAAACAAAGAAAGTGGCAGATTATGAAGTACTTAGAACCCCAAAATATACATTTGATCCTGGAGAAAATATTGAGTAAGAGGTCCAATAATCATATCTGTGATTTAGGAGGATCACTTTGATAACTGAATGGGTGTTGGACTGGAGTGAGAAGAAACTTGTGACAGAGAGACCAATCAATAGACTTTTTGCAGTAATCTAAACACAAGGTGGTAAGAGACTATACCAAAATAGTTGCAGTATCAAAGGAAAGAAGGGGACCTCTGAGAGATGTTACAACACCTCTTTGATTGGCAATAAATTGAACATGGGGAGTGAAATAAGAACTAAGGAAGACAACTAGATTGTAAATCTGGATTACTTCCTATTTTGTATTACCATAGGGAAGTTAGGAAGAGGGGAAGGTTTATGGTGAGGGAAAGATAATGAGTTCATTTTTGGATCTGTTGGGTTTAAGATATATATCTGACATCTATTTCATGATATAAATAACAGAAACTTGGAAATGTGCAACTGGAATCCAATAGAAAGGTTAGGGCTAGATAAGGAGATATGAAACTCATGAGCATAGAGATCCTAACTGAATCTACAGGAGCTGATAAGATTACCAAGTGAAATAGCATGGAGGGATAAGAGGAGTGAGTCTACGACAGAGTTTCAGGATATCCATGTGTCCTGGTGTGAACTGGGTGAAGATCCATCAATAGAAATTAAAAGGAGAGGTCAGATAGATTGGAAGAGAATCAAGAGAAAGTAATGGCACGAAAGGGGGGAAAAAAAAAACAGGTTAAAAAGAGTCAAGAAGGTAGTGATCAAAATCATCCAAAGCTGTAGAAAAATAAAAAGGATGAAGATTGAGAAAAATATAATTATTATTCCTTTACCTAATTCACACGGTACTTATAAGAATCATTTTTTTTATATCAAAATGCTTTGAAATCTATAGTGCTATATTTACAAATTTGAGGTGATGGGGTGCTGGGTTTGAATGGAGGATTGGTATTTGTAGTAAACCCTGCCATTCTTTGAATTAGTACTCTGCAAACTCTCTACCAGTTGAAACCATAAATTATTTCTATCACTAATTACTTTAAAATTAGTAACCTCTACCAGAAAACATCATTTAGGACCCAAATTATGACTTTGCCCTATTATCAAAAGCTATATTCCATCTAGATTAAGTCTGAAATCAAGATTTTTGAAGAGATAAAAGCAAGTAGTGAAAAAAATGCCAGTCAATAGAGAAAAAAACAACTGAGAGTGCAGGCTGCTACAATAAGGGAAAAAATTAGGATCTCAAAAGAGAGCTGCATACAATTATTAGATAAAAATACACAACAGCATGATCCCATTCTATCGTCTTGGTCACTTGGGGCATAATTTCTCGCCTGGTGGGGAAAGCACAAGTCTCATTAAAGAGTGAAAACACCAACTATATGAGTCAGTAAAAATTCATCCTTTCCCCATCCTCCAAAGCAGGAGAAAAAAAATGCTGCTGAAAATAACCATTTCTTTTTGAGTTGCTAAAGACAACAAACGTCCCTAAAAGGGATTGTAAATTACGTATTGTGATGGCACTCCTCACGGCCATTTTTTTTCCTTTTTAGTGTCTTTATTATTGGTAAATGTGCCCCATAGCTAAATTACTTCACCAGCTAATTACTACTCCATGCTATTGGTTGAAGTCAGCCCCTTCCTAGCTGAAACTCAAAATGAAGAAGAGATTTTGAATATGATTAGGCTTCTTTCTGGTAGCAAAGCACCTGGATCTGATTCTATTCCAGCTGTAATTTACAAGATACGGGGTCCATTGCTCATACAAAAGCTGACTGAAATTTCCAGGTTATATGGCAAGAGGTGGTTATCCCCCAGGAGTTCAAGGATGCCTCCATTGTTCATCTCTATAAAGGTAAAGGAAATAGGTTGTCCTGTGACAATCACAGGGGAGTCTCTCTCTCTTACTCATTACTGGCAAGATTCTTGCCAGAGGCCTCTTTAATACTCTGATCCTTCACCTGGAAGATGGTCATCTAGCTGAAAGCCAGTCTGGCTTCAGCAAAGGCTGAGGAACAGTCAATGTGGTGTTTGCTGCCTGACAACTCCAGGAAAAATGCCAGGAGCAGAGTATTGATTGTAGACAACATTTGTAGATCTGAACAAGGCCTTTGGTACAGTTATTTGTGAGGGGTTATGGAAAAGTATGTCAAAATTTGGTTGCCCATAGAAGTTCATAAGGACTATACATCAATTTCATGACTGCATGCTTTATCTGGGTTCTAGATAATGGACAATGCTCTCGTGCCTTCCCAGTCACCAATGGAGTAAAATAAGATTTTGTGCTTGCTCCCATGTTTTTTAGCTTGATGCTTTCAGTCATTTTGTCAAATGCTTTCAATGAAGATGAGCACAGCATAAAGTTCATCTACCACACTGATGGTAAATTCTTCAATTTTAAAAGGTTACAAGTGAACACCAAAGTGGAGGGAGTGTTGGTGCATGAGCTAGCTCAGTATTTGGTAGTCTCTGAACGAATGTGTGGGAGAGAAAAGGTATTAAACTGACTATTAAACTGAAGGTCTACAAAGCCATTGTGGTGACTTCATTGTTGTATGGCTGTGAAACTTGGACAGTCTACCAGCACCATGCCAGAAAAAAACTAAATTGCTTTCGTTTGAATTGTCTTAGGAGATTCTGAAGATTACCTGGCAGGATAAGGTACCAGACATTGAAGTCCTTACTCATACTAAACTGCTAGGCACTCAAACTCTGTTTCAGAGAGTACAACTCTGATGGATTGACTATGTTGTTCCAATGGAAAATGTATGCTTGCCAAAACAACTGTTTATGGAGAAGTCACAGAGGGCAAGCATTCACATGGTGGTCAGAAGAAGCAATACAAGGACACTCTCAAGATCTTTCTCAAGAACTTTGGAATTGATTGTGTGACATGGGAGACACTGACATAGGACTGCTCAGCATGGCATGCCCACATCAGACAAGATGCTGTGCTCTGAACAAAGCAGAATTGAAGCAGCTCAAAGAAAACACAGGGTGTGCAAATTTAGAGTTTCCACCCCAAATGTTCACACGGGCTCATGTTGGCATGATCAGCCACAGTCAGACACATTGAAATTTAACTTTAGCATAGTGATATTCTTTTGGTCTTCTTTAAAAATGAAGGAAAACAACCAACCAACAACTCCCCCCTATTATAGTTAAACACCTGGTAAATGTGCCCCATAGCTAAATTACTTCACCAGCTAATTACTACTCCATGCTATTGGTTGAAGTCAGCCCCTCCCTAGCTGAAACTCAAAATGAAGAAGAGATTTTGAATATGATTAGGCTTCTTTCTGGTAGCAAAGCACCTGGATCTGATTCTATTCCAGCTGAAATTTACAAGGTACGGGGTCCATTGCTCATACAAAAGCTGACTGAAATTTCCAGGTTATATGGCTGAAATTTAAAACTGAAAATTAAAAACTGTCAGTTGAGAGGATCAACTCCCCACTAAACCTAGAGATGACAGAAATTTAAATCCTTTTGCATCCTTTTAATCCATATTAGAGTCAGTAACTAAGCCAGAAAATCTCAACAAACTTGAGTAAGAAAAATATTCCTACTTATCCAAGGTGTGCAGTTAATTAGAAGCTGACCAACTACAACCTGTTGCAGAGAAAAGAGCATTGCTTTAGGGTCAAGTGACCTGGGTTGAAGACATACTTCTTTATGCTTATTCTCTAGGTGACTTTCAGCAAGATAGGTGCATGTTATTCCTGGCTCCAAATTTCCTCATTTGAAAAATGAGGAAGTTAGAATACTTAGCCTCTGTGGTCAATTGTAATTCTAGAACTAAAAACCTGGCAATTGTATCTAAAACAATTAACTTAAACATGCAAATACATTTTTATCTACAACCCAAAACAATCATTGGAGGAATTATTTCCTCATTAGGCATTTTAGTAATGTAAATTTATGTATGGTCACCTCAATTTTGAAACAAAATATATTTCCCTAAGGTAATGTCATCAAGTTTTTGTACCCAGAAAGGGCTTGGACTGGAAATGTGAACTTCATGTCAGATCAAACTAAACAGCAACAATGTCAAAGGAATGACATTATGACCATCACAAACCAATCATATGCAGAAAGCATTTTGTTGCATAAAGTATACAGTATATACTTGATTTGTACAATTACATAAAGTATAACATTCACCCACAAACTATTTTTCAAAAA
Organism: Pseudochirops cupreus; assembly: GCA_028627135.1. Lineage (NCBI taxonomy): Eukaryota > Metazoa > Chordata > Mammalia > Diprotodontia > Pseudocheiridae > Pseudochirops > Pseudochirops cupreus. Next base: position 92,148,242 of record CM053580.1, read on the forward strand.
AATCATGCTAAAAAAAGACAATTGTAGCTATAGGTATAAAGGACAGGGCAGTGAAAGAATGGACAGGGAATAGTCAGTTTGTGTCTGTTGGCATAGCTCCCTCCCATGGGAGAATAGAAACATTGTGAAGTTGGCTTAGTGCCTGGGCCATTGGGAAATAATAATTGAGCCAGAGCCATGGTTTAGAGATTCATAGAACTTCAGATCTGGAAGAGGTTGTAGCCTGTCTAACCCTGCTCTGGGGCTTTGAGTAAAAGTTCAGGAGTCAGGGGCTTGGCATACAGTTCTTCTTGCCAGCACGCTAACTCATTTTGTGACCTTGAGGAACTCATTTAACTTCTCCACAACTCAGTATTTTGGAAATAATACTTGTTAGCAAAGCATTTCAATGTTCTTTATTGAAAACTGATATATAAATGCAAATAGTATTTTACTAGAATTATTATTATATTGGATTGAATAAAGGGCTAGGGTTTTATTTTATTTTTTTCATTTTCACACAGGCTAAAAAAGCAATTCCTCATTTTCTAAGCTAAAAATTTATATTCATGGGAAATCTCTAGTAAATCATGTTATCCCCATACCACTCTGTACCTTCTAAGGTCACAGAAAGTTGCTCCAAGACAATTTATTGCATATGATTTTTTTTTTTAATTTAATGAATGCAGCACTTCTGATCACTGATCTTAGATAACGTCAGTATCACTAGATATCTAAGTCACAAACTTTTTACTTAGTAGAACACCAGTAGATTGTCTCCCAGGTTATTTTTCCTATATCCTAGCTTTAGAGAAGTAGCAGGTAGAGTCAGATAATTTACTGGATTTATAGTGGGAAAGACTTGAATCAAATACCACCTCCAGTTCTGACATGCAGGATACATATTGGCTAATCACATAACTATTCTAAACCTATCTCAAAAAGTTGTGGTGAGGCTAAAATGGGATAATCTGTATAAGGCAGAATAAGTTTTATTAAATAAGTTATTATGAAATGTGTTTCCTAGTTCATTAATATTTTTAAATCCTTTGTTTATTGTAGAGGAACAAATAGTTTCATTCAACCAACATGTTAAGAATGGAAATAAACTCTTAAATTTGTGAAAAAGCTACTAATTAGATTTAATTGATTACTAGGAAATTAAACTTAATCAATGAGCTTTCACGTGGTTTGTCAAGTCAGTCAAGAAACGTTTACTATGCAAAGTCCTAACTGTGTCAGGCACTGTGCTAAGTTCCAGGAATACAAAGAATGATAAATTTCTAGTGATTTCAGGCACTAACAAAATGTTAAATATCTATATTTTTAATGGTTCAGAAACATAAATTATTTCTTCAAGTTAGACTGTAATTACTTTCTTGGAATATTTTCCAAGATAGACTTTTCCGAAGTTTTCTCATGTATAAGAGTCAAATCCAGATCTTTCTTGCTCTCAGGAGACTTCTTTATGTCATGCTACCTCTAATTCATATCAGTTACACATGTGTTCCAAAAATAGAATTTTTCGTGCATTTGGATGATAAATATATCCTCAAAAGTAATATTCTTATAATCCTGAGTAGATATTAATGATTATATAAGAAGGGAAAATAAAATATATCTTCTACAGAAAAAGAGAAGCCAGATAAGGGAAGGAACATCTTGAGCCAGACCTTGAAGGTTTGGAAGGATTTAAAAATTATGTTTTATACAAATGTGTCAAGAGAGAATATGAAGAATGCATTAGAAGACTGGCCTGAGAAAGAAACCAAAAGAGAAATTTAGAATAAAGTTCTCTCCCCTTCCTTAATAACCAAAGCACTCAAGCAATCATTTAACATTTATTGAGTTATAGCTTTAATGAGGACAACTAAGTGGTTCATTTGATAGAGTGACAGGTCTGGAGTCAGGAAGACTTGAGTTCAAATCCTGTTTTAGACACTTACTAGTTGTGTTACACTGGGAAAGTCACAGTTTGCCTCAGTTTCCTTATCTGTACAATGAGGAAAATTATAGCACCTAATTCTCAGAGTTGTTGTGAGGATCAAATGAGAGAATAATTGTAAAGCACTTAGTTCAGAGCCTGACACATAGGATGTACAATATAAGTATTAGCTTATCATTATTATTAATTATCATATCAGGAATTCAGCATAGATGTTTCTTTCAAGTGACATAAAACTTAAAGACAAACAGGAAAGCCAGACAATAATTACACACTTATTTTATATGTATATATATATATATATATATATATATATATACACACATGTGCATGTACATATGCATCTTTTACAAGATTATTTTACCATCACAACAAAGTTGTGAAAGAGATGCTATCTCTATTTTATAAATGAGGAAATTAAAACTTTCTCAGATTAATTTCCACAATAAAAATCTGTGATGGAAAAAAAAAACTGAGGCACAAAATGCCAAGCTTGTTCCTTTATTAACAAGGCTAACAGTTGCTAATATTTGAGATCCCAAAACCCCTTAGTGGCCAGAGATACAGCAACAGAACTGCTTTTTTCATGAGGTTTATATAAGGTCCAATGATGCAAAATAAACAAAGAGTGTGATTGTTCTATGTCAGAGGTAAGGATGGGCTTAAATTTTACATAATCATTCTGAGTTGCAAAAGGTGGGTGTTCCAAAGTCCATAGTAATTTGTAAACAAAGAGTCAACATCCTCTGGAAAGTCTGAAAAGTCCCTTGTCCAAGATCCCCTACTCCAGAGTGGTAGGGTATAAGGTTTATGTATAACCAGGCAAAACGTACTATGACCAATTCTACTCATCCTTCTTCTTTTCTGAAGTAAGATGAATTATGCCTAGAGAAATGGGAAAGTAAAACTCTTATAAAGAAGTCAAACTATTGTATAAACTAGTATTAAGGAGTCAAACTGTTCTTTTAAATCTTAAACTAATTACTAAGTACTGATTCTAGGAATTAGATAAAATTCTCAAAAAATAATAAGTAATACAGAATAAAGTGGGGTTTCAATTTCCAATTTTATCTTCCCCTCTCTGATTCTATTTAGCCATTTCTCAACTGAATCACCATATATAGTCCAAGTAGATATAATTAGGCATGATCAGCATCCATCAGATTGAAATTAGTAATCGGGCAATGGAAAGCAATATTTAACATTCTGTGCAAAGCTAGCCATAAGGAGTTTGATTATTACTGGTGCTAGTTCACTGTTACAAATGACCCAGAAAAAGGTCAAAATTCTCTCATGTCTTCTCTATCTGATGGGATTACCAGAAAGGAATAGATTCCTATGACTTGAGAGTGCTTTGGTGCTACAGACTAAAGCCTTGCTACCTGTGGTTGGTGCATTGACAAAACCCTCTGGGGGCAATCTCCTTCTGTAAGGTAACGCAAAGAAAATGGCAGATGAGACAGGTAGAATTTACATGTCTTCCAGCTGATACAATGAACAAGTGCATTTGTACCCCAACAACCCATTCTCAAAGTCCATTTAATTTCCAGTTGAGTTTCAGATGTCTCAGGTATTTATGTGGTTCCTGGAAACAACTTCAAATGGTTTCATTATGGAGCAGGTCTAAGTCGATGGCAACTCTTAAGGTAGGTCTTCATAGAAGGGCTGGTCACTTAGAGAGGTACCTAGGTGTTTTTGCTGTAAATCTTTACAAAACACATCTTAATGCAATTTAATAACTTGCGGTAGGGTGAACTATAGAGCATCAAACTAGCAATCCAGACCTGAAATTTCAGAGAATTTAAGTTCTATATATCTCTGAATATTTTTTATATTTATCAATCCTAAAAGAAATGCATGACAGCATAACTTATAAAATGAGTCCTTCATATGTTTCTATCTTTATTTCAGAATCAAAACTCATGAAGGAGAAAATAAACCTTTTAAAAAGCACAAAATATGCCAATAGGTCACTATTTCATGAAGGTAATTTGTGTTTAAGAGTGAGTGGTGTACATATACATATCCTGTTACTCCTCAAAATTGTGTACTCCATTTAATTTCAAGCAAAAAGTTATATTCATCTTTATAATATCTTTATCTAGCTTTATCTAAATCTGATTCCAATCCATTCTCCCTTCAGGAGGATATTATGATCATGTTAACATAATAAAAAGATATTATGGTATAGACATCCTATATATTAAATACCCTATAAATTTTTAAGGCCTCATGATCGCTATCATTTATAATTGAAATGGAGATTTAAAATTGTTCCTCATTATAATAGCACATATTATTCAATCCAAAGTCACTAATAGTGTTTATCTCCTATATTTATTACCATGAAAAAATGAGGTGTCATTATGCATTTACTTTTTCCAATGGAATTTGCCATGTGAGAGAAAAGGAATGGAAATAGCAGCATCAATAGTGTTCTTTAGTTTTGTTTGATTTCAGGTATGAATCATAGTCAACAGCCAGCCATATAGAAAGGCTCATCATGTATCACAAGGTATTACAGCCAGGCTCCCATACCTAGGTGAGAAGATGTCTCATTTACTGAGATGAGGAAACTGAATCCTACCTCACTTTCACAAGGCTGTTCCCTCAATTTTCTTAGAGATGAACATGTGACCAAAGCAGTCTTCAGACTTCAGGAGCACATGGTATTTCCCTTAAATGGTGGATTAGTAGCCTTATGAGAGGTCAGACACTTATGCCTGAGATCAAAATTTAGAATTGCTGAAAGTCCTGAGAAACTTTTTCACAAACAGCAAAATTTAACTAATTGTACATTAGGGCTAAGTTGTTGTTATTATTCTCTTGTCTTAATAAGTATTAAATTCATAATTACATTTTGGGCTTCTGTTTAAATATAGCGAGCACCACTTCATAAGACAATTCAAAACACAGCTTCAGTGCACAATCATTATTAACAGATATAATTTCATGAGGTTCGAAATGATCTTAAAAAAACTCACTATTTAAAGTTGTAAATTTTTCCACTTTGTGAGAAGTTCTAGTTCCTCAAACTGCAGTGCTAGTTTCACAAAAAGCTGTCTGTCAGAAGGGTTGGTAAGTTCCTATGGTTGAGCCTAAAGTACCAAGGAAGCTCACAGACAAGTGTGTCTTATTTTGCTATTCTTTTATCCCTAGACCTCATTATTAAAACAAAATGTGCCCTATTAAGCAACCACAAGATTTCAAACCTATAGTAATATCGTTTAAAAGAATCATTCAATAATAGCCTTCAGAACAAAAGGAAAAGTAACTTGCCTTAACAAATATTTCTCAGCTTTCATTATAAAAGAGAAAATTTCACATACACAATATCATGTATTTAAAACATGAAATCTATTACTAGTCATATGACAACAATTCAATGGAATGAATTTTTAAATTATCTTACAGGAAAAAAAAATCATCCAGTCTCCTTTGGTATTTTATTACACCTATCTGGTGATATCTAAACATCAGTGTAGATCTATTCTTTAAGCAGTAATTTAAGTCAATTAAAGAAGTAATAAGGAAAGGGGTGGCTGGGTGGTACAATGAATAGAGCACTGGCCCTGGAGTCAGGAGGACCTGAGTTCAAATCCAGCCTCGGACACTTAATACAAAAACTAGCCATGTGAGCTTGGGTAAGTCACTTAACCCCAATTACCCTCCAAAAAGCCAAAAAAAAAAAAGTAATAAGGGTTCCTTTTTATAATGCTAACCACATTCTACTTCTTAAACATTTAAGAATTTCAGAGGCCTATTTTCTGTAGTGCTTAAAAATGTTTAGATTTTGATTTCTCAATTATTACCTGGGCAAATTGCTAACATATTACAATGCAGCTATAAATAATAAGACTGACATCTTCCCCTTTAGGAGGCTAGTTTAGAGGAAAGTATAATCCATTAAATATGTAATAATTTTTAAATAATCTTACTACATCTTAGTAGTTTAATTCATAAGACATAAAACTTTATTTTTAGCCAAATGACATCAGTTTAATTGATTTCAAAGCAACTATTCACTTTTGGGGTAATTTTACTTACTATTATTTTTATCTTCAATTTTTAGCATAGTATCTGATTCATATGCATTTAATAAATGATTTTTCATTTATTTATTCATTCTTTCATCCTCAGAAAATTGTTAGAAGAAGACGATGAAGACTCCAAGAGTTTAGAAAGTGGAGAAGGCATTCATTTTGCAATTTACTGTATTAAATTGAGTTTTTCATCCTCTACTGCTATATGTGGTTTTCTAATTGTTTCAAATACGAAAGGCTTTTTCCCTCTCTCCAAGAATTTTTAAGTTTCTTGAAGGCAGGGAATATGTCCCATGTTTTTCTTTTTCTCTTAGCTTCCAGAATATTTGGCATATTTCTAGAATGAAATTAACTTCTCAGTAAACTTTTGTTTAGTTTATTCATTTAAATGTATGTGAAAACATTTTGTTAATTTTAAAGTGCTGTATATTTTAGTACTTTAATGGGTTTGTAATCCCATTGATGAGATTTATCTCTTCATTTGTACAGCTCCCAGCCTATGAATATATTTTCAGCCTATGTAATTATTTTTCATATTCATTCATTGATTCACTATAGAGGATATACTTAATGACTTATAATTTTTTGTCTCGTATTTTTCTGCTCATGCGGCAAATAGAGTCCTTGATCCTCCTCTCTGTGATCCTTCACTCTTGGCACATAACTCAGCCACTTTTTTTTCAGTCATACAAATTTACGATATCAACTTGAACTACAGGCTTGCTATTACTAACTCATGTCAATGTTCTTGTTTCTCACCTTTTTTCATATTCTCATTTCTTACCACATTATAGTCACCTAAAACTTCTGTCTGTTTCTCCTCTCAGTGTCTAGTTGTGTCTTTTTTTTTATTTGTGCATAAATTTGATTTAAGTGAGCCAGTTACATGAATTCATTGACTTCATCCTCTCTTTCAGAGTCCTCACAATCCAGTGGCAGAACAGAATGAAAATGAATGATGATGGCTCAGGATATCCTGGATGACCTTGGAGTCTTCAGTATCTAACCAAGCTCTAAGGCACTCTGCAGTGTCTGCTTTAGCTGGCTTCATGGTCATTGGAACAAATTTTTCTCATCCACATATTCCACCATGGGAAGACTTCAAAGTTTGGGGTAGACACCCTCTCCCACCCTGACCCCCAACTCACAGATAGGTTTGAGACCCTTCAGTTACCCTCAAGCTTGGTTTAGACCATCTGCTGAAATTCTTTGCCAGGGTATAGCCACTGTACATGCTATGGCTTCTTGGAGGCACAGGTGAGGGTTAGGTGGATCAGGTGGACACCAAAGATGAAAAACAGCATTCACTCTAAAGGTACTGGTTCTAAGGTGAAAAGCAGCATTCACACTAGAGGTACTGGTCCTCCTTGAACATATGCTACACACTGTCTATTCATATAATCTTTTCTAATCATCTGTCTTCCTCCAGTGGCTCCTCCAGTTCAGGACTATCTACAACCAACTGGGAGTCAGTAATTGAAATATTCATGACTTCCGAACTCAGCTGTCTACATATATAGGATTAGGTGTTTAGTAGATATTCAATAAATGTTTGTTGACTTCATGAGTACACAAGCATCTGTGGACAAATTCTCTTGAAATTAAATAGGATAATAGAAACAAATCTATAAGAGAAAGTTTAGTATATTTAAAAATAATAATGATAATTTCTTGTGTATGTTAGATTTGATTTGATTTCTTCTTAAGTCCTGTACACATTTTAGTTATTTTCATTTCTATCTTACAGCACAAACTGGCCCCTTCAAAAAATGTTGCAATTTTTGGCATTGGGGGAAAAATGTCCCAGGTATGCCCAGACAGGCAAATAGGGAAGGCAGGTAAGCCCTTATCTCACTTTCTTCCCAACTATTTCCCAATCATTGTCACAATTTTTGTTCTGGGTCATCAGAGACTAGCTGTCATTTTGCTTAGACTGCAGCAGTGAAGACAACTGTATTGAAATCCAAAAGGAACTGGATCATCAGATATTCCCGTCTGAACTCCCTAGAATCATGCTTCCTAATCTTGGCCATTTTCTAACCTAACACCATATGTGTCCACTCCCTACCCTTTTCAATATACATACATTTTCATCTCACAATAATATTTCCTTTGTCCTTGGAAAGACCATGTCAATGTAATTGTTTTACTCACCTACCCAGTGAACCTCTAGACTAAATAAACAACTTTCCTTGGCTAACATTTCTCTGTTGTCCTCCCACCTACCTCCCCATTTGAAATCAAGACTGTCTTTGTTTAATATTTGTATCCTTAGAACTTAGTACAGTACTTGGCACATAGAAACCCATTTAATCTATTATTCTTTTATTCATTTGCGATAAAGTGCACACATTGAGTCATTGGGCTTAGCCTTTAAAAAGAACTCCCAAAAACAGACACAGAAAAAGACCCAGCTATACACAGAGAAGGAGATTTAGATTTGCAAAGACAGACATATAAACAGGTATCATCAGGATGCCTGTGGACCTGGGGAAAGGCCTAAACACTCATATAACATCTATAAGGAATTATGCCCTGAGAGTCTGGCATCAAACGGAGACAAGAGGGGGATAAAGAGAACCTACACAACATGGCCTGACAGTAAAAAGAAATTGTGAAACTGGCCCCAGTTGTTGTTGGAGATAGGATTGTAAATGATAATATGACAGCCTGAATAATAAAATAGATCAGCATAGTGGGGAAATATACACCAACGAACAAGTTCAGTATATTTGGAAATTAGTAATACCAGCCATATAGATTACATAAGTTCAGATGGAAAGCACAACTCAAAAATGGAGAGAAGTGTTTTGTTTTGTTTTTTCCAGAAAGAAGACAGTTTTGTTGTTGTTGTTCTTGTTCCTGGCTTTGTCAAGTGAATTAAAAATTGTCCTTTATTTTATGTCCTTGCTAACCTGAGTTAAAACCACAAATAAGATAGAGCAATTTTTTATGTTTCTAGTGGCAACCTAGTATAAGAGCAAATTGAGTCAAATGGAGCTTTATTGAGATAGTACCCCAAGTTGAATCCAATCCACTTTGTCAGAAAAAGGTTCTAGGGCCCAATTGGCACAAATGAATATGATTATATAACAACATATGGAAAACTTGATACTACCAATTTATACAAAATTTAACCTAGCATTAAAATCAATTTGACATTTGATTCATAGGACTTCAAAAAATGAAAAAAAAATACCAGAGAAACCCATTATTTTAATTATTATTTTACTAAATATTTAATCTTTTATCAAGAAGAATATTTAGGGAGTGAAAAAGTTACATTAATTGCTTCAGCTCATTTAATACTTTCTTGTCAGAAAAAAATAGAACTTTTCAGTTTTTCTCTTTTACCAAATCAATAGTGACATTAATCAAACCAAAAATAAAGACTTCTGAGTTGATCATTTCCCCTCCAGTTTTGACCTAATTGGAGAACTGTATTTTTAGTATACACCTAATCTCTAAATGCAGTTCCTTTTGTAACATATTCACAAGGCGCGCAGCCACTACATTTCAGTATAAGATTTTTGGTTGTTCAAGAAACTAGCATCAGGATCAATGAAGTGTAAGTGATTTGAGTGCAATGACTTTTTCTGAACCAGTGCACCAAGGTCCAATTTGAATGGATCCAGGGCAGCCATTTTTTGTGTCAAGTGACTGCACTTTCCTTATTTTCTTTAAAAATTGGCCTATAATGTATTTTCAAGAATTGACCTTGGTTCAGTAGTTATTTAGTGGAAACTTCAGTGTCTCAGAGAGGACATTCATTAACTTGGTAAAGATTTTCTACATTTCATTCTGAACATTACATCCTGAGATAAACTTTTTATTTCATGCAGACCTCATAATTCAATTGTCTAGTCTTGACTGGTTTTGATCAATGAAACATCTACACGTGTATGCGCTCACACACACACACACACACACACAAACACACACACACACACACACACACACTCCTCACTCTATTTCTTTTTGTCTCTGTCTCTCTCCCCTTCTACCTTCCCCATACCCCACCCTGCCCTGAGAAAGTGTTCCAATTTAAGCTCCACTGAGTCCCATTACCGTAAATGTTCTAAAGTTTGTTTTGTGCTCTTGTGTCAGTAACTCACAAAGAACTGATTGTTTTTAATAGAATGTGCCTAGGGGACATGCTTTCATTTCATATGTCAACCATACAAATGATCTTTCTGGGTTTCCTTGTCAGCTGATGTAATATACCATGGTTAGCTATAACTATAAATTATCATGGAATACAAACACATCAAATTCAGGTATATGTATGCAGATGTATGTATATGCATATATATGTATTTATATATGTATGTATAAGTCTTTATAGTCACATATATGTGTATATATGTATACATGTATATATGATAGATAGATAGATAGATAGATAGATAAATAGATAGGTATCCCTCTAGACTTCTGGTCATTTGTATTTTGCAAAAAAAGGAAAAATGAATCAGAACACAAATACATTTTGTGTTTTTTTCTCTCTGTTTCTTCTACCTTATTATTTTTCACTGGTCTTGAAGAAGGCCATATTGTAGGCAATATATCAATTAAATTTATTTCAATAAAATTATTTGTATTAAGTGATTAATATTTACTTAGCATTCTGCAAGGCAATATGGCAGATACATAATTTAAATAAGACATGAGGCCAGTTCTTTGTTTAAAGAATTGTGATCATCAAATAGACCTAAAAGTGTTTATCATACTAGGTCCATATCAAGTCTTTCTAGGTATTGAGGAGAACCATGTCATTGCTTTTCCTCCAATATCTCTTACAAAGAATTTTTCACACTGGGGCTAGTTAAAACCTGGCAACATACTCCAGGTTTCTTAGGTCACAAAATGGGCAATAAATAGTAATTTAGGAAAAATAGTACTTCTAATATACCATTTTTTCTTTCTCCCTCCTGAGAATGTGATTTCCTTGAGACCTGTCTTTTTTTTTATTTTTTCAACATCAGTCAAACTGTCAACCTCCCAATATCCCCAGTTCGAATATGTCATCTCTGATGGATAAGGAGTTTATTTTGAGTACTTTTCAATCCTCAGTATCTCCTATATTTATGCTTCCTTTTCTCTTTCCCCAGGCACCTATCTCATATAGAGTCAATCCTCAATTTTTATGGGGGCAATGTTCCCAGGAAACTGCATGAAAGCCAAAAGTGTGAAGATTGATACCTTGAACTTATGGGAAATAGTGAGCTTCTCATGACCAACAAAAATGGTAAACTTTCCTATAGACTGCTTAAAATACACTTTTCTGTCTATAAATTTTGTAATGAAACATTGCTTCTGCTAATATACATTTTTCATAACACAATAACCATGAAATATAGTACATAAAATAAAATTGGTAACATGCAAAACATTGTTTTTTCTCTAATAATTCCCTAGAAATCTAAGACCTTTTGTTTTAACCTCTCAATTAAAAAAAACAAAACAATTTCAGACAATATTCACTTTTATAAAAAATTTATAGTACCATAAATGTTTCCTGTTTTTGTGGATATAACGAATTGTCAGTTTCTTAACACCAAACTCCTATTGACAATGGCTGCTGATATTTTAGCCCAAAGCTTATTTAATATCTGTGTCACTGACTTTAGAGTCCAATGGACTTGCACTACACTTTGCGGGTATAATTGCACACACACACACAGACACACACACACTATGAATTTTAAAGGCAAACAATGAAAATGTGAAGCAGAGGCATGGGAAGCTCTTTATTCCACAACAATACAGTGAGCAAGATGAGGGGAGTGCCTGATAAGATACCAGTGGCTCCACAAGCATGCACATACCATCTTTCTTTTTTTTTTTCCTCTACTGTCCATATCTCTGAATTCATGTGTTTGTTAACACAAAAGTGAAAATGAGGTGACTAATAAAATAATGTGAATGCTTGAAGTTGTGATGGTTATGCCATGAATGTTAGGAATTATCTCTATATTTTTTTCCCTTTCAAGAAATTATAATGCTTCTCTTCTGTCCACTTTATTGCTGAAAGTCATCCTATAGCTATGATCTTTCTTTCCCTGCTTCCAACCCTTTTTATCGTCACTTACCTACTCAAACCCTCTACTCTAATAAATAAATTTACTTATCTGTTCAACTTCATTTCCTTATGCTTTCCATGTTCCATTATATTTACCATTCTCTTATGAGTTGGCCCCCATATTCCTACCATTCTGTGTCACTCATCTTCAAAATTTGCCTTACACCTAAATTTCCTTCAGGAAACCTTTCATAAATGAAATCACCCATGTATTCCTCTACTCAAATTGAACAATGGTTTGAACCATCCTATACAAATGAATTTATTTTCATATATTTTTTCATTCCTTCAATAAATCCTGATATTAACTACATATACATATTATGTAGGATTACATATATATATTTGCATCATGTGCATGTATGTGGAGCGTACAGGGTGTTTGTAGAGGACAAGCACCTCTGGTGTGAGATCTTGCTGAGCCCTTTACAGGACCATTCATCTATCTTTGTGTTCACCAGTTACCAAACTCTTACCTGTGGCTCCAACAACCTGTATCATGTGCAGTGTCCACACCCAGATAAAACTATCCTCATTGTCAAAGACTTTGGTAGCAAGGAATTTTCTTTCCAAATCTTCAGTAATCATCATCATCATCATCATCATCATCATCATCATCCATAGCCTTTGTATAGTGCTTTAAGCTGATACAAAATACTTTACATACCTTATCTTATTTTATTCACGCAACAATATTGTCAGGTAAGTGTTATTATTAGACCCACATTACAGATGAGTAAACTGATTCTGGAAGGTCAAATGTCTTCCTCAGGATCCCAGTTTGAGGCAGAATTTGAACTCAAGCTTTTCTGACTTCAAGTCCCATATGACATTTAGTAGTTATGGCAAATAACAAGGTAGAGTTCTTTCACCTGCAAAAGCAATTTCCAGGTAGTAGTATCTCCACAGGGGTTGCTTCCTAGGATGTTTGCTCTGCAGAATGGACTAGATACAGGACTGGTGTTTTGGGGAATGCAATCACTGGGGGTACTATTTTCTTGCTTACCTGTTAGTGGCAGCTGATCAGTAATTGATGGTGATGGTAGAAAGAAGGTATACACACATACATATATACACACATATATACATTTGTATATATTTATATTTATATATCTCTATATATGCATATATATTTATATATTTTTTATGTTAATATATTTTTTCATTTTATCCTCAATACAAAATAAATTACAAGACAATTTGGGAGATGATACTTGAAAAGAGGTTTAAACAGATTAAGGCATGAGAAAAACATCATATGGGTGGTGACCTTTGAGCTGTGTTTTGAAGGAAGCTGGGATACTACAAAGTGGAAGTGAAGAGCAAAGGCATTTATCACTTAAGACCTATGAAGAAAGGCATGGGGGGAAAGAGATAAATTGTATTGTACAAGAAAAACAAACACAAGAGCTTGGCTAACATTGAAAGAATGAAAACTACTATGTAATACTATTGGATTCAGACAGTGAGGCAGTAGTGAGTCCCAAACATTAGTTAGTATTTTATCCTCAAAAGCACATTTCCACAACTTTTGGGCTTAAAAAGTTTTTTGAAGAACTGGAATGTGAAGTGACTTTCTCTGAGTCACAAAATTGTCATAGTTCTTTTTTTAAAAAATAATTTGTTTATTTACTTTCAGTTTACAACATTCAGTTCCACAATACCTTGAGTTTCAAATTTTCTCTCCCTCCCTGTGCCCTTCCCCATGGCACCACACAGTCAAATACAGGATCTACAAATACCTTCATATAAAAAATTAGTCAGATTGTAAAGAAGGATTATAGCCAATGGAATTAAAAATGGGAAGGAGAAAACAAAACAAAACAAGAAAAAAAAGACAGTAAGTAGTTTGCTTCAATCTGCATTCAGACTCTGTAGCTCTTTCTCTGTATGTGGTTCTCTCTTTCCATCATGAGTGTTTTGGAGTAGTCTTTAAACCTTACTTTGCTGAGAGTAGTCCAGTCTAACAAGGTTAGTCATCACACATACCATATGTCTGTAATTGTGTACAAATTTCTCCTGGTTCTACTCCTCTCATTCAACATCAGTTTACATAAGTCTCTCAGATTATTATGAAGTCTATCTGCTCCTCATTTCTTGTAGCACAGTAGTATTCCATTACATTCATATTCCGCAACTTGTTCAGCCATGCACCAACTGATGGTCATCCCCTTGATTTTTAATTCTTTGCCACCACAAAAATATCTGCTAAAAATATTTTTGTACATGCAGGTCTTTCTCTCACTTCTATTATCTCTTTGTGATACACCCCTAGAAATGGTAGTACTGGATCAAGGGGCATGCACTTGTTTATAGCCCTGTGGGCATAGTTCCAGATTGCTCTGCAGAATGGTTAGATCAATTCACAACTCCACCAACAATGCATGAGTGTTCCAATTTTTCTACATCCTCTCCAAGATTTATCATTTTTCTGTTTTGTCCTCTTAGCCAATTTGGCCAGTGAAATGTGGTAGCTCAGAGTTGTTTTGATTTGCATTTCTACAG
>CM053580.1:92170710-92194047 GCA_028627135.1 Pseudochirops cupreus
TAGCAGAGATTCTGCCCTGCTCAAAGCAAAAGGAGTTCCCAACCGCAGCCACTGCCTCTAACGCCACTTCCAGTCAGCACCGCATGGAGACTAGCTTGGTTCTGGCATTCTCTTGCTCCACCCCTTCCTGCTACATCAGCAAGCTCAAGGGGCGTGGAAGATCTTCAAATTCCAGTATCATTACATTCTGTCAAGTGGAAGTTGGAGTCAACTAGTTTTGTTTGGTCCAAGGTGATAGAACAAGAAGCAATCAATGCATAGAAATTGCAGAGGCAAATTTAGTTTTGATACATATAAGACTTCCAAGCTTCAGGAGGTAGTCATGTCCCTCTCACCAAAGACATCGTTATCTACTTGTTGGGAATGTTGCAGGGTAAAGTACAAAACAAAACATATGGCATCTGAAGTCCTTCCAAGTTTGAGACTCTATGATACTATATAGATCTTTATCCAAAAAAACTGGAGTCACACTCCTTAATACAGACTAACCTTCCTGATCTATTTCTCTGTGTGAGGGCACCCATGTATACACATGTGTATACTCTTTGTTGGTGCATCATTATATGGTATCCTTGCTAAATAGCTAATGGAAAGACATTTAGCTCCATGGAAATGATGAAATTTTTGTATTACACATGAAGTTCCCCTGAGGCAGGTTGGTACATTACATTTTACATGGTATAATCTCATAGTATGCATTAGTAGCTCCCACCCAATGAACATTGTGAAATGGTGCACTAAATGCATTTTCTTCACAAATGTGTTTTGTTGCAACTATTCCAAGTCTTTTGAGACATTTACAGGGCAATTATACACACAGCTCACATCCTGCAAGAGTAAATTGCCTTTAACTCACAGTCATTAAGTTTGCAAATCTATAAACATGCCTTTTTTGGTTTGGTTCTCAATTATGAGAGCCAAGGGGATATAGCAAACCAAAGTAGGAGATGCCACCAAGGCTCTTAGTAACTAAAGTATCTATTGCCTTTATCCTCGGGGATATATTTGCCATAACTGGAGAAACTGTTTCTGAGATATGTTCTTCCTTTGTCTTTATAAAAAAAACAATCTGACAGGAGAATATAATAGATTAAAAGGATTTCTAAAAGGACTGTAAAATAATCCTGTAAGACTCAATCATATACTACTTTGTCCTCTAGGATTTGTAAAGAACTAAATATTGTATTGTAAGATTTGTGAAAAACATTCATTAGAAGCTTAAAAGTAATATGATCCCAAACTTGTAGAAGTGTATATCTCTGCTTCAAAATATTTAAAATATACAAAAGCCCTAAATAATTGTCATCATAGGACTTTTATCCTGGTGCACCAAGAATTCATTCGCATTTTAAAAACCTTGTTACATGTTTTGTACATAAGAACATTTAAGCTTTAAGAATATAAATCTTGGTAGAAGCAGGAAAACTCTGTGAGCTCCCCCCATAACCACCTCACATACGTATAAAATATGACTCTAAAAACAAATTTTAGATCTACAGAACCAACAAACTGATAGAGAGAAACAAATCTTCCACTGAGGGCTGCCAGCAGGCAGACAGGAAGGGTCCATCACAGCATGCTGGGAGCCTAGTCGAGCCCCCCATGACCCCACAGTTTTAGCCCCAAGGTGGCCCTGACCAGCAGTGGCTGGAGGGGATTTCAGGAGAGTAGATCACCAGCAGCTATGGTGATTTCCAGAATTATCAACCCATAAATGCCAAAGTCAAAGTAAAAAGTCATTGTGGACTTTGTCGGAACAGGGGGACCAAGAGCACAGTCAATCCACTGACCCTGGGCTGAGAAAGTAAGAAGTGGTGGAGGCACCAACACTGTGCAGTGGCCTCTACATGGCTGATTCAGGGCTCCTGGCCTGCAGAAGGGAGTCAAGTGACCATTCAGAGAGTAACTGCTCTTTCTTTAACCTGCTTGTATCTGGATCATTATCTTGGCTGGAGGTCCGAGGGTGTGTGACCAGTGAGCCAGAGCTAGTGGAGGCTGTAGAGAGGGCACCCATCTAATAGCTCAGGAAGCTGTGAAAACCCCAGCAAGTTGGGACAAAGCTCTCCTCTCTGGAAGCAGAGTTCTACTGTATCAAAAAGTTCAAAAGTCAAGTAACTGAGTGGCAACATGAGCAAGCAAAAGAAGCAAAGAAAGCAAAGAAACCTTAGGCTCCTATTTTGGGGACAAAAAGGATCAAAACATGGAATGGGAGGGAGGCAACATAGTCAGAACTCCTGCATCAAAAGGTTCCAAGAAAAATATGAACTTGTTACAGGCAATGGAGGAGCTTGAGAAGGATTTTGAAAATCGAGTAAGAGAAGTGGAAGAAAAATTGGGAAGAGAAATGAGAATGATGCAAGAAAATCTTTAAAAGAGAGACCAACTCAAATGTCAAGCAAGGCCCAAAAAGCCAATGAGGAGAAGAATGCCTTAAAAGTTGAATTTGCCAGATGGGAAAAGAATCTCAAAAGCCTTCTGAAGAGAATAATTCCTTCAGAATTAGAGTGGAGCAAATGGAAGCTAATGACTTTATGAGAAATCAAGATAGTATTAAACAGATACAAATGTAAAAAAAAAAAATAGAAGACAATGTGAAATATCTAATTGAAAAAACCACTGACCTGGAAAATAGATCCAGGAGATATAACTCAAAAATTATTGGGCTGCCTGAAAGCCATTATAAAAAAAAATAACCTAGAAATCATCCTTCAAGAAATTCTCAAGGAAAATTGCCATGATATTTTAGAAGCAGAGAGCAAAATAGAAGTTGAAAGAATTCACCAATTGCCTCTTGAAAAATATCCCAAAAAGAAAACTTCTAGGAATATTATAGCCAGGCTCCAGAGTTCCCAGATCAAGGAAAAAATATTATAAGTAGCCAAGAAGAAATAACTTGAATATTATGGAATCACAGTCAGGATAATGCAAGGTCTAGCAGCTTCTACATTAAGGAATTGAAGGGCTTAAGCTATGATATGCAGAGGTGAAAGGAGCTAGGATTAAAACCAAGAATAACCTACCCAGAAAAACTGAGTATGATTTTTCAGGGGAAAATATGGTCATTCAATGAGGTGGAGGACTTTCAAGTATTCTTGATGAAAAACCAGAGTTGAATAGAAAATTTGACATTCAAATACAAGAAGCAAGAGAAGCATGAGAATGTAATCAGGTAAAAGAAATCATAAGGAATTTATCAAAGGTGAACCATTTACATGCCTACATGGAAAAACAATAACTGTAACTTATTAAACTTTTCTCAGTATGAGAATAGTTGAAGGGAATATAAATGTATGTATGTATATGTGTATATATACATATATGTCTATATAGGAGGGTATATGAGCATATGAATACACATGTGAGTGTGTATATATATGTGTACAGGTATACATAGACAGAGGGCACAGGATCAATTGCATAAGAAGCAATGTTATTTAACAAATAAAATCAAGAGTTGAGAGAGGAATATAATGAGAAGAGATAGGGAGAGACCAAAGAGGATAAGTTATTTCATATAAAAAACACAAGGGAAAATTGTTAAAATGGAGGGGAAGAACAGGAAAGCAAATGGAATGGGCCAACCTTAATCTCATTGAATTTGGCTTAAGGAGGGAATAACATACACACTGAATTGTGTATCTTAACCTATAGGAAAGAAGAGGGGAAGGAGATAAGATGGGGGATGATAGAAGGGAGGTCAGTTTAGGGGGGAGGGTATTTAGAAGCATACACTTTTGAAAAGGGACAAGGTCAAAGTAGAAAATAGAATAAATGGGGGCAGGATAGGATACAGGGAAATATAGTGAGTCTTCCACAATATATCGACTATGGAAAATTTTGCATAACTACAAATGAACGATGTATTGAATTGCTCATCTTCCCAGTAAGGGTGGGTGACAAGGGAAGAAAGAAATGAATCTGGAATTCAAAGTTTTAAAATCAAATTTGTAAAAAAGAAGTTGTTATTATTGTTATCATCATCATCATCATCATCATCATTATCATTATTATCATTATTTTTTTTACATGCAACTGGCAAATAAAGATACAGGTGCTGGGATATGGAGATCCATCTTGCTCTGCTGTAAAGTCAGATGGGGGCTGGGGGAAGCTATAGGAGAAAGCATGTTGGGGGAGGGAGTATTCAGTGGAATCCCTGTTTTGGGGTGGTGGGTAGAGGAGATATGGGGAGAAAATTTGTAACTCAAAATCTTGTGGAAATGAATGTAAACTAAAAATAAACATTAAGTTTATAAAAAATGTAAGAATAATTTTTAAAAGAATATATATCTCATATAAGAAAAATATCCTACTTTTCAGGCAGGTAGGTAGATTAGATAGATAGATAGATAGATAGATAGATAGATAGATAGATAGATACAGATGGACATATAGATAGTCTACTGATATTTCTTCTTGGCCTGTACATGCGGTCTTGGGTTTTCAAGTGCTATGCAAGTAGAGCATGAAGACCTTTGACAGACAAATACTTCCAGTTTAAAAACTAGCCTTGCTAATCTCAGAGATGCTCTTCATCACAAACTATCAATCAGTCAAGATGGTCACAATGCTCTGAAATTTTTAACCACAGAAATGCTTGAAGACTATCTTCTAAGTCAACTATTGATAAATTATAATGTGTCAGTGAATCAAATGTGCACAGTGATGAAATAACTGATTCTTGAAGAATAAATACTATGAAGCAAAGGCAGCTAGGTGGCACTGTGAATAGAGCATTGGCCCTGGATTCAGGAGGAACTGAGTTCAAATCCAGCCTCAGACAAACCATAATTGCCCTGCCTTCCCCCATCCAAAAAGCAAAAAAAGAAAAAAAAAAGAATTGTATTGTTTGGAGTCGCTAGGTGGTGCAGTGAATACAGCATCAACCCTGGAGTCAGGAGAACATGACTTCACATCCAGCCTTAGACACTTAACATTTACTAGCTGCATGACCTTGGGCAAGTCACTTAACACCAATTGCCCTGCCTTCCCCCCTCCAAAAAGCAATAAACAGAGAACCAAATGAATGAATGAATACTATGGAGCATATATGTGCATATGTATAACCATATATACACACATAAATATAAATACATTATGTATTTCAGTATATATGCATACTTCGGCATATATATATGTGTGTAGATGTGTTTCTCTATACTATAATTGCATGTGGTGTATACAACCATTCATCCTTGTTTTGGGAACAATATTAAATATTCATGGGTAGGCTGTGCCAATATACTAAAATTGACAATACCCCCTAAATTCATTTCCTGATTCATTGTCATACTAAGCAAACTACCAAAAGATTATTTGATAGACTTCAAATAATAACAAAAAAAAATCCAGTGGACCGAAAGATCAAATATATCTAGAAATTGATGAAAAAAATTTAGGAAAGAAGGGACCTAAAAGTATCACAAATTATACTACAGTGTAGTAATCACCAGGTAAGTGGCATGGTAAATAGAGTGTTGTACGTGAAATCAGTAAAACTCATATTCATGAGTTCATATCTGACCTCTGACACTTACTAGCTGTGTGATCATGGGCAAGTCACTTAACCCTGTTTACCTCAGCTTTGTCATATGTAAAATGAGCTGGAGAAGGAAATGGCAAACCATCCCAGTGTCTTTGCCAAGAAAACCCCAGATATGTCAGACATGACTGAGACAACTGAACAACAAAAATCATCAAAACAATTTAGTGGTTTTTACAACATAAAGACTGTCAATGCACAACATAGAGTAGCATATGAATACAATATCAAAGTGTTCAGTGATTCTAAAGATTCTAGGAGTTGGTGTAATAATTACTGTTGAACAAAATGCTTCCAGGAAAAATAGAAAGCAGTCTTGATTAAATCTCTCACATCATATATTAAAATAAGCTTCAAGTTGATCCACAAATTAAAAACACACATAAAAGGTGAACATTATAAATAAATTACAATATAAGAAGGAAACTATCTCTCATATTTATGGATAGGGGGAAGACGTCATGACCAAACACAAAGTAGAAGGAAGCAGAAGATAAAACGGATAATATACTATATAAAATTAAATAATATCATATGAATCAAATTTCTCTAAGGAAATTTGAATTTAAAAAAAGGAATTGGTTTTATTCTATCTTACCATTTTACCATTACTGCTACCATTTTATCAATGGATGTGGTAACTAAATATTAAAGGGCTTCGGTTGGGGAGAAGACTGCATCAGAACTCAGCAACTTAATCAACCAAAGTTGCCTTGAACTACTTACATGTGCTCACAGTGGCAATATTTGTACTAGAATGGAAGTCTAATGGTTAGGTAAGACTTTTTAGAGGCTCCCGGTACAGTGTTAATGTATCTTAAGTGGTCATTATGCCTAGGACCTGCAATTGAACATCTTCCCACTAATTTTGTGAGAGGACATCAGTAAAATTTGGCTTTGTCCAAGGTTTTCAATTGCTAAAAATCAATAATGCTACTTGAATTGGGCAATCAGTCATCCATCATCATTCAGGTTTGTCAGCCCTAGGTGTCTTAGGAGAATTTGAAAAGCAGTTATATCTGAACAACCCTTGAGCAGACAATATGTTACTCTTTCTTACATGCTCCACAGAATCTATATCAACCTCATTAAATTCCCTGTTTTTTGGACCATGTATGTCTAATTGGTCTACATGGTCTAAATCTCTTGGCATTTTTTATTCATGTCCCCCACCTCCACCCCGACAATGTGTGAGCTCACTTCTAGTAAATTGATTGATCAGGCCATTCTGATGATATCAATAACAATTTCTACTAATAAAAAGTCAAATCCTTTTTTAAGAGGCATTTCTACTGCCTCTAGAAAATTCTCCTTAAAGGAGACTTATAGGTACCTTCATAATACAGATGCCAGTAATATCAACTGGATCATTCTGTCATCTTGAAAAATACATTATAGCCTCAACAATTTTGGCAATAAGCCTCCTGAGAAAATACTGGGGAAAGTATTTTTTAGCACTTACTGAAGTGGTACCATAGGCCTATAGCAGTCTGTGACCCTCACTTTTCTTTCCTGGTAAGTTGTAGGGCTAAACTTGCTGTCTTCACCTATTGGTCTTCTACATCCACTTTCTCATAGACCCTTGCAGGTGAGATAGTCATTGCCTATCTGAAGATAGGAGATTTTTTTTCAAAATATTTTTAATAAATTGTTCATAGTTCTTATGAAAATAAATATAGTACCTCTAGTAAGACACTTAGCTTTGTAAAGAGTAACTGAAATATAGGAAAAAAAAAAAGAACTCATGCTCCTGGAAATGCAAGGAATATTAATCATGACTTTTATTGTTCACTGATTTGTGTATGTTTTTCTTGTTAAGTCATTTTTCAGTTGTGTCCAAATCTCTGTTACCCCATTTGGAGTTTTCTTGGCAAAGATACTGTGGTGGTTTGTCATTTCTTTCTCTGGCTCATTTTACTGATGAAGAGAAAAACAGGGTTAAAATATGTTTATAGTCACACAGCTAGTATGTGTCTGAGGGAGGCCAGATTTGAACTCACAAAGATGAGTCTGTCTGCCTCTTGGTCCTGCACTCTAAACACTGTGCCACCTGCCTGCCTCTTTAAGCACAGAGGATGTAATAAATACTGGACAGCATGCATGAGCACATTTGCTACATGTGTCATTGAGTATAAAGTCAGGAATATTCCAACCAAATATTTGTCAGTAATTTCAGTGGGGGTAAAATTCCTAGCGTCTATAAATTGCTGACAAATGTGACCAGCTTGTCTCTGACCTTCTCTATGCATGTAGCACAATTAATTCTGGCAGGCATTCTAGCGTGATGGGCTGTTATAAACTCTCTTATTTATCCATAACAAGAATATATCTTCTAATGCCATTGACTTTGAATTGTTTTTGACATTTTTCTGCTGAGACTTTAGTGTCACAATGGTCGTTTAATAGAATTTGTGGCCTATAAAGAAGAGCTTGCAAGGAAACTTTGAAGGCTTTCAGTGTCCACTAGATCTCTCGAGGATCAAGAATTCACACTGATGTTTTTAAAGCACACTGTATTCTGTATTGAAGAAACTATCCCCTGTTATCCATAATTTTATTTTTAAATAGCTATAAATTTTATGCAATTTAATTGGAAATTAAAAACAAATCATTGGATCCTCTTCACAAGGCTAACCTTTGCATTTTAAAATTAAAATTTCAATTATGGTATTTTAACATGCATACTGCCATTTATTTCTATGGCATAGATTTCTACTGCAATTGGTAATATTTACAATGATCATAAATAAAAGACAAAGTATAAAAATATTTATAGCAGCTCATTTTGTGGGGGCAAAGGATTGAAAATTTAGGGGATCTTAGTTGGGAAATGGCTGAACAAATTGTGATATATAATTGTGACGGAATATTATTGTGCTATAAGAAATGATAAAAGGTTGGTTTCAGAAAAAAAAAACGTGAGACTTGTATGAACTGATACAAAGTGAAGTGAGAAGAAACAGTGCACAATAACAGCACTGTTGTAATGATGTTCTACTGTGAAAGAATTGGCAACTCTGGTCAATACAGTAATGCAAGACAATTCCGAAGGACTCCTGATGAAAGATATACTGTCTACTTCAAGAGAGAGAACTAAAGAACTCTGAGTGCAAGTTAAATCACATTCTCATTTGTTGAAATATAACAAATATCAAAATATGTTTGACTTGATTTCACATGTATAATTGATATGGAATTTCTTGCCGTCTTAATGGATGGGGAAGAGTGTGACAAGGAGGGAGAAATTTTGAAACTCAAATATTTAAAAGTATCTTCAAACAATAAACTTAAAGAATAAGAAAAGAAAAGGATAAGCACATTCAAGCTGTAATAAAATAATTGACATGGGGAGGGAGGCAAAGTAAGATTGATGGCATATTAGGGTTTTAAAATCAATAAGAGATAAGGACTATTTCCCATTTCCAGGGAGAAAAAAAAATGATAGAATTCAATAGAGAAAATGTCAGTGGAGTTGTTAGAGAAAATCAGTTATTCATGTATATCATGATAACACTGTGAAATAGTTAGTTAATGAAACAAAATACATAAAACAAGCTGATGGCAACAAATGTTCTGAAAAGAAATGAGGTAACATAAAAGTCCCTGAAAGGTTTACACAGAGCTCCAGATTGCAGTCCTTCGCACCGTCAATATTCTGTACTTTCACTTTTGCCAAATGCTAGGTTACTTACCCAGTGTCCCAAAAATATACAATGTTCTTTTTTGTTGATGTTCAAAGCAAAGAATTCATTCACACATAGGCACAGAATGTTCATATGTTGACTCAAACTATTTTCTTAATGTAATTAGTTCAAACAGAATCAACTCAAACTTTCTTTGCAGAAATAGGGAAAAAAGACAATTCTTACACTCATATCAATCTTAAGGATCCTTTATAAATGGAATAAAAAATGAAATTTAATGCTATTATTCAGACTTTGTAGACAAATAGATAAATATAGATGTGTTTACATAGTTTATGTATGTGTATATATGTACGCATCGATATATACACATATTGGCATAGGCATAGGAGGAGATAGAAATATTTAGGTATGCATGTGTATATGTTATATAACGTACAAGTATTGCTATAGATTAATCAAATATCTATTAAACTTCAGTTGTCTCTAAGATACTTAATTGATTTGAGAACATATTTATTTACTCATTGTTAAGTTTTATTGATACCGTTACTTCTATAGTGTATTCATTCTCTGATATTCCCTTTCCCTCAACTGAATCTGCTTTTTTAATACAGAAAACAGTCAAGAAAGATAAGCCTATATAGTAGCTGTGTTTGACAGCATATTGCAATATTCTCTATCTGTAATCTCCTACCTCTCCACCATTAGGAGTAAAGTATGTTTCATCATCTTTTCTCCAAGAGCAAGACAGGTCATTACAATTAAGTACAATTATTTACAATTACTTGACTATACTGACCAACATTTTGAAACAACTCTGTTATCATAATGTATAATGTCTACGTCATTGGTTAACAAAAGGAATTTGCCAACAAATAGTCTTAAGACTTAAGACTTACATAGTCTAATGTTGGTCTGAATTTCTTTTGATCGCTGGAGAAAGATATAGCCATCATTTCATGGTTATATAGGTAGATTATTGCATCTGAATTACCTTTAACATATGATTTTAGAGATGCCACCATGATAAGGGAATTGCTAACTATAGATAGCAAGTTGGAAGTTAAGTCTTTATAAATAGAGGAAATAATTCAGTCCCTAACCAGATAAATTCAAACAATTTTTGCCAGAATTTATTAAATTATGATTTTGTTGGTGGAAATCTTACCACAATGTGGTTTCACATATCAAATAATGCATATTGGAACTCAGTTTATATAACAGAAGATGCCTAACATTGTGTACAAATTAATTTTCTATAAATCAAATGATTTTCAGTTTCTTACCTATAAAAGTAAGGAGTTTGGACTCATTGACCTCTAAGGCCCCTTTTAACACTAAATCTATGATTTGATGAACTGATTTAGAATGTGTAGCAAAAATATTATTTACTTAAATAATCAAGGAATAAGCAATCATTATTTTACTTTATTTTATAATTCCAGACTTTCACATATTGAGCATTTTTAAAGTAAGACACAAGTGCACAACATACTGAATAGGAACTTAAATACATTCAAACAGGAAGAAGAAACATTTGCAGGAAACCTTGAAGAACAATGTCAAATTATTTATCATGGACATGTTATACTGAAAAGCAATAAATGTTGACAGACCAGTTAAGCATGTAGCAATTAGAGAATGAATAGCTCATTTTTAGAAAATAGTACATGCAGATGCTGAAAAAAAAAATACCAACAGGTTCTTTAAGAAGTTTTAAAATTCCCTGTAGAGTTAATGTATTTCCATTGATAGTATAATACAATAGAAAACAATGATATTCAGTGCTGATGTTTATTATGTAGACCTGCCTAATTCTTAACAACAGAATATCTATCCATATGTGTGTGTATTTACCTGTATATAAGTTATTCTATTATTAAAATATATTTTTAGTCAATCTTCCTCTCTGTCTTGATATGTCCCTAGTCCCCATCATAATTTTAGTTGGCACTAGTAGTAAGATCTAGCTACTCATACATATCAATGTGGCTTAGTGGAAGGCTTCCCCTCACTAAATCAATCAACATACATTCATTAAGTACTTATTAAATACCAGATACAGAATATAGACAAATTGTTTTTTTTTTTAAATGAAACAACTCCAACTCTCAATAAACTCAACTTTGGAGACAAGACCTGCATTTAGATGACACGTAGAATACTTATTATGTGTGTGACTTTGGCCTAATCACTTAACTTCCGTAGGCCTCAGTTTCTTTATCTACAAAATGAATGATTTGAAGTAGATGGAATTTCAGATACCTTCTAGATCTTAATTTATGATCCTATGATCTGTTGCCTTTTAGGTAGAATTCACACCAAAACTGTTCAATTAAAAAAAAACACAACTATGTTGATCCTCGGTGGATTAAAATGAATAATATAGTTTGCATAGGTATTTATAACTTTCACAACTCATATTGTAGTTACCTTGCAAACTTTTAGTTAAAAGGGAGATATTTCAGTTTTGCCATTCTTTTATTTAATTGTATTGGGAGAGGTGGGGAATTGATCAGGGCTGCATTGCTCAATTTGCTTCCCCCCAGCCAAGTTCATGTAGTCACAAAATGTAAAGGGAAAGTTAACAGAGAAGTTGCTAAAGTTGGGGGGTGTAAGGAACAATTTATGTTGTGTTTTTACACCTTTACAAGGAATTAAGAAATTCTATGGAGCAAACTGATTTGGAAATTGAATACATCACATTGACTGACAGAGGATCGGCCATTCCTCTTCTGAGCTCTTAAATGCAAGTTTATTAGTGTTGATGGCACCTAGGTGACAAAGAGGATGGAACATCATGCCTGGAGTCAGCAAGACATATCACTGTGAGTTCAAATCCAGCCTAAGACACCTAATAACTATGTAACGCTGGACAAGTCACTTAACACTGTTTGTCTCAGTTTCCACATACATAAAATGAGCTGGTGAAGACAACAGCCAACCACACAAATCTTTTTGCCAAGAAAACTCCAAATGACATCACAAAAGAGTCAAACAATGCTGAAACAACTGAACGACATTGGTACTGAAGGAAATAAATATGGAATTTTGAAGTGTGTGACTTGTGACAACAGAGAAGAGATCTACTTATAGGTAAAAAAAAACTTAGTTTTTTTTAAATTTTTAATTGATTTGTTTATTTACTTTTAGTTTACAAGATTCAGTTCCACAATTCCTTGAGTTTCAGATTTTCTCCCCTCCCCCCTGGATGCAGGCATGCAGTCAGGTATAGGGTCTGCAAATACTTTCACACTGGACATTAGTCTGGAACAACTTAGTTCTTGATAAAGGATTGTTTTTTGTCTCTCCCTTTAAGCTTGTAGTTTTAGGCAGAATGTAGGACGGAATGGCTCTTTCCTCTCCTTACTATTGACTAAAGAATTTTGCATTGGAATTATTTGCTTATTAGGAAACAATATACCCCACATGGAGAAATATGTCAAAAAAGACATTTGAGTCAGATGACATCTTTGAAAAATCAGAGCCATGGAAGTGGAGAAGCAAGCCAGCTATGGATTCAAGGGAGAATTAACTCTGGTAGTCAATAGTCAATATAGCATTAAGGGATATGACTTCTATGAGAACAGAGGAAGGAGCTAATTTTGGAAGAATAATGTTAACCCTGGCAGTTAAGCGGAGAGCTAAGAAAAGGAGAAGGCCTGGGGAGCTCAGATGAATGACCTACCCATAAGAGACACTGAACCTATGAAAGAAAAACATTTGAGGACACCACAAGAAGAAAAACAAAGATTTCAAAACCCTTCAGTGCTAGAGGAATCAATCGCCAAAGCCAAATGGTTTCTGAATGAAGTTTACTATCAATGCATGCTTTGTAATTGTCCACTTTTCCCAGTGATGCTGTGTGTATTTGAAATATAATGCAATACAGGTTTAGAAGTTTTAATTTTTTATGGTCACTGTTCCTAGTAACCCATAATGCATTAGCTTTGATTAATTGTGCCTACTAGGTGACTTTTCAAATAAGCTAACAAGTGCAAGCCTGTAAACTAGTGTTTTAGGAGTATGGATGCACAGAGAATCTTTAAACTGAATGGCACTCATCTCTGGGGACCCATTCTACTTTTTAGGGAGGTAGCCCTGAAGGAGATACTACAAAATTATAAGAAAGTTTTTCCTCTAAGACTTAATTTCCCTCTATGATTGCAGTGTTATATAGTATTGTATTTTTTGTTTTTTGGTATGGCATTGCATGGCATCAACTTGCCTTCCCTTATTTTATCTTGCATTTGATTTTACTGCATTGCATTGAATTAAACTGAATTGAATTGACTTGTATTCTTCCATTTCACTAAAATGAGACCATTAAATGCTAAATATAGTTACTAAATTAATTATAAAGTCAAATCTCTGTAAGTCTATCTAATAGAGGTGGAATGAAGCTAAAATTTTGTATTAAAATTAATAACTTAAAAAACGTTTTCATATTGCCCCTCCCCTCCTCCCATTAAAGAAATATGTGCATAATTTATTTTAGGGAAAATTGGTAATATGAATAGCAAGAAATAACTTTGTTTATATATATATATGTATATATAAATGATAAGACCTATATGTACAAAAACATTTAAATATTTATAGCAGCTCTTTTTGTGGTGACAAAAAATTGGAAATCAAGGGGATGTCCATCAATTGGGGAATGACTAAAGAAGTTGTGGTATATGAATGTAATTTAGTACTATTGTGCTATAACAAATGAGGAGCATATGGACTTCATAATAACCTGGAGAAACTTATATAAACTGATGCTGAGTGAGGAGAGCAGAACCAGGAGAACTTTGTACACAATTACAGACACATTGTATCTATGACAACTAAATTTGATAGACTTGGCTCCTCTCAGCAAGACAAGGTTATAACACAACTCCAAAAGATTCATGATGGAGAGGGATATCCACATCCAGAGAAAGATCTACAGAGTCTGAATGCAGATTGAAGCAAACTACTTACTCTCTCTCTCTCTTTTATATTTGTTGTGTTTCCTTCCTTCTTTCTCGCTATTCACTCCATTGGTTATAATTCTTCTTTACAACTTGACTAGTGTTTAATGCAACGGTATTTGTAGAACCTATATTGGATTGCACTGCTATGGGAGGAGAGGGGGGAAAGAGAGGGAGGGAGAGAAAATTTGGAACTCAAGAGATTGTGGAACTGAATGTTGTAAACTAAAAGTAAATAAATTAATTCAAAAAATAAAGTATAAGACAAAAATTCCATTTTGTGCTACTCCTGGAAAAATGCATATACTAGTGAAACTTAGATATTTTTAGTATAATCACTGAAAATCCTTTAATTCCTTTGAACATAAAGCAATATTCTGCTAAAATATTAACTTAAAACAATAGCTCAGATTTTTTTTCTTTTAAAAACTTTATTTTATGGCATCTCATATGTATTAATGAAACAGACACACAAAAGAGTGAGGCATCATGAGGAGAGAGCAGTGGAATTGAAGTCAGAAGACGTGAGTTTGAGTTGTTGTTAGGGAAGTTATTTAACCTCTCAGTCTCAGTTTCATTCCTTGTAAAAGATTTATTCTATGTATCTCACAGGGATGTTATGAGGAAATGTTTCACAAACCTCATAAATGGTAGAAAAAATAAATAAAATGATGAATTTTGTGAAAGTTTTAAGTATTAACAAGGATATCTAAGAATGAGTCTTATTCTGATGTGATTTAATGTACATGGTGGACAATGTGAAAACTTTCCATAGATTCTGTAAAAGACAAGATGTGATGTTGACTGCTAAAAGAAAAATAGACAATTTCAATTTTTGAGCTTGTTGAAATATGATGAAAATCTGAGTGAATAATAAAAAAGAAAGTATGACAAAAGCTGCTGACAAAAGGGTTATTTGAGAATCACTATGTCATTCTATACTCTGTAGAAAATAGCTCACAATCTGGACTACTACAAATTACTGGCTGCAAATTTTCAATTAAATGTGTAAAGTACTATAAAAATATGATGAACTGTCTGAATATTACAAGAAGTACTTCCAGAAAGGTTTTTAAAGTATAATGAATAATTACAATTGTTTTCTCCATGGTGTCTTATAAAAGGCATTTAATTAAACTTAAAATTTAAGTAGTAGTCAATAAAGATTCCATCCTGAGGGTTGGGGGGAGGAGAGAGAAGTAGACTCCATATATAAACCAAGAAATATTTTGCTTTGCCAAAGTGAAAAAAAAAAAGATAATCAAGACACTAAACTTTTGTAAATATTTAGTTACCATGGTGAAAAATGCTATCCATCCTCAGAGAGAGAACTAATGAATTCTGAGTACACTTTAAAATATGTTTTTATCTTGTTTATTTTTTTTTGCATTTTTCCTTTTGCAAAAGGGGCTAATATGGAAATATTTTGCATGACTCAACATAGCTAATCAATATTATAATGCTTGCCTTCTCATGGGTAGAAGAGAAGATAAAGGGAGGGAGAAAATCTGGAGCTCAAATTATTTATTTATTTATTTTTAAGCAGGGGCAGTTTGGTGGTGTAGTTGATAGAGCACCAGCCTGGATTCAAAAGAACCAGTGCTCAAATGTAGTCTAAGATAAGACACTTATTAGCTTTGTGACCCTTTACAAGTCACTTAACCTTAATTGCCTTAAAAATATAAATTTAAGTCCAAAACTTTAAATGTAATTGGGAAATATTTCACGAAATGAATAAAAATATACTTGAAAAGGAAAAAAAAATCACTGCCTGAAAAATGGGCAGTGATTTGAGTGGGAGAAATGTGAGACAGGGAAAGGTAGTATTTGAACTATCTACGTCATAGAATTGCTATGAGGAGAATATTTTAGAAACCATGAAATTCTATGATCACTAAATGCAGTCAATATTTAATTGAAGAAACTGAAATTCAAATATTACATTATAAAGTTAGTGTAAAATGATGATAACTATTTTAGAGATGTCAGCAAAAGCCCCCTCCCCCAATAAATTACTACAGAATCAGACATCTCAACATAACATCATAAAGAAAACAACATTAGCCATTGAAAAGAATGTAATTCAACCCAGCAAATATTTATTATTGTCTATTATGTGCAAGGTTCTGTGCTAGAGATATTATGATAAGAAACATCATCAACTCTGCGCCAAATCTAATGTGGAGACATATCCACAAATAAGTACTTTTCAACTCTCCAAAATAAATAAATAAGAGAAAATGGCTTGGTTTTCTAGCATGTAGATTCCCTCAATCACTTCCTATATCATTATTGCTAACATACCTATGGACAGGACCAGATGAGTCTAGAATTATTTATACTATTTACTAATTCTTTAGAGAAGAGCACATAGAATTGTTATGGTCCAGAAATAGTTAAGAAATATTTTCTGAAATTAGTAATCAGCCTAGTGAAACTCTATGGTATACAGCCAAGTGAAACTTTATGATAATTAGCCAAGTGAAACTCTATGAACCTGGGAAGCCTCCCTAGAGTGATTTATCTTTACCTGGGAGACTAGCCTAGGGTAATCTATCTTTCCCTTGTTCAGACACCATGCCCTGTGCCCCTCTGCTTACTCTACAGACCCCCTCCGCTTACCCCCTCCACTTGCCTTAGTAACTGCTTGTTTGTATCTATATGACAACCTGCTTAGTAACAAATTGTGTTAGTTAGATACATAAACCAAAAAATGTATAAAAGGTTCTCCACCCCCGAACTCAGGGCTGCTCCCCCTTTAATTGGCATGGAGTAGCCCCAGCTGGTAAATTAAAGTTCCTTAAAACTTTTTAATTTGGACTCTGTGGTCACTTTGTTAAGACTCGTCAAGTCATGTCATTTCAGAATCATATGTTGTAAAGTAGATAAGGACCAAGAAAATAATTCTAAATAACTTAGAAGTTCTAAAACTGTAATAATGAACCATGATTCCACAATTCCATAGGATCAGTGATGAAAGTCTACCCATCTGCTAATAGAGAGGTTAGGTGAGACTCAAAGTGCGGAATCAAGGACCCTCCCCCCCGCACACACACACATATGAGTGATGGGAGGGAGAAAGTGGATGTTTGAAGCAAAAAAAAAAAATGAAGTATTATAAGGTGGATAGGGACTTTAGAGATCATTTACCTCATTCTCTCACTACCCTTTTGAGAGGCATCATCAGATAGTGGATAGAAAGCTGGCCTCAGAGCCAGGAAGATCTGATTTCTATCTGCTACACTTCACTGCCTTTCAAAGTTCTCTAAGTCCAATTTAGAATACTCCCCACCATGCCATCCTGCTCTGGTATATGATACTACTTATTAACCTGTGAAAAAAGGAAGACATTTTTTGATTGTTTGTTTTCATGGTGTTGTACACAGAAAACTGTCTTTAGAGTTAGGAATGATTTTGATCAACTTTTGCCTCTGAAACACGCTCATTTTATGACCCTGGGTGTATCTCTCTCCAATAAGACTTTAAGTAACTCTCTATAGCCATAAATTGCAGAAAAGTTAATGAACTACAGTGGTAGAATAGTGGTTACTCACCAGGAGTCTCATACATGAATGAAATCTCAGGTCTAGATACATACACGTATACATACGTGTATATTCATATATGTGTGTATGTATGTGTGCATATGCATGTGTCTAATTTAGGAGTAACATCATTGGTACTCATACAGGTCCCAGAACTCACCTATTGGTCTAGCCATTGTCTCTAATACTATCTAGGAAATAAGTTTGATTATTTGAAAGCAAGTACCTTTCCTGCTCTTTAGACTAACCAACTTTGAAAGCTATACTATTTCAAGCCTAGTAGAATCCACTTAGGAAGTTACCACATAAGTTTTCTTATATTAATTAATTAATATTTTCTTTTTTATGATAACTTAATTATGTATTTTTTTTGAAATTTTATTTTTAAACTCAAACACTAGAATACAAATACAGAATAGAGAAAAACAACAAAAATATATCATGAACTTAAATATAAAATTAGGGAAATATTGCGTGTCATGCGCATTGCAGAACACAAAAGAGGATTCAAAATATATAACAATAGAATTTCATTTCAAGAAAGCTTATATGATAAATAATAGTCATTGTATTGAGAATTGTCTATCTTTGCTTCTTTGTGAGTTTTCTTTTGTTCTCTGCTGTGAACTTTTTTACTTTGTTCATTTTTTACCCTCCCACCAACATCCCCCCAGGTTACAATAAAGTTTAGATATATTTCTCTTTACCTATAGATACATACATACACATGTACATACATTCATACATATACAGACATACACTTTCCCAAACCTATTCTACTCTTTGTTGTTTTTGTTTTTTTTATGTATGATTATAGCTCTTGTTTCCTATCCCTTCTGCCTCCTCTACTTTACTTCTACCCACTACATTGCCCTCCTATGACTTGCTTACCCCATTCCAAGGATCCCTCCCCTATTCTCCTATTCCCATAAGTCTAAACAGCCTTCTATACCCATATTTACCTATTTTCTCACCCTTCCCTCTACAAATTCCTCCCTTGTTCTCTTCCACCTCCCTATTCCTCAACCATTTTATTTCTTCTGAATTTAGAAGACTTTTATACTCTTCTAAATAAATATGTATTGTTCCCTCTTAAACCCATTCTCATTCCTCCGTATCATTTTTCCCTTTCACACCTCAAATAATTATTCTTTTAAGCTGTTCCTAAATGGTTTTACTCTTTGAATTCATACCAGTCTCAGTTTTATCCCACTCTTTCTTATCAACTATCCACTTATTGATAAGAATCTTAGATGTCCATTTTACAATTTACATATATAAAAAGTAAACAGTCTGTCCTTATGGGTACCTCTTGGTTCTTATATGTTGAATATTCCATTAAGTTCAGGATTTTTTTTAACAAAGTCTTGAAAGCCTGAGAGTTTATTGAATCTCCATTTTTATTTCATTTAAGATAATATTTAACTTTGCAGGGTATGATATTTTTGATCAGAGTCCCAGTTCTTTTGCTCTTTGATATGTTGTGTTCAAAGATCTGTGGTCCTTTATTGTCTGTCCTTCTAGGTCTTCTGTAACTCTAATTGTGGCACCATCATAATTAAATTGCTTTAATATTGATGCTTTTAATATTTTTTTTCCCTTGAGCAGAGTGTTCCAGAATTTGACTATGATATTCCTATGAGTTTTTCTCATAGCATCTCTTTTAAGTGGTGATCAATGGATTTTTTTTTCTTTGTATTTCTACTCCCCCACACTCTATTGTTTAAAGACAATTTTTTATTATTATTTCTTGTATTATTGTATCAAGATTTTTGTATTATAGCTTTTACTTAGTTCTATTATTTTTAAATTTTCTCTTCTTGATACATTCTCCAAATCTGTTCTTTTTATTACAAGATGTTTCACGTTCTCTTCCATTTTTTTTTATTATTCATATTTAGCTTAACCATTTCTTGATCTCTTATAATTTTCCTGGTTTCAGTTTGCACAATTATTATTTTCAAAGTGTCATTTTATTCCTTAAGATTCTGAATTTCTTTTTCTAATTGGCTGACTTTCCTTTCGTACTCTTCTTGTTTTATTGGGTTGTTAGTATTTTCTTTTTCAGTTTTTTTTCCATCTCTGTCATTTGATATTTAAAGTCTTTTTAAAGATCTTCTATGTATTCTTTTTGGTCAGTTGACTATTTAATGTTACTCTTTGGATGTTTCTTTATTTCAATAGCCTCCTGAGAATATGAACCCCAGTCATCACTCTTCCCGTAATGGGTTTCTATCGTTGGATTCTTTCTCCTTTGCCTATGCATTTTTTTGTATGTGGCAACATCCTAATTATTTGTAGTCAGCCCTGGGGTGTGGGAAATGGTATCTCTTGTCCCAGAGCTTCAGTTCTTCCCTTTAGCCTGAAACCAAAGCCAAACCTCCAGCCTCCTGTAAGTGCCCACAGCAAGGGGCTTTTAGCCCCACTGCTTCTGCACTCACCAGGTGTATGCTGGTTCCTTCTCATGCCACAGCTCTTTGCAGCAGTGTTGATCTGGCATTCCTCATCAGTAAAGGTTCCCTTGATGTTCCCTATTACCAACATTCCCCTCACTATCATAGGGGTAGAAGTTTGGGTAACTGTAACAACAATGCAATAGTCACAATACCCACAGTGGTTATGAATATGCTGTTATAGTTATGAATCACAAAATGTAACAGGCTCTCCATGTAGAGGATAGAAACAAAGCCTTTATTCAAATACCAGAAACTCAAATACCAGAAAACTGAGTCTCACAACCAAAAAGCCAAAGTCATTACAGTAACCAAGAAGTTGGTACACATGGTTAATGCAGTGAACACCCACATTCCCAAGCCCTCACAACCGAAGAGCTTCCTTTAAGAAGGGATCCTCCACCACTCATGGTAATTCTTAGCAGAAGTTCTGGTTGGTTCTTGGAAGCTCTTCAGCAGAAGTTCCCAGAGGAGAGATCTCAGCAAAAGTTCTTTTACTACCATTCAAGTTTTGCTGACTCTGAATTCTCAGTTCAGTCTTCAGTCAAGCCATAGCAGCCCAGCCTCCAGATGCTCACTGAGAGAAAATTCTCTCTCTCTCTCTATTTCTCTCTCTCTCTCTCTCTCTCTTTGTCTCTCTCTCTCTCTGTCTCTTTGTCTCTCTGTCTCTGTCTCTCTCTCTCTGTCTCTCTCTGTCTCTCTCAGCAATTCTCGCTCCCTACAGCCCAACCTCCAGAAGCTTGCTTTAAGAAGATCTGTCCTTCCCAGCTCAGGCTTTTCCTTATATACTCCTCACTTTTTCAGACCCTTCCTGTTATGCCAGAAACAGGGGTTCATACCTCCTGTTTCTTAACAGAAGCTTGATGTAATTACTATTTGCTAAATATCTGTTAGTTTGTCAATACAAAGGGACTTGGAAGACCTTCAGATTCCATTAACATTACAGTGACAGTGACTGGGGCCAAGGTAGCCTCTCAAACCAACTAACCCCAGGGTTTATCACTTGTTGTTTCAGAGGCTAGTCACTTGATGTTAAAACAGATCATATTCTGGAGGTGTTTACTTTTCACAGGGACAAAACCTCCTGTTGAGATTTTTCTTCTGATCTCCTCAAATTTTCCCAGGAGGGCCCAGTTACATCCTTTTCTTATTTATCTCCACCTACACTTAGTTAGCCTTAAGGTGTTATTTTAACTCTTTTGTGGGGGAAAATTTTGAGATCTCACAATTTTCTGACCTACTCTTCAATCTTCCCAGAATCCTCTCCTAATTAATATTTTCCTATGAGTATCCACTTTGGACATTTAGTACTAAACTATTGGTTACAGATATATAACAATAAAAGAAGGTCACAGCCTCCAAGGAATTCATAACCTAGTAGATAATATGGGGGGGAAGCAATGTCTTCAAAAATGGAACAAAGGATAAAGCAGCACATTTTAATAAGCAAAGTAATTTACGTAGTATATGAGAGGCAGCATGTTATTACGTAACAGTTCTCAAAGTGTGGCTTGGGGAACTTTGGGCAATTACAAAATCCTTTGGTGGTATGTAAGATCTAAACATTTTTCCATAATAATATGAAGATATTTGAACTTCTAATATGGTAAATTTTTATACATATTACCCACATAAAGAAATCTCTTGAGGGGATGAAAGTCTTCATTTATTTTTAAGAGTGTAAAGGGATCCTGAGAGCATAAAAATTTGACAATAGCTTGTTTATTATACTGTTTTTGTTATTGTTCAGTTGTGTTCAACTTTTTGTGAATTCATTTGTGGCTTTCTTGGCAAAGATGCTAGAGAGGTTTGCTATTTCATTTTATAGATGAGGAAAATGAAGCAAAAAGTGTTAAATGATTTGCCTAGGGTCACAGCTCGTATCTGAGGCCAAATTTGAATTTGGGTCTTCCTGACTCCAGGCAGCTCTCTATGTATTGTAGTTGTACTATATAGAGAGATAAATTTAAACCAGAAAGCCCTACATTCAAGTCCTGACACTGAAATATAATAGTTTTTGGAATATAATATGGCAGAAACTGGACAAAGACCAATATACAACACTATATCAAAATCAAGTCAAAATGGGTGCACAATCTAGGTATTAAGGCTGATATTGTAAGCAATCTGGGAGAGAAAGGAATGGTTTACCTGTTAGATTTATGGAGAAGGTGGGGCAGGGCCAGGAGCAGCAAAGTATGGCAGCTCCCACACAGCCACGTCAAATACCCAAAAAATATGACTCTAACAAATTCTAGGGCTCTAAAATGCACACAGATATATCTCCTGCTGAAGGCAGCTTGGCTTGAAGGAACCATCTCAGCTCTGGGAGCTGAAACCAGCCCAGCCTGAAACCATGGCTTTGCCCAGGGTCAGGCTGGAGAAGCTGAGCCTAGCCACAGCTGGAGCTTCAGGAGAGCCGATCTGCAGCAGCTGTGGTAGTTTCCAAAATTATCAAGCCATAAGGAAAAAAAGGACTAAGTGAAAGGTCAGTGGAAATTGGCTAAAATTGCGGGAGAAAAATGGGTTTGGCCAAATTGCCTCCAGGGCAAGGAAGCGGCAGAAGCAGTGGCCCTGCAGCTGCCTCCACATTGCTGCTTCAGAGGTCCCAGCCTGCAGATTGCAGGGGGGCCAAGCAATTGTTGAGAGGCCAAGTGCTCTTGCGTTGAGCGGCCTGGTTCCAGATTGTGGTCTTGGGCGGTGGTCCTGGGGTGAGTTTTCAGTGAGCTAAAGCTGGTGGGAGCTGCAATAGCCCCCTAAAAGCTCCGGCATCTGGGAAAACCCCAGCAATTTGGGACAGAGCTTTCCCCTCTGGAAGCAGAGTTCCACAGAGCTAAAAAAATCATTACTTGGCTACCATGAACAGGCAAAAGAAGCAAAGTAAGAATAGCAACCAAACGCTAGAATCCTTCTTTGGGAACAAGAAGGATCTAAGCAGGGAATGGGGGGAAGATATCACAGTCAGAACTCCAACACCAAAAGCTTCTAAGAAACATGAAGATTGCCTAAAACCTAGAGATCAGCTGAAGAAGGATTTTGAAAACCAAATGAGAGAAGTGGAGGAAAAATTGGGAGGAGAAATAAGAATGATGCAAGGAAATCATGAAAAGAGAGGCAACAACCAGATTTAAGGAGAAAGGAAGATTTTTATGACCAAACAAGAGTTAGAGAGCATTATAAAATGCAAAA
>CM053580.1:92194547-92214578 GCA_028627135.1 Pseudochirops cupreus
TGAATGCAAATTGAAGCAAACTATCTGCTCTTTCTTTTTCTTTTTTTGATTTCCTCTTTCCCATCATTCATTCCATTGGTTACAATCCTTTATAATCTGACTAATGTCTAATGTGAAAGTATTTGCAGATCCTATACTTGATTGCATGCTGCCATGGGGGGGGGGGGGAGAGAAAATTTGAAATTCAAGGGATTGTGGAACTCAATCTTGTAAACCAAAAGTAAACA
Organism: Pseudochirops cupreus; assembly: GCA_028627135.1. Classification (NCBI taxonomy): domain Eukaryota; kingdom Metazoa; phylum Chordata; class Mammalia; order Diprotodontia; family Pseudocheiridae; genus Pseudochirops; species Pseudochirops cupreus. The sequence goes on from CM053580.1 coordinate 92,194,775, forward strand.
ATCAAACTAATAAAGACAAAAAAAACACCAAAATAAAATAAATGTACACAAGGAGTGGTTGTAAAGCTTAGTAAAAATCTTTGAAAGAAGAGAGTAAAAGGAATATTAAAGTTTCTGAGAAACATTCAAAAGAGACTTCCAAGAAAATGGATAGTTTAGAAGATAGCTGGCAAACAAAATGTGGGTGGGAGGCAGAGAAATATGTCCCACAGCATTGTTGAATGCAATCTGAAACCTAGTTTATAATATAATTTGAAAATATTTAAGTACACAAAGAAAAATACAATAAAATGTATTCTATGTTAATATGTGGTTTTCTAAGTCAATATGTGCCAGCAAGGATTTTCATGTATGATTTAATGGGTCCAGATCCTATTTGAGTTTGACACAACTTGTTTAGAATATATTATGGAAAATTTCAGTAAAGAGTTAGACTAGTGAAGACAAGTTATTTATGAAATACCTACTCTATGCCATGCACTGGGAAAACAAGTACAAAAAAGCAAAACAAAAACAAAAATTTCTACTCAAAATGATTTTACATTCAATGGGTTAAGACAAGACCATATAAAAATATTACACAAATGTACAGTTAAGGAAAAAAAAATATATATATATATATATATGTATATATAGATATATACATAGACATATACATATACATACATATGTATGAATATGTATATAAATGTTTTACACTAATTTGTAGAAATACATGTGTGTGTAAGTGTGTGAGTGTACTCACATATATATACAAAGTTAATAAACTCATAATAGTTTCTGAGGGAATGTAGTAGTAATGAAGGGAAGCTGGGTGATTTAGAAAGGTTTATTGTATAATATAATGTCTGAGCTATATCTTAAAGGAATAGAGGGACTTTATGAGTTAAAGGTAAGTAGGAAGTGCATTCCATTCATGGAATATAACCAATGAAAAGGCATAGAGATGGTAGATGGATTGTTGTGATTGAGGGAAAAGAGAAGGCCTGTTTGGCTATATCAAAAGTGTATGGTTAGTAGCTGTGTGTACAATGAGGCTGAAAAATCTAGATTGGTGCCAGCTTTAAAAGCCAAAGAACAGAATTTATATTTTATCATAAAATTAATAGGAAGCCCCTGAAGTTGGTTGAGTAGGGAAGTTATATGATCATATCTCTACTTAGGGAAATCTACTTTGGCAACAGTGTTTGGATGGATTTGAGGGGGTGAGAGATTTGAGACAGTAAGAGCAATTAAGAGAATATTTTAATAATATATCTGAGAGGTGATGATTTGCAGAACTAACTTGGTAACTATGTGAGTGAAGAGAAGGGCTGGGATTCTAAAAATGTTGTGACGGTAGAAATGACAAGATTCAACAACTGACTAGATATGGAAGTTGAAAGACAGTGAAGAAATCTTGAAATTATGAACCTGAGATCCTAGAAGCGTAGTGATGACTCTGACGGAAATAGAGAAATTTGGAAGAAGGGAGAGGGGAGGGGTTAGGAGCAAAGTTAATGAGTTTAGTTTTAGACAAGTTGAGTTTGAAATGTTTATGATGCATCCAATTTTAAAAAGCCCAAAGGCAATTTGGAATATGAATCTCATGCTTAGGGAAAGAGACATGGGCTCCATATGTAGATGTGAGGGTGATTTGTGTTAAGATGATAGTTAAGCCCATGGGAACTAATGAGAGATTGTGCAGAGAGAAAAGAAGAGTGATCAGGAAGGAAACTAAGGAAAAATACAAAGTCAAGGACATGGTATGTATGATGAGCCAGCAAAGGAGACTGGAAATCAGTCATCAGACAGGTAGGAATAGAACAATAAAAACCCAGACAAGAAAGAATACACAACAAGAGGGTCATAAAATGTACAGCAGATAGGTAAAGAAGGATTAGAAATACAATAATAATATCTGGAGTGTAAATCAATGGCAACTCTAGAATTTCAATAGAGTGAAGAAGTCAGAAGTTGAAGTCAATTCATTTATGTGCAGTTATGTAAAACATGGTAAATAATCATAACTGTAAATAAAATTAGTCCAAATATGACTTCAGACATTAGTTGTGGGATCCTAAGTGATTTATTATGCAGCTATTATGCGCCAGGTAGTAGAGTAAATACTAGTGAAACAAGTACAAGCAAAAAGAAAGACAGCCACTCTCTTCAAGACACTTACATTCTCATAGGGAGAGACAACACCTAAAAGGGAAAAGAAAAGTAAAGTAGGGGAATGAAAGTACCCAGGGAGAAATCAGGGCAGAAAAAATCCTTTTGGAGATAAATCAGCTGAATAAGTGTGCTGAGGTAGTTATTATTAGCCTCATGATATATGTATATGTATATATGACTTTAAACTCTCTCAATCTGCCTCTCCAATTATTACATGGAGAATCTCCCTCTGGAAGACAAGCTCTATTTATAAATGCTATGGTCCATGGTAAATTAGAGAAAGAAATCTACTCCCCAACCACAATACAAGAGAAAGTACAACTCTGTCTTGGAAGGCAGGTTCACTTTGATTGCTGGTACCTTCTAGAACTGACTAGAGTTGCCTAAGTGCCCAACTTAGCTTAAAATTTAAAGCTACCCAATAATCCATGACCAATTTTTATCCTGGCCATTGTCCTTTCCATTTCTAACAGAAATAGATGTGCTCACTTTATGAAAACAAATTTAAAAGAAATACTTCAGAAGATAAAGCATCAAGGAACACATTAACACATTTACTTAAGAAGACAGTAATAGAATCAGTTTGCTTGTTTGTATCTTTTTCTGATTTTTTTTCCCTTTTCTTTATATATTTTCTTAATGCTTCATTGATGCCTTTTGTATTTGGTATCAAATGAAAGATAGTGAACCACCTTCCAGGCACCACACTTCAACTTCAAATCTTACCCATCAAACTTTGTGGAATGCATTGTGCAATCAAAAGGCCTTGTTATGTTAGAACAAGAAGTCCTTAAATCATTGTGGAAGTTCCTACTAACTAGATATGTGACTTAATAAAATTCACTTTGGGGAATCTTGTTTTATTTTTTCTTTTAATGAATGCCTTTTGGTAAAAGCTCTTTTGTATTTCTAAAAATTCTAGGATTCTATTGAAATGTATCAAATGATAAAAAGAGGTTCACCTTAAAAAAAACTAATAAAATTACTTGGACTAAGTCTAAGCAGACCAAATGAACTATTCAGGTAAAACAAAACTCTGGAGAATAAGGGAAATAAGATTGCTTTTAGGGAAAAATGAAATTTTTGAGAATATTAACTATATTATTTTTCATATTTATTCATAGATAATTGTTTAACTGAACATTCCACATTATCTTTGTGACCATAGACTAAGGAGCAATCTGAATTAACAGAAATATTACTTACCTACATAAAATAGCACAGAAAATAGGATGCTTATAGAAATTCAAAGCAGATACTTGGATATTCCCCAGAAAGCCTGTACATTAATTCAAATGCATTCAAGTAGAAAAGAGTGCTACACACATTTTGAAATGTTATACTACTATCAGAGTCCACATTCTTTTCCCTTAAGGCTTTTTGTGAGATCGTCCCTTGCTACAACCATCTTAAAATGCTATGCTAAATGGAAAATAGTAAAATTATCCATTTCCAGAGACAATATCTGCCTCCCTTCTGGAGTTGATCAGTGAGTAGGAAAGCCTGTTGTTGACTGATCATAAGTACTAATAGTGACAGAGTTATTGGCAGTATGAAAAAAGGAACAAGTAGAGCAGACAGAAACAAAAAGAAAGATCTTGTATATCTTAAAGACTTTAAAAAGTAATTGATATAGTTTTTGACATATTTGATATATAAAACCTAAGAAATACTCTTGTTAATATTAGAAAATATTCAGCCTTTTAATTTTATAAATGAACTTTGGAAAAATAGTAAGAGAAAAATACAGAGAAAAGGAACACATTTTTGGGAAAACAGTCTCTGTTATCAACATAGCATCAAATGTCTGTCTATGCTTATAATCTGCAAAAACAGTAGCCACTTCAAACTTTTGTATTATTATAAAACAAACAATTCTTTTTTCCTTTAATTCTATTCCTATAAGTATACAAATATATCTTTAATTATCTTTAGGATATTATCCCTAACTCCATGTTAATTCTCCAAGAGAGGGAAGAGATGTACAAAAGTTAAATTAGTATAATAAAATATATTTTACCAAGGTTCAGTTCAGATTACTCAAAGTGGAAAGGAGGGAGATGCTTAGTAATTAGAGGCTATGTCAGAGGAGCTCAAGGTATGTCAGATCCTAACAAATGGGAAAGAATAAGTATAGTCTCTTGTTCTGTCATCAGAAGACAAAGACAGTTGGTCATAGGAGTGGTGAGTTGCTTGGACTGGGGAGTGGCTTCTAAATGATTTCTTATTTCCCCTATGCCATGGCAATTCATCATGACTATGTACTGAAGCTTGGAGTGGGCTGAAATCTGTGGGCAGAAAAAGTAGCAATAATGATGAAATCACAAATTCTTCACATACTTATACATAAAAGTATAATCTATTCTTTACTGGATAGTCCAGAACAGAGATATTAGAACTATCTTTTAGAACCCCTTTTTAGATCTTATAGAATCAAATCAAATATTTTAGGGGAAATAAAACTGCAGTATTGTTAGTAGAGGATAAATTTTGAAATTTGAGTGATGACATAAATGTCTTTTTCACCTATGCTTTAGAGTTAATTTAAAAATCATTTTTCTGACCCTATTTTAGCAGCACTCTCCCCAAATAGCAAAGGTCAAATTATTAATAGTAGTCCCCAATAGATCTACACATAAAAATATTCTGGATAGATTCAGCACACACTTGGTCAGGAAAAAAAGCACTAGCGAGCAAAATACAGCTTCAGGGTTATTACAAAACTATGCTTCTTACATAAAGGTAAATTACAAGACTTGCCATCTCATTTTTAATTAGTTAATCCCTAACTTATTTTATGTGCAGAGTGCTGTAAATGGTGAGGAAAACAGGATAATTCAGCACATAAGTGGTTCCTAACTAACCTTTTAAAAATTTCTTTGTTGGTCCCTTGAAGTTCTACCAGCTGGTTGGCAATTACCTAAGTGCTCTGGAACACATCATTCTGGGAGAGTAGAATTACCTGAAACTTTACTGGAGCAGGATGAAGGGGCTGACAAGGGGCTCAACTTAGAAAATGAGGGAAGTGCAGCAGGATGGTGAAAAGTTTTATTTGAGATCATTATCTTATCTCCCAAAGACAGAATAAAACTTGTGAAAAATCAGCACTTGCCTCAGCCAGAGCTTCTGAATGTGAACTGGGATATTTAATACTCAGAGTTTCCAGGGATCAAAAGCTAATTGATAGTGTTAGGTAGAGCAAATTGTTTTCTTGCATGGTTGGGGAATAGGGAGTTCAGTTTATTCAAATGTGCTGGTTAATAGAGCAATTAATATTTTATATATTCTACCTCTATGAAAATGTATATTAATAATGTAATTTCATATATTTATGAACAAATAAAATGCCCTTGGCACCCAAAATATACTGAATTTGTTTTAATTCTCCATTCTGAAGGCATTTCTGCGTCTTAGTTCATAATCATCACGATGAGCAGCAATCCTGATATGCTGATATGTGGAAATGACAATTGATCGAGGGTTCCTGTTGATAAATACATTACAATTCAACATGACATTTACAAATTTTAGAATATTTGGTCAATTTTAGAGGACATCATTTTATCTTATGGTGACTAATGTATTTGTATGTGTATACATATTTACATGCATATGTTTAAATATACATACATATATCTTAATCTGTATTTATAATTATCAACATTTACTATTTGTATCATTAGGATTTATTATTTTTAATAACAGCTACTCCTATAAATGGCAACTGAAGATCATCTCTATATAGTTGACATTATATTCTCTAAATGAGAATAACAGATCTGAGATTTAGAGTTTTGTATGTCCTTTCCCTTTTGTATGCAAATGAAATTTTACTTACTTCATTTACTTGGATAATTTCTTTCATTAAAAAAAAAAAGTTCCAAGTAGGAGATGTATGGCTTGATGTAAAGAGGAGTTTTAAGGGTAAGCTATATTTTTCTACTCACTTTTTTTTTTGGTGCTATCTTTGACATATTGTACAGTTATCCAGTCCATCAATTATATAGACTGTTCAATATTTCCTCTTCTTCATTGCTAGAGAAGGTTCATGGATTATGGAGGTAATTCTTGTGTAAAAAAATAAAAAGAAAATTTCTATATAAATTCAGATAAGTATTGTTATGTTAGCATAATAATAGATTTGAATTGCTGTGACCATTGATGGATGGGTTCCCACACCTGATCTGCACAGGTACTTTGTCCTACTCCATTTCTGACCTGGTCTAGAACACCCCTTCTTCAACAGCCTCATGTCTGCCAGCTCCCAGAACTTTATCACATTAGTGCCAGGCAATGAGGGAAGCTGATCTTATTTATCTTACCACATCTCAGAACTTCCAAGTTCAAGCGGTCTAAGAAGGGAGTTAGTTACAGGGATTACAGGCATACACTACAATACTCAAAGTATGATTATAAAAATTATTTTTTTTTTACTCCGTTGTGTCTTCTGTTTTTTTTTCCTCTTGGCTAGATTTGACTCTTTACAGATAAAAAAAAAGAAGATAAACAAAGAGGAGGACTGTGATTAATACTTCTAAGTTAGAATTAAAATGATCTGCATCCATTCTCCTGCCTTCCTCTTTATTTAATCTAGACCTTAACCATTCCTCATATGCATATGTTCTTTTGTTCTTCACATTTGCTATTTTACTTGTTATTCTTCCTTCTGCTACTCTACTCTCCCTTTTAAATTTCCTCCCCCTCTCCCAGTGCCTGACAATTTCCTTTGTGAGGTGTGTGTGTTTGTGTGCTTGTGTGTGGATGTGTGTGTATGTGTGCAACCTTCTTTTGTCTGGTTCAGAAAAGAGTAACTTTCATGTGATACTTGCTCCTCCCACCATTTCCTTCATGTGGATGTATCCTTATTCTGGTCTAAATTATGATAAAAATCAAGTTCCCCTCCCTTCTTCCTCATTTCTTCCCTAATGCATCTTCCTACCCCTTTTGTTTTCTTTTAAGGCAATGAAAACTTAACAAAACCACCACTAAGTCCTGTTTTAGTCTTACTTAAGTCCCATTAGATTTCTGAAGGGACACTTGTCTCTCCCCTTACCTTTCATAACATAAGTATTTTATTATTATTTGTTTCTTTAATTTTCTCATTTTCTCTTGACTCTGGTGTTCTCGTTTCAGGGTTTCTACTCCTCTCTTTTAATTAGGAATCTTGAAAGTCCTCTGTGTCATTAAAAGTTTTTTTTTTCTTCCTATTTGGTATTATACTCAGACTTGCAGGGAAAATTATCCTCGGTTCTACATCTTTTTCTTTTGTGTTTTGGAATATCATGTTGCCAAATTTTCTCTCCTTTGTAATAATTAGTGCTAGAGGTCTGAGACATTTTTTGTGCTTGTAGTATTTTCCCTTCCTGAAGATACTTTTTACATTTGTTCTCCAATGCTTTCAGAATTATGCTGCCTTCAGCACACATTCTCTAGGTATATATACTTGGTCTAATTTGGCTGTTTTTCTGTTCATTGTTCTCTTTAGCGACATTTCTATCAAAACATAAGCACATCTAAGTTTGGTAAGGTCCAAGTGGTTTTACTGTCCTTGATGGAAGAAACAGTTTGTTAAAATATGTTTGTTTTCAAATAAGTTTTCATTTCGGTACTTTTCATCATGCTTTTTTTTTTTTAACATGGGTAAGATGCATTTGTAGGTAATGGCAAGAACAAGTGTATCTTGGTGTTCAGCTGAGGTCAAATGGAGGAACACATCATGGGAAGTGAGCAGGTTGATAAACTGAGTGTTGAGGGTGTTTGATGGATAGTCAATAAGTTTTTTGATGTCCACTAGTAGAAACGCAGGAGTCAGGGAGGAGATAAAAATTGTTTTTTATCTAGACTTAAGATATATGTACACATGTATACACATATATGTATAACACAGGTAATATGTGTATAACACAGATTTAAGTTTAATCTGCATGAATGACATTTTATTATTTATATCGATGTATGTGTATATATAAATATATATGTATATATGTGTGTGTGTGTGTGTGTGTGTATCTCCACATTTTTCCCCTGAACAAGCGAGTTATTAAACATTTACCAGCCCAATCCAACTTTCAACCACTCCAATTCCCTTTATAAGGACTTATTTGCTTTTCTTCATATACAATATTCCATCTCTTATTAGTGTCCTTGTCTAGCCTAACATCAAAACCTAGAGTATGCTCCCTACTTTGCTCCCCTTCTCAGAATCTCTATCTTTCTTCCAAATTCAGTTCAAATGCCCCCCCATCCATGAAACTTCTTCTGTCTACAGCCTTACCTGCTAAATTTCTCACTCCAAAGTTTCATTATTTTTACTTCATAAATATTTTTCATTTACTTACTTCCATATGCACTATTGCCCTCCCACCCACCCTCTATCCCACCCCACCCCCCAAATAATGTAAGTTCTTAGAAAGCAAGAATTTTTTCATGTTTTGGTTTTGTACACTCAGGGCCTCTCATGGTATACAGTAGGTATTTTAAAATGCTTATTTATTTATTGTATGAAAGGGCCAAATCCTTTTGAGTGGTTATGGTTGTTTTCCAAGAGACACTGTAATGTCCCAGGGTTTAGTACAGAAAATCATCTGCAAAGAGCAATGTCTCAAGGACTTCATTTTCTATGAAGAACATCAGTTTGACATGGACTTTGGTCTGGATCTCCTCCATCGTAATGGCAAATAACTTTGACAAAGATGCATCTATTTTTATGAAAGATTTAATATTAATGATCTGAGATCATTAAGCAAATTTATCTATTGTCATATCATTCTAGTACATGGCATTGAGCCCATTTGTCTAATCTGTATAGCACACAGTAGCATCCTTTCCCCCTTTCTCTCTCTCTCTGAGCTGATTCATGCACAGCCCCAAATATACTCACAAAAGTAGGTCTTCTTCTGGCTCCCCATATGGAGAACCAAGGCCCTAAACTCCAAACTACAAATTAAATCCTTTCTTAGGAGTTTAAGATTGTGTGACACTGACCTCCTTGCTGTTCCATGAACAAGACACTTCTTTCAGCTCTGCACATTTTCTCTGATTGTCACCCATGTATGGAATCCTTCCTTATCTCTGCCTGTTGCTTTCCATGTTTTTTCTTTAGATCCCAATTTTAATCCCTTCTTCTATAGGAAATTTTTCCCCAAGGCATCCAAATTTAAGTGTTTCCCTCTCTTAATTTTTTCCTTTGTGTCCTATATATAGTTTGCATATACAAATTTGCTTTCTTGTGGTATCCTCCTTTAGCTAGTTAGCTCCTTGGGGGAAGGGACTGTCTTTTGCATCTTACTTTATTTTTTAATAACCCCAGTGCTTTGGGTGGCTGGCACATAGCAGGGACTTAATAAATGCTTATTAACCGAATGACCGACCAACTCTAAAGCATAAGAAATCAAGCACAGTCTTGTGGCATTTGTCAGTTTCCAAGTTGTAAATGCTCACCCTGAAAATACAGCAATTGCTTTCCTGAGTGGATGTGAGCTGGCTCCAGCACACCCCTGAATAAAAGGGAGCAATGTACAATAAAACTGGGATAAGTAGCCCTGAACCTGACTGTGAAGGGCATTATATGCTAAATAGAGTAGGTTTTTTTTAGCCTTAAGGAAATAAGGTAAAGAGCAGCTGGAATTTTGTCAGAGGGAAGAGTGAAATGATCAGACCTGTGCTTTATGAGTATCACTTTAGAATTTTGTAGAGGACAAATGAGGGAAGGGATAGACCATGAAGGTAGGAAGATAAATTAGGTAAATTTTTGTTGTTGTTGTTTGTTGGTTTTTGTGATAGTAAAGGACAATGAAAGAGGGCATCAGCATCTAAAATATGATGCTGATTGCTGTATGTTAAAGTACATAGATATGAGGAATGAAAACCAACTCATGAAAAATGCTTATTAGTCAAACAACGATATGCAGTTGGATATACAGCCTATAGAGTTCATCTGTTAATATGCAAATTTCAAAGAAATGCTGTAAATGAACAGTGCTTTGAACTTAGAATTATTTAAGAAAAGAACGGGAAGATTTATTTTCACTAACTTGTCCCTGAAAAAAGAACTTGTCTTTATAAGTTTGACATTCTTACTTTTCGAATGGCTCCAAGGTTTTTAACACTACTGTCTCCAAAGAAATGAAAATGAATATCAACTCAAGAAAACAACAAGGCACATGGCTGGCACAAATAAGCTATAATGCAACCCATCAGAAATTGGGAATTATCAAAGGGAAGCAAAATATGGAATGTCCACAAAAACTGATATTAATGAAAACAAATATAGGCCAGTGATAAAAGAAAAGAAAGGTATAACTCATGTTATGTGAAATCAGGGAAGGCCCCTAGTTTATTAGACGAGCTCCATATCATAAATTTTTAATAGAAATACATAATGTTCCTCTGTTTTAATAGTAAAAAAAAATTCCAAAAATACAAATTGAATATTGGAGACATATGAACCACCAAGATAAAATCAAAAACTCATTCAGAATAATTAAATCTAAAGACAGTTTAGCTGGATAAATTGTCTTCCAAACATGCTATAGACTGCTTAACTACAAATTCTGTGGGTGGTCAGTTATAAGTAAAAGTCTTTGAGATGATGAAATAATTTGAATACAAGTAGAGTGAATCAAGTTACACAGGATCTGCTAAGGACAAGGAAACTGAGGCAAACAGGGTTGAGTGACTTGCCCAGGGTCACACAGCTAGTAAGTATCTGGGATTAGATTTGAACTCAGTTTGATGAGTGTTCCTGACTCCAGGCCCAGCACTCTATTCACTGTGTCATTTAAAAACAAGCAATATTGAGAAGGATACACTTTAATTGGACAGATTAAGTAGTTCATTTCATTTTATCCTTAAATCTAAGTGAAAAAAGTAAAAAATATAACTACCATATAATTATTCATCAGAGTTTATAGAGGAAAACTGAAACAACTTATGTGTTTTTCATTTTGAACAAAAATTGGTTCCAGATGATAAATATAGTTAATGAAAATTTGTCACCTTTATAATAAAAGGTAAATATGTAGAATTTAATGTACCTCAAAATCGTTGATACAAATATAGTATGTTTCTTATTACTTTAGCTTTATTTCTCTTTTCTCCTCAGAATCCAAGAGTTGAAAAATATATTTGAGATCATCTAGTTCAAAAGGAACTCCCATTACAACATATCTGACAAGTAATTATCAAGGCTGGAAGGTCCCCAGGGAAAAATAACTCACTTTTACAAAGGGATCCACTACAATTTTAGATAATTTTGGTTTTTGACAACTCCTTTTCTTTTTCCTGAGATCGAAGTTTTTCTCCTTGTCCCTTTCATCCATTGGTTCAAATTCTGTCCTCCAGGATCAAGCAGAAAAAGACTAATCCCATTGTCAGAAATGTACCATCCTTGAAGGACATTTGAAGACAGCTACCACTTATGCAACCCCTCCGGATACCCCTCTCCTCATCTTATCTAGGTTAAAAACAAAACAAAACAATTTCTTTGATTGATCCACATATAGAATGATTCCATTCTTCTGTTTCTCCCCTTTCCCAACTCCATTCCTTTTGATACCCTTCTCTCTTCCTTCAAAGTAGCAGTAGAGTACTATGATATTTGGATCTCATTGATTTTCCACATCAGCTAACTTAAGATCAAAGACTTAGTGTTACAGGGGAGGACTTCACAGGCTCTCTAAAATAACTCCTTCATTTTACAAATGAAGAAACTGAGAACTAGAGAATTTGTGTTATTTCCAAGGTAATAAGTATAAAGAGGTAAGTGTAAGCAACAAGATGCATTTGAAAATGTTGGGTTTGGATTGGAATGTTTCTTTGAAGGGTAGATAGGATTGCAGTGGAAGGAAGGCCTCTTTTCTCTGTAGCATTTTCCTGGAGATTAATTTTAGGAACCTGAATGCTCTTCTCAGTTAATTTCTTGAGATCTTTAAGGAGAAATTGGAAGGATACATGCACTTTATATACATAAGCAATGTTGAGGGAAAATGATTAAGAAAGAATGCAGTTGCTGCCTGGGTTACATTGCAAAATGAAAGAGGAGAATCAGATCTGCTTTGGTTCCTATTTTTCTTCTATATCCCTGTCAAGAGGAAAGGAGGGAACAAAAATGTCTGATAGGCAGCTGAAACCCAGTATTAGTAAGGAGATAAAGAACATCTACTTGACAATGATGAATTCAAGTCACCTGGTCCAGATCAACTACATCTGCAGCTACTGAAAGGTCTGGCAGATATTATTACCAAATCACTTCTGTGATTTTTTTTAAAGATCATGAACAATGGGATGAGTACTCTTGGACAATGGCAAATGTCCCAATTTTCAAAAGAGGAAAAACCAACCTGCAAAATTTAGATGGGTGAACTATCTTCAGTTACTGAGAAACTTTGAGGGTGTTTTTGCAGTAATACTGTTAAATGTAATAAGTTTCAAGTCCCTCCCTTCTAATATAACTTGATGAGATTAAGGGGCATGGAATTTATGCATATACATTGCTCTTGATGATATGGTACAGAAAGCTTATATGACTAGTCACCAGAGGGCTGCCTCTTTAAGACTGGGGGCCCAAGAGGATGGATTCTTAGCAGAGCTACTATATATAGAGCTATAGCAGAGCTATAGTCTATAAGCATTGTCCATGGACCAATCCTTTCCCCTTGTTTTCTCTCCCTTGTATTTCTAGACCTCAGTGTAGCAGTGACAGCTAGCAGCAGGATAAAGTACTTGTTGAGTGCTACTCATGATTGTCCAGATAAACCTGAGGCTGGAATTCCTGGAGCTCTAATTTATGGTTGCTTCTTTCTTTTAACAATAAATTGGAATTTCAGTAACTCCAGTGACGGATTAATCTGCACAACAATACACTAAGAGAGGAAACAAGAAAATTAATTCTAAAACAAGTGGAAGTTTGGTAATGATAGAACAAAGAGTTTAAAGGAAACAATGGAAAGGACAGGTAGAGTAGGAGTGGGTCATGGGGGGTAGTGTTGAGGCAGATTTAGATGGGAGAAAGGTAACTAGGAGAGGAGGGTTGCAGTATAGCTTTAGGCCAATATGAATTCAGTATAGCTATTAGTAAGAGAGTAAGATTTGGTAGCAGTTGACTGTGCAGAGGAAATGTTTCTGGGCAATTTAGCAGTAGATGTCAGTAGAACATTCAAAATCGTGGCTGCACCTTGGAAATGCTGACTGTGACTATGCCTCATGCTATCTCTGGAGGAGGTTGCTCCCAGCCTTGCTGTCACAGTGTTTGAAGGTATTTGATATATATATTAAGAAAAGAAAAATATCCTGGAAATCAATGATGTAAACCCCCCCAAAAATTAATTAATTAAAAAAATAACAAAGAAAAACATAAAATAAAATAAAGAATGTCAATGACAAAGGGGAAAACCAACAATAAACTTCAGACATTATTATCAAAAACATGATGACTCAATAGAAACATGAGAATAGTTAAATAAACCTTGGAGACATCCTTGATTAGAATGTCATAAATAAACAGAGAGATTTTAGAAAGTTATCTGCCCCAAGTAACCCACTTCTTTAGACATCAACACTCAGTTGACTGAAACATATAGAGAAGAAAAATGGTCACTATCCACCACTTTAAAAAAAATCCAGCAACGACAAAAAACCACCTTTTTATTTAGCTTTAGGGATTTCTTCCTTCACAGTTTCTCACATTCAAAGTATCAAAACTACAACAACCTCCTAACCGGTCTTCTTGAGTAGTCTCTTACTACTCCATCCTGCACAAAGTAATTTTTCTTAAGCATATCTCAAAAGAGCGAATTCTTCTACACAGCAATCTCTTGTAATTTCCTATAGCCTCTACAGTAAGATAGGAACTCCCCTCGTTAGCTTTTATAGCCATTCATAGGTTGTCCCTAAAATATCTTTCCAGCTTCATTGGGCATTAACCACTCCCTCTGAACTCTCTGATTTAGTTAAGCTGGTCTCTACATTCTACAAAAGTCAGAGAAATTCAGCATCTGTGTAAAGGTTTTTGGAATAAGGTAAAATATTAACAGATAAGTGATTATAGTGCAGTGGAAAGCAAGATTTCCCATGAGAAAGAAAATGTCTCATAGTGCTTAAGGGTAGGAATATTTCCCTACCTTGAACTAAAGTTCTCTGAAAGCTGAACAAAATAAAAGAATTGTAGAATCTTGATTCCTCCTTACTTCTCTCCCTCTCTTTCTTCTGTCCCTTCCCTATCTGATTCTCTCTACACATAAATGTGCATACATGCATATGTGCACATAATCATTCATGTGCATATATATGTATATAGATGTATGCATTAAACATATACGTATGTCTGTGTATGTACACATGTCTTGAACAGACATTGCAAACAGACACTAGACTGGGTCCAGAATTAAATAAAATTAGGCTTAACTGCCTACTCAAACCAATATTTTTTTAATGTTGCAAAAGTTCTCCTTGATACAAGGGCTTATCATTTTAATACCAATATTTGTTCAGCCTTATTTTATGCCTATATAAGATAAGAGAGACAGAGAGAGAGAGATGGGGAGAGAGAGACAGAAAGAGAGAGAGACAGAGAGAGAGAGAGAGAGAGAGAGAGAGAGAGGGAGGGAGGGAGGGAGGGAGGGAAGGAAGGAGGGAGAGAAGGCTACAATGCATTAAAATAGAGCACTGTGAAGAAGTGAAATAAAACATGTCATAAAAGAACATAAGTGAATGAACAAGAAAGAGAATGGAAGTTTCACATTTAGAAAATAAAAGATATCTGATGGATAGTCCATGTTCTCTCTGGTATACTTTCTAAAATGGCAAAACCATCTCAGTAAGATGATAATATGTTGAGTTGATGCCCTATAGTGAACTTTTGGGAGAGCATAGATGAATATCACCCTTGCATGGGCAGATTCTAATCTGCCTCATTTCAGATAATAAAATTGATAATATGAAAGAACCACTGGTACACTGAAATTTTTTGAGACTGTCTTTTCTTTGGGATTTCAGGATTTTTATATCATTCTTTTTTTTTTCCCCCTTAATTTCCACTGGAAATACTTTGATGACAGTGTCTTTTACATATTTTTCCCCCAAGTGTACAAAACAGTGCAGTGCATATAGTAAGCACATAATGAATATTTATTGAACTTAGATAGTATATAAATTCTAGCAATCACTAAAAAAGACTACTATCACAAACCCCCTTTTAAATATTTACTAGAGAACTTTGGTATTTAGCTTAAAAAAAAAAAACAAATGAAAGATGTTCACAAATGTCCAGAACATTGTGTTTTGTTGGTTTTCATTTGTTTCTTTGTTTGTCCTCAGAAACATGGAGTATATCCACTTCTGGAAATTTTGGAATTCTTCTGTAACTTTAATTAGCAAGAATGTGGTTATAATTCCACTCTATATCTTGAAAGATATTTGAGGAGTTATCTCACAGTGTGCTCATCATGACACAAACCTTTTGACTTTCAACATTTTTCCAAACTCAACCTGTTCAAGACCCAATTGAAAATTGAGTTAGGCCTCTGATTATCAGATCTCCTGACAAACCCTCTAACAGAGAATTAATTCTATAACTGAGTTCGAGAAAGAACCTATTTCATGTCTTTTTTTTTCTCTAGCTCTCTATCTTTTGTTGATACTGAAAGTCCCATGATTTACCATACCTGAAGGGGGAAAACATTATTGAAAAAGAAGATAAAGTCTGATTTTTTAAGATATTTTTTCAACTGGTTCATTTTTTCTTAATTTTCCAGTACTTATGGGATGAAAAGGTTAGAATATCTATATTATAGATAAGGTATCATATATAAAATATAACTAGTGTGACCAGGAGATAGCATATTTTATTTCTTTAATCACAATAAAATAAATATTTGGAAATGTTTACAGTTGAGGAATATACATATTTTATTCTCTTGAAAGAGTTAAGGTAATTTCTTGAAAAACTTTATTTATAACCATGAAAAACCACAGGAAAAACTAGTGCAAGATGGAAAATCTAGATTTGTTTATACTTAAATTACATGAAGATTTGTAATTGAAGCTAACAATTTTCAAATCACTATCACTGTTTTCCCTTCAAGACTAGAATTAATGTTTTTTTTTTCTTCCTCATCCTGATATTTTAGAATATCACAAACCTATGGTTAAAAAGGGTGAGTGCAGCTGTTTGCAATTATTTCAATTAAACACCTTTTCAAATACATTAACACAACTGTCAGAGAACACAGAACTTTTACCTGAAACATGATTCAATCTGCTTAGATTCCAAAGAACATGAGACAACAAGATGAAATGAAAACAACAAGAAATCTTGTCACAGATCAAAATGGTTTACATTCATCCAATAGTTTACAACACATTTTCTTCCTTCTATACTGGGTAATTTCTGGTCTAACTTCTTTAAATGGGCAAATGTTCCCAGCAAAATAGACATATTAAATTGTGTCTATGATTCATCATCATCATCATTATTTTTTAACTAGAAACCTGCCTTTGCAGAATAGTCCCTTCAGAGTCAACACACTAATACAACAAATTTATCTTAAATTTTAGATTTATTAGGAACCCAAACCACAGAAGACTGTTTCAGTCCTATTGGAAAAAATTCCTCTCTGGTTTAAATAAACAGTCAACATTTAAAACTTTAAATAGACATGTAAGTGAATTGGCCTGTGCTATCTTTGCACAGTTTAATTAATTTTATTATGTAATTATTTGCCTTAGTAGAATGGAGAACCAATCCCCAAGGCAAAGAGGAGATGTTGCACTGCAAACACGAATCTATAAGCCTGGGAATTGGTTGAACCGTATGTTAATCTAGTTAGGAGGCCACAAAGGTGCAATAAGAGGGCCTGAAATTCTCATCACATTAAGGTTTGTTCAGTATTATTTAAGCTTCACTGTTGACCCATCTGATTTTAATTTTAAGAAAAGGAATTGAGGCCAGAAGAAGCATGTTTCTTATTTTGCTCAAGGCTCATCTGGTCTTCATATAGTTCTTTGACTCTTCAATTATTATATTTTCTGATCGATCAAATAAATGACTAAATCATATTTGAAGATAAAAAGTTCACATGATCGAAAATGCCATCCACATCCAGAGAAAGAACAATGGAGTCTGAATGCAGAGCAAAACAGACTATTTTCTTTTTTGTTTTGTTTTGTTTTGCTCTTTTTCTTTCTCATGGTTCCTCCCATTCATTCTAATGCTTCTTTACAACATCACTAGTGTGAAAATATCTTTAAAAGGAATGTGTATGTAGAGGCTATAGCAGATTGCAGGCCATCTTGGGAAGGGGAGATGGGAGAGAGGGGAAGAAAATTTAAAACTTATGAAAGTAAATGTTGACAACTAAAAATAGATAAATAAACTTTAAAAAGATTAAAAAGTTCATTTTACTTTTAATTTTTTTTCTAGAAGGCAGCAACCCAACAGTGTGATAGAATGCAAGGAATCATAGAGCACTAATTCAAGAGGCAAGCATATGAGTTCAAATCCCATATATTTGTTTTCCTTTTTTCATATTTATTTACCCTATTCCTAATTTATGGAATAAAACAAGTATTTCCATAATATAGTGCAATAAAAAAGATGATTGCACATGAAACTGTAAATCTATTATGTACAACTTGCTGTTACTTTTAAATATATAATGAATTTATAATTTTTTCTTTTTTTCCTCTTCCCTACCCTAGAAATGGCTGCCATTAGACAAAAATATATATGTGTGTATATACAAAAATATACATATATACATTTATATATATATAAACATATAAATATACATATGTAAAATTATTCCATACATATTTCTATTTATCAGTTCTTTCCCTAGATATTGATGTTTAATGTGTATATGTCAAGTAACTTTCCAGGAGATCAACTTTTTTCATTTGTAAAATAAAGATGTTACAATAGATACCTACCCAGATCTGTTTCCACTCAAATTACAATCCTATGTTTTTTCATTGACTTAAATGTCAGTAAGGAGCCCCATTATTCACATTTGACTGGTAAAGTTTACAAGTATCCTCAGAATATTCTGCTTTATGTTCTTTCCTAACTGTTCCTGAGTCAATGGAGCCTATGACCTTAATCTCTACATTTCACACACACACACACACACACACACACACACACACACACACGCACGCACACACACACACACACACACACACACACACACCCCTCACAAATGAGTGACTTACACTCTTGAACAACTGGCATATAGAACTACGTGCAAACTGGTTTCCCTGTTTCCAGTCCATCTTCTAACTCTGCTGCCAAAATGGTATTTCTAAAACAGAGTTCTGCCTTTGTGACTTCTATGTTCAAGGATCTCCAATGACTTCTTACTCAATCTAGGATAAGCTCCTGTGTTTTGCATTTAAATACTTTGCTCTACCTAGACTTTCTGTATGACTTTCCTACTGTTTGTTGACCTATTATATTTCTGTAAGTTTTTTCAGTTGTTTGTCAATGCTCTGAAAGAATCAGTTCACTTTGTATTTTTTAACAAAGGAATGTCCTTTCTGGAGTTGTCATGGAGTAATAGGTGCAATATTTCAATGATGTTACATGGGTTTTTGTTTGAATGCTTTCTAGACAAGTTTTCATCCATTTTATGTCCTTATACTGTACATTAAAATTTTTATTGCACTGGTGTTAATTGATCTAAGCACTTTTTCCATTGAACTTTGACTTCAGGATGTGAATAACTACCTCAAAATGAACAGGTATCTCTTTCTCTGTGACAGATTTTTTTCTCAAAGTGTCTTGCTTGGAGTAAACTGATATATTAACGAAACTATTCTCAAGCCTTCAAAGCTATCATAACTGTACGAAGGTACACGAAACCTTTACTTTATAATACCCTTTCTGCCATTCACTTGTTTTGATATTGCTCTTCACCTCATGACAGAGAAAATAGCTGAGTCTTTGTAGGATTTCATATCATTACAGTTATTGATATTATCCCTACTCTTATCATTACAGGAGGAAGACAAATACTGACAACAGAGTCAATAGAAGGCATACTGGATACAGTTTGAGACCCCTTCCAATCACAGCTACTAAAAGACAGAGGATGATTGCAGGTGACAAATAATATTTTCACCAGAACTCTTGAAAATGTGCATCCCAACTGCATGCTGGCATCTCTATCTTCAACTGTTAATTCCTTTCCTCTGAGATAACCTTGCACTGAAAATATAAATATTATTATGTGAATGTTTTCTCCTCCATTATAACATGGGTTCCTTGAGGGCTGGGACATTTTTTCACTTTTCTTCAGATCTCTAAAGTTTAGTAATGTGTCTGATTTAGAGAAGGGGCTTAATAAATGCGTGGTAACTGATTTATTGACTGCTATTTCTACTCTGCCCTGCTTCTTTCTTAATAGTTTAGGTTTTAACCTGCCCAAAGAAACTCCTTTGCACTTATTTGGTTCCCAATTTGGATTCAAATCATCTTTCCTTAGGTGGGAGGGTAATTCCCTCATCCTTTTCAATCACTCTAATCTTTTTATATGTCAGTTCTTGATTAGTGGATATTATATGTCACTTTATCTTTTTGTGGTATCAGATTTATCACCTGCAAAATGAAGAGGTTAGAATAGATCACTGCTTTCTCTCTCTCTCTCTCTCT
>CM053580.1:92229175-92254472 GCA_028627135.1 Pseudochirops cupreus
TTCTCTTCCCTGTCCCTTTACAGAAGTGTGTACTTCCAGCAACCCTCCACCCCTGCCTGTCATCCCACCTCTCATCCCCCTTCCCCCAGCTCTTCTGTGTGGCAAGATACCCAGTTAAGAGTTTATGTCATTCCTTCCCTAAGCCAAGTTCAATGAGAGTAAGGTTGACCCTTTCCCTTTTGCCTTCCTGTTCTTTCCCTCCATTGTAAGAATTATCCTTTGCTTCTTCTGTATGAGATGATTGACTCCATTCTGTCTCTCCCTGTCTCCTCTCATTCTAATCCTCTCCCACCTCAGAATTTCACCTTTTAGAGTATGGTCCCTTCCTATTCAATTGATCCTGTGCCCTCTGTGCACTCATATTTATACATACTCAGATATGTGTTTGTACACATATATAAACCCTCCTATATAGTCATATGTGTATGTATATGTATATATATATATATATACATATATATATATATACACACATTTGTATTCCCTTCATCTATACTCATACTGAGAAAAGTTTCATAAATTATGAATGATTAAACAATTAACTTTTTAAAGTACAGAATACAACCATTATAACTAAATAACAGTTTTGAAGGGAAAAAGAGTATCCACTCTTCCTGGGGATGGTATATTTATTTGTGGGAGAATGTGAGTCAGGATGAAGAGCCAAAAAAAAAAATGAGGGGGGGTTGGAGGAATGTAGGCAGGGCCCACAGAATGACTGGCTATGTATGAGCACTGTGGGCATATATTTGAAATTATGGAGGATGATAGAGAAAACTTAATTCCATTAAAAGACACTTTTACAAATAATGTTTTCAGGAATGTATCAGATCTCTCAGGTGAATCAAGGTGTACAAAATTTGCTTGTTGAATTGTTTTATAAAATCATACACACATGCATATACATACACACACTTTTGGAAAAGAGGTTAAAATATGGATATCTGGATTATTTCATACAGTATTTTTCTGGTGATTTAATGGAGTATTATATCAAGGCTTTTTCTTGGTCCATAAGCAATGTTTAATTTTTCTGATGATATTACTATTCTCATTCCTTTAACAAAGAAATTGTCATCTACTAACAGCATAAAGAGCTTAATTCTTCAAATTACTCCAGGGAAGGAAAATGATTGTTAATTTTACACATTTGGAGATGAAATAAAACAAAACTTTAGGCAACTTTTGTTTCTGTTGGAACTAAAAGCTATGTTTTTCTTAGCTAGGCTTATCAGTGACTAATTTTCTCTTTCCAGAGATCCCAGTATGCTTATTTATACATACAATAGTTGTTTACCTCATGTAATCTTTTCACCTTGTATTGATCCTGCTCCTTTTGTTTTTTTCTAAAATGACTGGTGAATAGAAATGTTCATCATGATACCCGGTTCTTTCCTCATGACTCCTAAGATTTTTTCACTACCCTGATAAAACAATATGCATACTTTTACAGAGTCAGATCACCTCTAGTAATGCTTTACTTAGAATATTTAGGTTAAACCTTGATAGGATTTTCATGGTTCAGAAGGCAAGAATTAGAGATGTGTACTTATATTTTTTTTCCTTCAATCAACATTAGCACTCACATTTCAGTGAATACCAGTCTGCTTTAGTTATTTTTTTATAGTTTATGAAAGTAAAAGCTAATTTCTTTAAGACTGTATATCATTGTGCTTTTAAAAAAAGCAGTTGAATCCATTATTATACTTTAGAAGTGAGTGCTAATATGAGAAATCATAAACCTGGTAACTAAAATCAGTTATATAGTCCTATTTTTTTTTAAATTTACAAATTAAGGGTTAAAACTTCAGTATTCTCTCCCTCAGAGAGCTTATCTTTAAAAGGAAAGAGAAATAGAAGATGACAGCTAGCAAGTATGATCAGATTAAGTGAGGGTTCTTAGGGATGAAATATTATGATATAGTCATGCTGCTGGAGAAGACAAAATGAACTGAGATCAAGGTTGCATGTAGAAAGGTTTTGTTTGGCAAGGTAAAAGGCAACCTGATCATCCAAGAGTGCAGTGAAGAGGGGGATGGTTCCAAACAATGTCAAATGAATGTGAGATGAGGAAAGTAGAAGAGGAAGCTCTCAGTGAAGAGCCTCAAAATTTTAAGTGAGTTATTAAGTAAGGTTCTCAGTTTAGAACATAGATGGAAAGTTACCATAGGGGGAATAGTTCCTTTGACCAGTTAGTCAGTTAAGGAGTTGTAAACATTTTGCTTTGCTACAGTGAGAACCTAGTTGAGATTATGTGACACAAATCTGTGGTAGATCCAGTTAAAAGAGTTTCACTATTTTCTCAATTTCTATTCAGAAGCACATAAATAGGAGCAAAATAGGCAAATGATAGGAGGTTTTGAATTTTCATGCCTTGGTAAGGATAAAACAATGAACCAAGTGACTCAAATCCCTCAAAGATATTACACAGTTAAACTTATTCAAGATAGGAAAGGAAATAGAAAATAGAGGTGATGGTCTGGTTATAAATAAATAAATGAATGAATGAATGAATACAAATGAAGTAAGGAAGGAAGGAAAGAAGGAAGGAAGGAAGAAAAGAAGGAACAAAGGAAGGAAGGAACTTGAAGTTACAGTGCAGATGAAGAACAAGTTTAGCAAGCCAGAACGTGGTTAGTAGTCATAAGGGAAAGAAAAATAATGGAACGGTAGAAAGATATGATATGATAAAGGAATATTCAAGTCATAAAGATGGAAACTGAACATGGTGAGTGGTTAATGGGAAGATCAAGGGTGTTAATGTCTCTGTGTGTGATTGAGATGAGGCAGAGGAGATGATAGGAATTGCATAGATGATCAACTAGGAAAATAAAGTGTTCAAAGGCTTATGAATATGTATATTTAAGTTCCTTACTATAAGAACTGGGGCCAGGGTAAAGAAGAAGAACATGAACCAGCCAATGAACTCATTGAAGAAAGAAGGTGGGTCACTAGGTCATTCAGTAATAGCTACAAGAATTTGGATTGGGAGATGAATTTGGATTGAACAAATTTCAAAACATAAGACATTGTGTAGTGATGGTGGTAAAGAGAGATTATAGAAGTGGCAATGGTAAGCAAAGAATATTCTAAATTTTCAAAGTTCAAGTAAATAGAGGTGTGAGTAAAAGTGCAACCAGTAAAGGAAGGGGTGACAAAAAAGACAATGTCAAAAAATAATTTATTTCTCAATTCTGAGTCAGAACAAAGTCCAGCAACAAGAGATAGAAAAAATTCTTTTAAAATAACCATAGACTATATAAATTACTTGGGCGTTGACCTGCCATGATAAACCCAGGAATTATATGAATACAATTTCAAAACACTTTCCACACAAATAAAGTCACAGTCAGAAAAGTATTAATTGTTCATGGTTGTCCAGGCCAATATAACAAAAATGACATTCAATACCACACCAATGAAACTGCAAAAGTGTAGAAAAAATAACAAATATTACATCTGGAAGAACAAAAGGTCAAGAAAGTCAAGTGAATCTTTTTTTTTTTTAATATGAAGGAAAGTGACCTAGCCATACCAGATTTCATACTGTATTGCAAAGCAGAAATCACCAAAACAATATGGTACTGGCTAATAGATAGAGAAGAGAATCAGTGGACTAGATATATGGTAGTAAATGACCATGGTAATTAAATCCCATTTTGGGGGAAACAAATACACTTTTTGATGAAAACTACTGGGAAAACTTGAAAGCAATTTGATAGAAACTAGGTATAAACCAGCATCTAACTGAGTAAAGTCAAAATGGATATATAATGCAGACACAAGGGGTGATACCATAAGCAAATTGGGGGGAATGGGATAATTTCCTTATCACATCTATGGATAAGGGCAGAATAAAAAGACAGAGAACATTTTGGGATATAAAATAGATATTTTTGAATACATTCAATTAAAAAAAAGTTTTGCATAAACAAAACCAATGCAGTCATGATTAGGAGGAAGGCAGAAAGCTGGGGGAGGGGTGTTACAGCATATGTCTTTGAAAAGGGCCTCATTTCACAAATATGTAGGGAACTGGGTCAAATTTATGAGAATACAAAAAAATTTCCGTACTGATAAATGATCAAAGGATAGGAACAGGTAATTTTCAGAAGAAAGTAAAGCTACCTATAATAATATGGAAAAAAATATTCTAAATTACTATTGATTAGGAAAATATAAATGAAAACAACTATCAGTCACAACATTACACCTATCAGATTGAGCAATATGACAGGTAAGGAAAATGAAAAACGTTGCAGAGGAAGTGGGAAAATTTGGACACTAATGCATTGTTAATGGAGTTGTGAACTTACCCAACCACTCAAGAGAGCAATTTGGAACTATGTCCAAAGGGCTATAAAACTGTGCATATCCTTTGACCCAACAATACCACTACAATATTTGTATCTAAAAAAAATATTTTTAAAAGGAAAGTAAAAGGACCTACTGTTATGGGAATCTGAAGATCTTCAAATCCCAGTATCGTTACACCTACATACAAAAATATTTATAGCATTCCTTTCTTTAGTGGATAGGAATTGGAAATTGAGGGGATGTCCATCAGTTGGGGAGTGACAGAACAAGTTGTGGCCAGAGATTGTAATGGAATACTATTATAGTATAAGAAATGATGAACTGGATGCTTTCAGACAAACCTGGAAAGATTTACATGAGGTGATACAAAGTGAAGTAAGTAAAACCAGGAGAACATTGTAAATAGTAACAACAGTATTGTATTATTATGAACTCTGAATGACTTAGCTGTTTTTAGCAATTTAATTAATGACCTAAGATGATTCTGAAGGACTTATGATTATAAAAAAAAGCTGTCCGCCTCCAGAGAAAGAATTGATGGACTTTGAATGCAGATCAAAGGATACTTTTTCTTTCACATTATTTTTCTTCTTTTTTTGTTGTTGTGTTTTCTTATTCAATGTGACTAATATGAAAACATGTTGTTCATGATTGCATATGTATAATCTATGTCAAATTGCATATAGTTCTAAGAAGTGGAGGGGGGAAGGAGGCGAAGAGAAAATTTGCAAGTGAAAAAAAAATTTTAAATGTTAAAAATTGTTTTTTCCCATGTATTTGGAAAAAAATATTTATATAATTATATTTATATATATATATATTTATATTTACATATATTAATATATTTATAAAATATTTATATATCCCCCAATAAAAAAAATTCTCATTTAAAACCAGAAGAACCTCTGAGAATGATAAGAGATAGTCAGGAATTCACTGAATGAATCCAGTCTGATTGATTTCCTGGTAACACTAAGCTGGGAGATCTGTGCATGAGGAAAGGAAAGTAGACAATTTTGAAAGATAGGATACTTTGGTTAAGGTCTGTGGAAAGTATGCTGACATATTGTAGCAATAGTTTTGAAAAAAACGCAAAGTCATCAACTACTTGAGGGACAAGGGAAAGAAGGATAAGTGAGGTGGCAGACAGGGATTTTTAATTTGGGATGGGTCTACTTAACAATATTCCCTAAAATTAGCCCTATATTAAATAGGGGGGAAGGGGCATGATGCTTTCTCCTTTTTTCCTAACTCCTTTATGCACCAAAGAAACACTATTCCTAGAATCCAGAATTCCCATTTAAGATAATTAGTAATAGATTACAGGAACATTATGAGTTTAACAGACACTTGAAATCTAATAACATTAAGCCATTGCAGATAGCAAACAATTGATTTTCCTTTTATCCTTTCCTTCCCAAGGTGAGACACAAAGAAATGAGTATGCCAAGGATCAGAACAGTGCCAGGAAAATGAAAGGTGATGCTCTATAATACTGCAAATGATGCTTGATTTTGGAATTGTGGAGAAAGAAGAGGGAGACTTAGCTGTTTCTTTTCACCGCCAGGAGTACCTTGAATTACTTTTCTGTGATATCCTCCATATCCTGATGGCAAAAGGTAGAGATGTCATTTGATACCAATTGGAGACTGCTAAGAGGCACTGACTTTCTTTATAAGGGAAACTTATACACAAATGACTGAATGACAATAACAAAAAGAAATGAAGACCATATAATGGGTACAATCAACCCTGAAATTGGGAAGTTCATGCTGTATATTGGAGGCTGAGACATAATGGAAAGTGAGTATTTTTTGACAATTCTGATCAACACCATGAGCAGTCGTGATAAGATTTTAGAGGATTGATGATAAAGAAAGACTAGGAATGAAGAATATGGAGGTAGGTGTGGATTATCACTCTAGATAAAGTGATCAGCCTAGACTCCCGAGGTTCTGAATTCAAAGCCAACCTCAGAAGTTTACTAGCTGTGAGAACATGGACAATGTACTTATTCTCTGCCTCAACTTCTTTAGCTGTAAATTGGAGATTATAACAGCACCTACTTTGAAGGGTTGTTGTGAGGATAAAATGAGTTGATATTTGAAAAGCACTTAGCCTAATACCTAGTGAGAATTAGGAGCTTAATAAATGCTTATTTCCTGCCTTCCTATTTAAAGACACAGACAAAGTATTGGTTTGTGTTGATTGAATGTACTTATTTGTTACAAGAGACAATTTAATATGCAAGTGAAAGAGAATCACAGGGAAATTATGGTAGTAACAAAAAGAAAAGGTCATGAATAAAACTTTTTTTTAAGTTAGTCTTCCCTTGGAAATCTAAAAAAAAAAAATAGTAAACAGACAACAATAGGTTCATCTATAATAGCTTCCTCCTCCCTATCTCTATCTCTCTCAGTCTTTGTATTTTTGTCTCTGTGTCTCTCTTTGTCTCTGTCTCTCTCTTTCTATGTGTAATGGTAATGGAATTTAAAAATTCCCTGTATTGGCTTGGTTTTTCGGTTGAGTATTACATCCCAGAGCTTGTGATTCCAACCTGTGGGATGGACTTGTTGACGTGAAGACAGAGGGCTGAACTGGGAGGAGCCATGGATTTAGAGAGAAGCCCAAGCAGAGACAAAGCACAAGCAGAGAGAAGGCCCAAGCAGAGGAGGCCAGAGTTGCTGAGAGAAAGACTGCTGAGGGCCAGTTGTAGCTGCCTAGGACTTTTGAGAACTGCCACCCGAGCTGCTGAGAACTGAGGAGGCATGGCTGTGATGCCAGTATTTTGTCTGTCCATTTTGATGTTATGTTGCCAGATTCACCTGATGGTGAAGGACAATGCTGTATACATTTGGTGGTCTAGAAGGCTGAGAAGAAGGATGTAACAAGATAAAATGAAAAGCGTATTTATAACTACAAAGGGACCCAACAGCAGAGTTCAGGTTCTATTATGGGGTTGCAATCCATAGTTTAAGAAGCACTGAAGGGTTCAGAAGTGGAAAAAAATTTAAGAAGCTCTGGATTAGAGGAGTGAAAGATTCAAGGCAGAGACATCAACCAGAAAGCTATTGTAATAGCCTGGCATAAAGTGAAGAGTGAAAGCAGAATCAAGAGCATTTGGCAACAGATTAGATATTGGTAGTGAGTCCAAGTTAGGAGTTGAAGATAATGGAAGCATGAGTATATACTACTGGGATGATGCTGATGACCTTGATGAACAGTGGGGGAATTTAACAGAGAGGAGGTTTTAGGGGAAAGATAATGAGTTCATTTTTGACATATTGAGGTTGGGGTATGTTTGGGACATCCAGTTTGAGATGTCCTAGGTATTTGGAGATGTGAAACAGAGGTCAGGAGAGGAGTTAGCACTAGATAAATCTGATAATTATCTGCATTAAGATTTTAATTGGTGGTGGCTAGGTGGTGCAGCAAATAGAGCCTTGGCCCTGGTGTCAGAAGGAACTGAGTTCAAATCCAGCCTCAGACACTTAACATCTACTACCTGTGTGACATTGGGCAAGTCACTTTACCCAAACTGCCTGGCCATATCCTCTACAAAAAAAATATTTTTATTGAGTCTGTGGAAACTTTTCACACAAAAGAGTATAGAGGCATAAGGGAAGAGGCCCAGGACATTGCCTTGGGGCAACATTCATTGCCAATAAGTGTCGATTGGATCTAACCAAGTACACTGAGAAAGTAGAAAGAAAACAAGGAAGATAATCAAAAAGGATAGTGTCAGAATAATTCAGAGAGAAGAAAATATCAAGGAGAAGTTAATCAGCAGTACCAAATATTATAGAGAGCTCAAGAAGGATGAAAGTTGAGAAAAGGTCATTAGACTTGGCAGTCTTCTTTCTGGGGTTTTTCCAGGGTTTCTATTGTTTGATTGTATTTCCACAGTACATTGGGAGATTTTTTTTTTTTTACTTATTCACTTCTGCAGTCACTATACTACCTTAGGATTTATTTTATTTTCCTGTTTTTGTATATCAAAGTTGATAATCAGCTTACATTTAGTAGTGAAAGTCTCTATTTTATTAACTTTTAAGTGTCTCTCAGACATCTCAATCTCAACATGTCACAAAATAAACATTTTTCTCTTTCTAAATTTCCTATTGTTATAAAGGGCACCACCATTCTCCCAATCACCCACACAAGTTCACAAACTAGGATTCATTCTTGACTCTTTTATCTCTTATCAACCCACTGTATTGCTAATGGAATTTGGAGATGCCCCCATATTGGCTTGGTTTTTTGGTTGAGTGTTAAAACCCAGATCTTGTGAATCCCAATTGTGGGATGGACTTGTTGATGTGAAAAGAGAGGGCTGAACTGGGAGGAGTGGTGAATTGGGAGAGGCCCAAGCTTAGAGAAAGCCAGGAGGACTTTGGGAGAGCAGTATCCAGTATTGTGGAGCCTGAGTTGCTGAGAGAAAGACTGCTGAGAGCCCAACCCTGGAGTTGCCCAGGACTTTTGAGAACTGCCACCTGGAACTACCAAATACTGAGGAGGCATGGCTGTGATGCCAGTATTTTGTCTGTCTGTTTTGATGTTGTTTTGCCAGATTCACCTGATGGTGAAGGTCAGTGCTGCTGTTGTAGAGGTCCTGGAACGCGGCTGTTGGTTCAGAAGCTCTGAAGGAGGATTTTCTTGTGGTACCTGCACAGTAATCCTGGAAGAGGGCCTTGCTGATGTTTTCAGGGGTTCTGGGACTGTCCCAGAGGCAGAGAGTGACTTGATGAGGACACTGGTTATGGCTTTGTTGAGCCTTGCCTTCCCAGGAACTGAGATTGCTGAGGGCTTGCCTCAAGTGAAGATGAAAAAAGGCCCTTTCCTTGGGTATTCAATGCTGAGCTTAACCTTGTTGTAATTTGTTGTAACTTAAGGGTGGATGGCCCTTTGTTCTCTCCTGCCCCTTTTGAGATTCAGGGGTGGGTAGTCCTTGAGTTTTTTTGTGCTCTCTGATTGACCAAATGAATGTACTTTGTTTATGGTTGGAAACTAATCTCCTTTTCAGAAGAGACTTTTGACTGACTAAATGAATGTACTGTCTAGGGGTAGAGTAGTACTGGGATTGAATTGAACACTTACTTGCTAAAGGCACAAGTTACAGTGTATTTTGACTTTTTCTGTTCTGTGAATGTTTGCTGAATAAATGGGGTTTACTATGCTGGTAATCCGAACCTTGGCAGTTGCATTTCCTTGGCATTACACCTACCTGACCCCATATCCAATCTTTTGCCAAGTCCCATTGATTCTATCTTTTCAACATCTCTTATAACCTTTCATTTCTCTCCTCTTACAGAGCAGCTACTCTGGTGCAATCCCTCATCATCTCAACACTGGACTGCTGTGATGGCTTTCTGTTTCATCTTCCTATTTCCATTCTCAATACACATCAGCTTATCCTCCACTCAGCTACCAAAATTGACCTTCCTGAAGTATAGATGAGATTGTGTCACTCTCCTACTCTCTCCCATTTAATAAACTCCAGGAATTCCCTACTACATACAGGATTAAATATTAAATCTTATTTTTCATTTAAAGCCCTTCAAAACTTATCTCCTACCTACCTTTCTTGATGTATTAAACTTTACTTTTATAAACAAATTTTTTTCTATTTAGTGACATTTTCCTTTTTGTAGTTGCTTTTGTAACATACACCACCACCACCACTACCACCTCATGTATTTTAATTGACTGTCTTCATTGAAATGTTCTTTACTCATCTCTGTCTTTTTACTTTTCTAACTTCTTTCATTCCTTAGTAGCCAGAAGCTACAGTCAGAATAATATGATGATAAACAGGAGGCAATATGAAGGAGGAAAGCTTGGTATATGGTATTCCAAAATGCAAAAGATAGAAACTTACAAGCAAAAATAATTTACCCAGAAACATTGCGTAATCCTACAGGGCAAAAATGGATCTTTAATGAAATAGAGGATTTCATTACTAAATGTGAACTGATAATGAAGTTTGATATATAAAAATAGGAGTCAGAAGAAATACAAGAGACTAAAAAAAATGGCATTACATTCTACTGGTGATCCTCCTAATATCACCAAGGATAATAGAAACAGTTAAATAAGACAAAGTGCCTGGGAACAGTTTTGCAATATTTTGTTCATTTTTAAAAGAATGAAAAGGGAGGAAAGAAATACATTAGTAAATAAAAGAGAAGTACGAGAGAACTTAGGTAATTGTTACGTGCAAGTAGAAGTCTGTATAAACATGGAGGAAAGGGTAGGGAACACATATGACACTAGGACATCATTTTTATCTGAACTGTTGTAATAACAATGAAATATTCACAATGCTTACAGTGACTATAAATATGCTGGTATAGTTGTTAATCAAAAAATGTAACAGAGCAGAGTCAGGATGGCAGCATAGAAGCAGCAAAATACTGTAAGCTCCCCCATAACCACTTCAAATACCCAGAAAATATCACTCTAAACAAATTTTAGAGCTCCAGAACACACAAAGTGAGGTGGAAAAAAATCTCCTCCTGAAGGTAGCCTGGAAGGCTGATGGGAAAGGGTCATCACAGTACTCTGGGAGCCTAGCCTAACCCCAGCATGAGCCTCAATTTTAGCCACAGGGCAACCAGGACCAGCACTGGCAGGAGCTTTTAGAAGAGTGGATAACGAGCAGCTGTGGCAGTTTCCAGAATTATCAACCCATAAATGCCAAAGACAAAGTGAAAGATCAGGGGAACTTGGATGAATTTGAGGGGGATGGAGGAGTGGATCTGGCCCTCTACCTCCAGAGCCAGAAGCTGCAGAAATAGTGGCCGTGCAGCTGCCTCCACATGGCTGCTTCAGAGCTCCCGGCCTGCAGATTGCAGGGGGCACCAAGCAACCATTCAGAGGTTAAGTGCTCTTGACTCAACCTGCCTGGATGAGAATCATGGTCTTGTGTAGAAGTCCTGAGATGCATGATCAGTGAGCCAAAGCTGGGGGAGGAGGGGAAGGTGTTACAGACAGCAGCCTCCTAATAGCTCCAGCAGCTGTGAAAACCTCAGAATTTGGAACAAAGCTCTCTCTCCCTTCTGGAAGCAGATTTTTACTGTGTCAGGGAGCTCAAGAGTAAAGTCAATTGACTGGCAACATGGGCAGGGAAAGGAAGCAAAGTAAGCACAGCAATTCAACATTGGATTCCTTCTTTGGGGAGAAAGGGATAAAAGCATGGAAAGGGAGGAAGACAAACAGTCAGAACTCCTGCAACAAAAGCTTCCAAGAAAAATAAAAAATGGTTACAGGCCATAATAGAGGTTAAGAAGGATTCTGAAAACCAAAAAGGAGAAGTGGAGGAAAAATTGGGAAGAGAAATGAGAATGATGCAAGAAAATCATGGAAACAACAACCTGACTGAAGAAAATAACACCTTAAAAAATAGACTAATTCTAATGGCAAAAGAAGCCCAAAAAGCCAATGAGAAGAATGCCTTAAAAAGTCTAATTTGCCAGATGGAAAAAGAATCTCAAAAGCTCACTGAAGAGAACAATTCTTTCAGTATTAGAGTGGAGCAAATAGAAGCTAAAGACTTTATGAGAAATCAAGATACTTATTAAAAAGATCAAAACAAATGAAAAAAATAGAAGACAATGTGAAATATTACATTGAAAAAAACCACTGACCTGGAAAATAGATCCAGGGGAGACAATTTAAAAATTATTGGACTACCTGAAAGCCATGATCCAAAAAAAGAACCTAGAAAGCATCCTTCAAGAAATTCTCAAGGAAAATTGCCCTGATATTTTCTAACCAGAAGGAAAAATAGAACTTGAAAGAATTCATTGATCACCTCCTAAAAAAGATCCTGAAAAGAAAACTCCTAGGAATGTCATAGCCAGGTTCTGGAGTTCCCAGATCAAGAAGCAAATATTACAAGCTGCCAAGAAGAAACAATTTGAATACTGTGGAAACACAGTCAGGATAACCAAGGATCTAGCATCTTCTACATTAAGAGATTGAAGTGCCTTGAACATTATATTCCAGAGATCAAGGGAACTAGGATTAAAATCAGGAATCACCTACCCAGCAAAATTGAGTATATAGTTTCAGGGGAAAATAAGGTCATTCAATGAGGGGATGGACTTTCAAGCATTCTTGCTGAAAAGCCAGAACTGAATAAAAAATTTGACATTCAAATACAAGAACCATGAGAAGGTAAACATGGAAAAAAAAAATCATAAGGTACTTATCAAAAAGTTGAACAGGTTACAGGCCAACATGGCAAAACAATAATTGTAACTTATGAAACTTTTCTCAGTATAAGGATAGGTGAAGGGAATATAAATGTATATGTGTGTGTATACGTATATGTATATGTATATGCGTATGTATATATACACACACATACATATATGTCCATATAGGAGGGTATATATATATATATATATATATGCATATGGATATATATGTGAGTGTGTGTATGTATGTGTACATAGAAAGAGGGCACAGGTTCAATTGAATATGAAGGGATGATATTTTAAAAGGTGAAATTGAGAGGTGGGAGAGGAATAGAAGGAGAGGAGACAGGGAGAGACAGAATGAGGTTAATCATCTCATATACAAGAGACAAGGAATAATTGTTATAATGGAGGGGAAGAATAGGAAGCCAAAAGGGAATGGGTCAACCTTAGTCTTGTTGAATTTGACTTAGGGAAGGAATGACATACACTCTAAATTGGGTATCTTGCCTTACAGGAGAGTAGGAGGGATGGAGACAAGAGGGGGCATGATGGAGGCACATGTGAGGGGTGAGAGTTTTTAGAACCACACACTTCTGTAAAGAGACAGGGACAAAGTAGAGAATAGTACAAGTGGGGAGCAGGTTAGGAATGAGGGAAATTTAGTCAGTCTTCACAATATGTTCATTGTGGATATGTTCTATGCAACTACACATGTACATTCTGTATTGAATTGCTTGTCTTTCCAGTAGGGGTGGGTGATGAGGGAGGTAGGGAAAGCATCTATAATTTAAAGTTCTATAATCAAATGTCAAAACAAATACGTATACATATATATCTATATATCTATATATCTATATCTATCTATATGTATGTATGTATGTATGTATATGTCATTATTATTATTATTATTATCATTATTATTTACATGTAACTGGGAATGAAGATATACAGGCACTGGGGTAAAGAACTCCATCTTGCCCTGCTGGAAAGTCAGAGGGGTGATGGGGGAGGGCATAGGAGAGAGAAGACTGGGGGAGGAGGTAAATGTGGGATCACTGTTTTGGGGTGGTGGGTAGGGGAAAGATGGGGAGAAAATTTGTAACTCAAAATCTCATGGAAATGAATGATGTAAACTAAAATAAACAAAACTTATTTTAAAAAAAGAAAGCAGAATCCAATACTATAGTGTTTGCCAAAAGCAACCTTGAAGCATACAGATTTAAAAAGAGTTAAAATTGAATTTTGTTGGAGCCAAATCTATTATGTTTAAACCAGAATTAAAAAAAAAAAGAGGTAGCAATCATGATCTTAGATAAAGCAATACCAATACAGCCTTGACTTAAAAAGATAGAGAATTTCAGCATTATGCTGAAAAGTATCATAGAAAATGAATTAATCACCAACATATATGCCCTGAAATAATGTAATTATGCAATATTATAATTCATAACCTTAGAGCAATCTTTATCTTTTCTTTTTCTCTTTATTTCCCAGGCCCCCAATGTCCATTTAGCTGTCAAATCTTGTCACTTCTAACTTTGCTACATCTCTTTCATTGAGCTTTTTCTCTATACTCATATGTGCACCACTATAGCTCAGACTCTAATCCTCTCTTACTCAAACTGTTGTTATAGCTTCCCAAATGGTCTTCTTTCTCTATTTTCAGATAGTTGATGAAATAATCTTAATAAAACAAATATGTAATGATTTCTATTCCCCTTCATGCACTTTATATTCTAACTAAATGGAACCAATTTCAGTCCCTCATCCTTATCATTTCATCCTCCATCTCTATGTCCCTTAAACAAACAAGCCACAGTTTGTCCCTTATGCCTAGAATTCAGTTCCCCTTCCTCCAATGCCTGTTCTTTAAAATATTCGTCTTTCTTTAAACCCATATCACTAGTTACTTCCAACATGACCTCTTCCTGATTCCTCTAGATAATAATACACCATTCCCTATTAATTTTAATTATCTTCCATTTCCTCTGTGCGCTCGCGCATGTGTGTGTGTGTGTGTGTATGTGTGTGTGTGGGTGTGTGTGTGTGCATGTGTTTGTATGTATGTTATTTCTCCTAGTAAAGGCTAAGTTCTTTGAAGGCAGGAATTTTTTCATTCTCTTTTTCATATTCTTATAGCCTACTACAATGCCAAGCCCATAGTGTTTGCTTAATCAACATTTGCTGACTGATTGGTTAAGTCACTTAACTTCTATGGACAACTTTATCTACAAATTGAAATTTTCAAATATATGATCAATAAAGTTCATTATAAGTCCAATATTTTATGACTCTATGACACACAATAATCTGGGTATGCCAATGATCCTAATCTACCTGAAAATCATTCTAGAAAATCATGACAACTTGGAATTAAACTCACAAAAATTTTACATTAACCAAAAGAAAGAATGGATCAGTAAACAGTAGAGAGAGATGTTATTACTATCTCTTAGTCAAAAAGCAATTGTGTGAAAATTGGAATCCATGAATTGATATAACAAAGTATGATTTTTGTGTAAAAACAAAGTCTATAGGGCCTAATAATAAAGGGAGTTATACCAAACAGATAACACAAATGGAAAAAGAAAAAATTATACAATTATATTCAAGATAAAGTAAAAATATAGCACAAGGTAAATTATCTGATTACTAAGGCCAGAAAATAAGCATCAGAAAACACTGGAAAACGGTAAAGCTATTAATTCATTATTTTACTACAATCAGAATAAAAGGATTAGAATTAATCAAAGGGCTATTTCCTAAACCTCAAAATAAGCCCCATATTTTTTATCCTAAGAAGTTAATGCCTGGGATTTTTTTTTCCCCAAAGGAGGCTTTGCTTCTGTTCCTCCTCTGAATTTATTGACCTCTATCTTATAGGTGAGAAAATGGTAGCAGGATAATGATTAAATAGTGTCCTGAGTCAGGTTATGAAATATTTTTGCTAGATGAATATCTTAAAGAATGAGCTAGACAGTCACTAGAAGGACAGCTAGATGGGGAGGGAGAAGGTTGGAAAGGGGGCAGGTTATGAGTATATACAAACTTTTCCCATGAATACACACATTTTAATGCAAGAAATTTCTGTTTTCTCAGTCACTCAATAACCCATTATTAAGCAACTAAAATGTGTTAGGTTCTGTGCTAAGTGTAAGAAATAAGTGTCTTGCCAAGAACTCCTCATAGTCAATAGTGAATCAGGAAGGACAACTTTTACTTAACATTCTTGAGAGAACTGGTAACCCATAAGTAGGCACACCCTTACAGTGCAAAGCCACAATCTTTTATTTTCCTATCTGGAACACAAATCCCCTCCCCTGTTTCCCCATTGGTTGGATACTGCACCGTTGACAGTCTATAGGAACACCTAAACCTGCTCCCACCACAACCACATGGGTTTCTGCCCCTGTTTACTTTCCCATTCCCCACATTACAGTGCCCCCTTGTCCTTCTTTTCTTTATGTTACTTGGTAAGCCTTAAACACTTGTAGAGCCATCCCAACTCAGGATGTCTGGTTACTCAGCTTTATGATCTCCATATGTGTTGAACCATAGCTTGAGAAAGGAATTTTCTCAATTGATAATAGAGTTGACAAAGTGTCAGTTGAAAATACAACCCATATGGCAGCAAGGTGGTGCAGTGAATAGATGTATCAGCAAGCACCCTAGCATACCCAGGATGCCTGCTAGCACAGGCTCTTAGATCTGCTTTTCTAAAGGAAAGCAACTCAAAATGGGTTAACAATCTCACTTTAATGAATCAAACAAATATCATTTACCTAGTTCAGGGGGAAACAGATCAGCAAAAGGGCTTCCAACATCTGAAAATGTCACAGTCCTCTTGACCCATTGCCCAATCACAAAGGTACAAGGAGCAGGCATTCCTGAAAAACAAGCCTCCCACCCCAGGCTCCACATGACCACATTCAGTCTATTAGGAGACAGAGTATACTTTCAAATTGAGAAAGGTTCTCAGAGTCGTGTAGCCACTTTAGCAAAGGGCGTAGGGGCAGGAAAGATCTTCAGATTCCCATAACAATAGAGCACCAGCCTAGGAGTCAAGAGGAACTGAGTTCACATATGGCCTCAGACACTTAACATTTACTAGCCTGGTGACCTTGGGCAAGTCACTTACAACCCCAATAACCCTGCCTTGCCCCAGAAAGAAAGAAAGAAAGAAAGAAAGCAAGAAGGGAAGAAAGAAGGAAAGAAAGGAAAAGAGATAAAAAGAACAACCCAGTATATCTGTGTTTCCTTTATTATTAACATAAGCTAACATAGATAAGAAAAGTTTCATTATTCCAGATAGTATCTTGGTTTAAGAAGCCTTATCCTTAATTAAGCTTCATCTGGCCTTGTAGTTGTTGACACAGGAAGAGACCTTCTCTGGGTTTACTTAGAGGAAAGGAAAGAAATATCTGTTCTCAAGTGTGCTGGTCAGAAACAACGTACCCAACTACATTTTCTATAACTAGTTTATTTTTTGACACATATGACTCCTATGTTTGGCAAATCATGTATCATATGATTTCTGTGGAAACAAAAGTTGAATCATTCCTTACACTAAGCATTGGAGATGCTGAGAATGACATAGTTCCTGCCCTAAGAAGCTCGCAATCTAGAAGATGAAGGTAAGACATGAAGAAAGCTGAAAAAGGCATGGTGGTTGAGGGAAGAGATGAAAAAAAAGGGGAGGGGAATGAAAGGACATGAAGAAGTCATGCACCAGTGTGGAAAGACACCAACAGGATGATGGTTCCTGTCCTGGACCCACTCCTTAAATAGAGGACCTGGGAGAAGCTCTCCAACATCTCCACCATCCACCTTTCTAATCAGAGGGAGAAAGGCACCCTAGAGACATTTATTTTGTGAGTAAAGGTGTTCTAAGTGTTATAGAAAAGTTCCAAAATTTCCATCTGCCAATAAGACACAAATTATAATTGTAATACTTCTCAGTTTTGTCTAGGACACATAGACGTCCATCTTCTCCCAGCTCTATGCAAAAGGTGTTGTTTTAGACTGAATTTAAAGAATAGAATCCAGTGATAGCCACCAGCTTTTAAATGTTTTTGATTATAAATCTGCACTTTATTCAATGGTTATATTTGATGGACTTTATGTTTAAAGTGTTCTACAGAAACAAAGAATAATGATAACATGAAAATCATCTTTATAATTCAGAATGATTTTGTGTGATTTCAAACCCAGAGTTTGAAAAATTAGACATTTCCAAAATGAATGAATATTTAACTCTGAAGCTATATTGAAAAACTCCTTGAGAGATATTTATTTTTTTAATCATATTCTGCTCTTGATTTTCCAAGTAGATGTCCATACTCTGAAATAGAATTAAAAGTTTATTTAAAAAGACACAAAAGAGAAATATTATTTTTATAGTCTATTTTAATTCAAAAATACTTTTCATATTTTCCATATTCAATTAAAAACCTATAAGCCCTATTTCTATGTGGTAACTATGGCCAACCACAACAATTCTGCTAAAGAACTTTCCAGCACAATGATTACATCTTGGTGACTTTACAGAACAAGGATGCTCTAAGCAATGCTATCTTTATACAACAGATTCTAGCTTAAAAGCAAAGTTAGTTTGATGACAGACTTGGATAAAAGGGTAATGTCCTCCTCAATTTAATCAATCTTATGTAGTAAGCTATTGGGCTTGTAACTTGCTGCTCAGAAAGACATTTATTAGAATTTCCAAGCAGTCCGTCAACTTGTAGTAGACAATAGAGTTAGACAGTTGTTTAAATTATTAGACAAGATGTGCTTTTCTCATCAGTACTTTCTAGCTGGGATTCAGTATCTATGCCCACTATCAACTAGAAGATGAATCCTAAGAGTGGAATTTTTGCTTTAAGATGAGTGTTTGTGTGCGTGTGTGTGTGTGTGTGTGTGTGTGTATGTTTGACTTAAGGCAAAACCAACAACAGAAATTGAATAGCGGATAGAGAATTTGGGAATTCAAAACTCTAGATTCAAACTCAACCTCATACACTTATTGACTGTATGACTTCAGGTAAACCAATTAACTTTGTTTGCTAACCTTTATTTGCATATTCCATTTAAGGTCCAATAAGGAATAATCATTCAACAAATCTTAAATTAATGAATACATACTTAACTAAATAAAAACTGGAGAAGGTCCTAGGACAGCTTTTTCTTCTTTTCCCCTTCCCTATTTCCTGTTACCTACATTGTGCAAAAAAATAAAAACAAAAGAAAAAGAAGTGATTGCATACTTACTGACAATCTAGGTCAGTTGGGAAAGGGACTCATTTCAGTGCTGGGAGACTTGGATTTTACTCTCAGGGCTAACATTTAATTGTAGGGATCTTGACTAAGTCTCCAATAAATTTAAATGTTTCTCAATTAAACATGTTAGCCCAGTGATAGGAGCTACTTGGTTGGTATTTATGCCAATGGAAATGGAGTAAAAGGCAACTGGAAGGGGTTTTGTCTGACTCTTTATTGTACTTTATTGGTTTATTGATTTGTCTCCATTTTCCAATGTTGAATCATCCAAATAAATAATTAACTGTCAAAAATCTGAGCGACCGAAGATTCCAGAGTAACTGCATAAAATAAGTTATACCCAAATCCTAACAAATAAGGAAGAACAAAGCTGAAATAGAAATGAATCAAAACCTCTAAGGCTCCAGACAACCTAAAAACACATATAGAACACACAAACACATACACACACACACACACACACACACACACACACAAACCCCTCATATCAATTATCAAATGAATTCTCAGGTATCTTCCAGCTTTAAATCCATTCCCTTTTCATCCAAATATCCCTTAAGAATCTATATCTGGTGAAGAAAAAAATTCATTCTGAAAAGCCTGGATTTTATCTTTATATCTTCATACTCCCGTGTCAGCTACTTAAGTTTAGCATACATGCAACAAGGCACAAAAACAATAATAATAACTCATGTTTATGGAGGGCTTTAATGTTGGTAAAGAACCCTAAATACTTCATATAATTTGATATAATTATAGAGATTTACAAATACAATTCAAATATGATTTTCTATATGTATCCAGGATCTTATTGTGGAACTCTTCTCTGTTGCAAATTTAAATGTCCAATAATGTTAGGTCTATGAAGATTGTTTCATTTAGTTGCTAGACAGAAAAGAGAAAATGGCAAGAAAAAATGGTCATTTATCTTCAATTTTGTTATGTAAAACTTTACAAAGATCTTTCTTTTATTTGTTTATTCATCTATCATCTATCTATCATCTATCTATCATCTATCTATCTATCTATCTATCTATCTATCTATCTATCTATCTATCTATCTATTTATCTGTCTGTCTGTCTACCTATCTATCTATCTAACCCGTTTTCATGCATATTATTTGATCTTTACAAAAACAGTCTAGGCGGTACATTGAGAGTTAAGGGGACTTAAGTGACTTGACCAAGGTCATACACAGTAAGTGACAGAACAGGAAAACAACTTAATTCTTTTGATTCTTCATTGAGTGAACCAACCAAGAGATGATATTAACCCTTTTACCACACATAGATGTTGTTGTTTTTTAAATCTATACTCACCCTCCAAATTCTTCATTTTATTATACCTTTCTTTCTCTAAAAATCCAGATTGGCTGTTGACATTGATCAAATTAACAGAACATAAGCCAAATCTCTTATTCACAGAGGGATTTAAATTTTAAATTTTCCTGTTGATCTTTAAACAATTTTGTGAGGTAGGTGGCAAAAATTATTATCCCTAAGCAGATGGAGAAAATGACTTGTAGAGATAATGGTTCAAACATACACTCTCAATGATCAAGTTCAGGCTTCTTTTTGTATCAAAAACTCCTAAATCTCCTTATACGCTAACGTAAGAAGACCAACCTCTGATCATCTATATGATAGCCATTTACGTATGGAAATTTTAAGAAAATTAAATTCCATCAACAACTTGAAAGACATGTATGTTAACACTTTTTCTTCATTACTTTGCAGACATAGATAATATGGCAATCTTTCAGTGCAAGGACTATACAACAAATTATTCAGTGTCATATTGAAATATGTTAGCCACAGAACACAGCATACTGTTAATTAGTCAAATATATAATTAACATTTTGAAATAATAACTTTTCTCCCAGAAATGCCTGATATTTCAGCACTGCTTCAAAAACCACCCAAAGAATATTGTAATATTTAATCATCCAAAATAGAGCATCAAATTTATTTAAAAATTATGTTCATATTGAGTGAATTTCTGGATATTATTACTTAATAGACATAATGCAGAATGTCATGATAATTGTTAGGATTCTTTTTAGCTTTCTGTTTGTGAAAAATTTTTAGCAAGGAAAGGTTTAATTTCAATTATATGGCCAAGTTGCATGTCAAACGTTTACAAATGGCACTCTTTGTAGTAAAAATCATCATCTTATTTCTGCAGTTCAAGATAATATTTTCTCTGACTGATTTTCAACATTTGAACTTTTCTTTCTCTGTTATTCAAAGTGCTAGCCATATCCAAATTCTAACCCTGACATTAATGTACAAATTTATTTTTGATTGTGGAAACATATAGTTTGATATTTATGATATTGTGAACAACATATTTTTACTCTTTGGAAAACAATAAGATTTATTAGATCATTTTTCCTCTGCTGACAATGCCATCCACATGGTTAAGATAGAGATAAAACAAACCCCACATACGGATGTGAAGCAAAACTCCATAAATACAACAAAAGCTCCACCAAGAGTATGATTACAGCAACATAAAAATTCAAAGAGGTCCATTACAATAGGAAATTGATAAAGGTTCATTAAAGGTATGCCATAGCACAATAAGTCATGGAACTCCTTACAAGAATGTAGGTATATGTAAGATAGCTTTAAATTGCTACAAACACAGGCATTCAATACAAAAAAAAAAAAAAGAACTTTCTGAAACAAATGAGGTGGCAAATACCATGCAGTATCATGAATATGAAACAGCACTAAACAACAACAATTCATATCAAATCTGGAGACGTGAAGCTACTGAAATCTCATTGTTGCAGGCTCAGATTCAATTTCCCAAACTGCTTCTTGCCTAACAAAATACCCATAACTAATTGTGTATCCTCAGCCATGACAAGGTGTGATCTGTGTTTTTAAAAGTGAGAGAAATCACCCCTAAATGGTTATCTGGGGGTAACAAGGAGAATTAGCTCATTGGCATTCAAAACCACTGTTCAAGAATGTAGTGGAATAAAAAGAAGTGACACCATAGAAATCAGGGTGGGGAGGGGAAGTAAAAGATAATTCTAAAACACTCTGGAACCTTTCTCAACAGCACTATGTTAGATCTCCCACTTTTCAACCTCTATTACCTCAAATTATACTATATTTGCTAGTCTTTATAACAAGTAGCAACATTTTAATAAAACGAACACACAGTCAAACACTTTACATACATATTCACCTGCCTTTCTTTATATTCCCCTTGCTTAGCATGTAGCCTGGCACCTACTAAGTGCTTGTTGACTTGACAACAATTCTGCCTGCTAACTGGAGCTCTCCCCAAGGTTTGTAGTAAAGTTCTAGATATCTTTGACACATATGTCTTATAAATAAAAGCACTATGCATATAGTGGGAGCTTAATAAGTGCTTGTTAAATTAAGTTACATGTTTCTAAATTAGGTAGATTAGAATTTGTAAAATGACAATCCAATAAAATGGGTAATAAATTTGGAGAATAGAATAGTTTACATAATCAAAGTACATTTTTCCCCTAATGACAGATATATTCACACACACACACACACACACACACACACACACACACACACACACACACCTCTAAGCAAATTTTAAGAATTAAGCAATAGAAAACTAATAGGACCTTCAGTTGCAGCAAATGAACTAATAGGATTTTGATCCAAGTAATTCTATTTTAAATTAAAGCAAGCATTTTGAGACATTAGTAAGTCCTAACTTTAACTCGAGTTTCTATGAAGTTTATTATATCAGTGAGAAGAATAGAATTGAGATGAGGTACAGGAGACCAGGTTAATGGCCCAGGGAAAGAAAGATCTTAGATATAAACCTAAAAGTTAGCCAGGAGGATGGTCTGTCTCTAATCAAATCAGCCTCAGGTCCCCAAAAGGTAAGTGAATAATACCAGGAGAACCTAGGGTTCGTCTTTTGTATTCCATATGCTCTCTTGACTCCAGTCATCTTGGAACTTCACCAGGAAATAAAGTCTCTTTTCCATTAATTCCATATGTTTCCCAGGGGCTACTGCTCTCTGAAAATATTAATAAGAATTTCAGATATCCAGCAATAATTTTCAGACTCCACAGTTTCTGCTAACAGACTCTGTGACTGTTATGAATGTAAAAAAGAGGAATCCATTGCTTTTAGAGGGGTACAAAAAGTGTTTCATAGGGAGAATTGCTTCATGTGTGGAAAAACAACCTATTAACTATTTGTTCATTGTTTTGTTCCCAAATGAAAACTAGATTTCAGGGAGAGTTTAGAAGGAAGGGTAGCTAATCCCCAACCTGCAGTTCAAAGGTAAAAAATGAGGTAAAAAATCAATCTCTGGCTTATTTTGATCATAAGATTACTGCTCGGGCCAGGGTTGTAAGTGCTAAATGTGTGAAAACAGTGGAGCAGCTATCTGACTTCAATCCAATAATGTAGACCACAAGGGACTATCCACAGTTCTGACACTTAAGATGAGAAATTTTGATCTGCCATAACCAAATTCATTCTGTAATGGAAAATTTTGAGTGTTGAAATAGACCAAATCCTGCTAAATTCTGTTAATGGAAAGGTAAAAGTTAGGGACATTTCAAAAGCAGGCTAGTGATGTTAGATGGTTGCAAATAATGGAACATCAAGCTCTTTAGAGAACTGCAGGTAAAAATGAAGGGAAGCAGAAAAGGCACATGTGTTTTAAATAGGTTGCAACCTGCAATGCAAGAGGAATGGCATGAAGGACATCATCAAATATACTCATGATACTGACAATGACACATCTCATTCATGACAGAAAAAGGAAGATGGGCTGGTCATGGGACAAAAATGAGTGTTCTGGGGGTCAGATGGAAGTTGTACTGAAATCTATGAAATGCCAAAGGAGATGGTCAACCATGCAGTTTTGATTATCTAAGGCAACTTTAGAGAAAAACAATAACATACAATATACAGCAGTAGAAATCCACACCAGCAGAAAACACAGGTCACCCAACTCTGAGGTATTGAAACTGATTGAACAGATAGGAATATCAACAATGGCAATTTCTAGGGAGTGTACTGATTTATCAGAGAAGAGACTTCCTTTGCAGAGGTATTTCTGTTTCATTCTATAAATTAACTGCGCTAGCAAAAAGATAAAAAAAAAGGTAATTAAGGTTAAAAAAAAAGAGTAATGTAGACCAGACATCTTCAGATACTCCTTTGGTCAGATAAATGAGACCTATTTCTGACACATGGGGTGACTGAGTGGGCAGGGTGACAGATCATTTTTAATTTAATCTTGATTCTTTGAAGGAAAAAATTATTGATTTAATCTTAAAATGTCAGCTATATTAAGAAAATTAGATAACTAAAATCATAACTCTGCAAAAATCTTTCATTCATGAAGAACACTCTGGAAGAAGAGATTTGTAATGCAATATTAATACAGATGACTGATTTAATCATTTGATTGGCATCAGAATTGAGCTCACTCCATCCTAAATTGTATTTTGGAACTAAGATTTGTGGTAATTTTGTCTTTTTGTCCTCTTCTAATACAAACCAACTTTTTTTTTCTCTACAGAAGTAAAAGGCATTGTCAAGACATTAACTCTAATTTTAATACATTAGAAAGAGAAACCAACAAAGGTTTTTCATTTTTGAGTGGAAACTACAATGATATCGAGAAGTTTAGGGCTCCTAATTTAATTTCCTAAATTTTAGGCAATTTTTCAAATCTCAAATTTTAGGATATTGGGATTATTTGATTGTGTAAAAGAGGAAGGAGTAAATGTTAAGTCAGAAATTGTGTGTGTGTGTGTGTGTGTGTGTGTGTGTGTGTGTGTGTTTGTGTCTTTATGTATATTGGAATATCTTTACTTATTCTCGGGCACCCCACCATGAACCTTTCCAACTCAGGAATCAGGGACACACTCTCACACTTCACTTCTATTCTCCCCCACATTCCCATTTCCTCTTCTAGATA
This sequence comes from Pseudochirops cupreus, assembly GCA_028627135.1. NCBI lineage: Eukaryota > Metazoa > Chordata > Mammalia > Diprotodontia > Pseudocheiridae > Pseudochirops > Pseudochirops cupreus. The sequence goes on from CM053580.1 coordinate 92,253,925, forward strand.
CCACACTAAATCTTCTTCAACTGTGCTCCATAATCTGGATATTCTATCCTAGATACTTTCCCACTTCTTCCACACATTTTTATACTTTGTATTCTATTTCTTCAGTAGACTGTTATGTAATAACGATAATAATAATAGCAGCAGGAATTATTATTTTTATTGTTTTAGTAATGGTAATTCTGTTACTATAAGAAGTGTACAAATTGGGGACTAAGAGAAATAAACAGTATGCATCTGAGACACGACTTGAACTCATATATTCCTATATGTTAAATCCAGGATGACACTCTATACAGTATTAAAACAGAGTGTTATCGTTAATGAATGGTGATGGGAAAATGGATATTTTCATTGAAAATGTTATTCATTCACATTGATATTTATTAAATATCTTTATAATATAAATCAAAGTGGAGAATTAAGGCCACTAATGGTGACAAAAATAAAATAGCTTTTGGAGATTATATTATATCAGAATATATATTATAAACTTATATAATTACTGATTCTATAATCTCCATTTCCCCTTTCTTGCTTATATAGGGGCA
>CM053580.1:92254972-92262472 GCA_028627135.1 Pseudochirops cupreus
CAAGCCTTCCAGGCAAGCCCTCTCAGCCTTCCAGGCGGCCCTCACCAGATTCTGGTCTCAGGAAAGCTCCATCTCAGTTCTCAGTCAGTTCTCAGCTTCCAGATGCTGGGAGAGAAACTCTTTCTCTCTCTCTGTCCCTTCAGCAGGAGCAGCATTCAAATTCTGTCTCTCAGATGCTCTCTGCCTCAGCTGGCTTCAGTCTCCAGCAACATTCCAATTCTGTCTGTCTGTCTCTGGAATTCTTGCTTATATACACACCCCAGCCAATCCCCTTCTTCCACATCAACAGGGGAGTTCATGCCTTCTCAACAGTGGGACAGAGTTTGCACCTTCCACACTTAGCACTTAGCACTACTAAGTGCTAAGTATCCTGCTAAACTAATTACTATTACACCTCCCCTCCATCATCCTACCTCTCATCCCCATTCCCCCATTCTCCTTTGTGGCAAGATGTCCAGTTAAGAATATATGTCATTCCTTCCCTAAGCCAAGTTCAGTGAGAGTAAGGTTGACTCATTCCCTTTTGCCTTCCTGTTCTTCCCCTCTATTGTAACTATTATCTTTTGTCTCTTCCATGAGATGCTCAACCACATTCTGTCTCTCCCTGTCTCCTCTCAATCTAATCCTCTCTCACCTCATAATTTCACCTCCTAGTATATTGTCCCTTCCTACTTAATTGATCTTATGCCATCTATATATTCATATATATATATATACATATTCAGATATGTGCTTGTATGCATATATAAACTCTCTTATATAAATATATGTGTATGTATATGTATATATACATCTGCATTCCCCTCACCTATCCTCACACTGAGAAAAGTTCCATCAGTTACAATTGTCACTTTTCCATGTTGGCATGTAAATAGTTCAACTTTGGTAAGTTCCTTATGATATCTTTTCTATGTTTATCTTCTCATGCTTCTTGTGTTGGAGTGTCAAACTTTCTTTTCAGTTCTGTTTTTTTTTCAGCAAGAATGTTTGAAAGTCCTCCACCTCACTGAATAACCATATTTTCCCCTGGAACACTATACTCAATGTTGCTGGGTAAGTGATTCTTGATTTTAGTCCTAGCTCCCTTGATCTCCAGAATATCACATTCTAAGCCCTTTGACCCCTTAGTGTAGAAGCTGCTAGATCCTGGGTTATCCTAATTGTGTTTCCACAATATTCCAATTGTTTCTTCCTGGAAGCTTGCAATACCTTCTCCTTGGTCTGGGGATTCTGGAACCTGGGTATAATATTTCTAGGAGTTTTCTTTTGGGGATCTTTTTCAAGAGGTGATTGGTGGATTCTTTCAAGTTCTATTTTGCCCTCTGGTTCTAAAATATCTGGGCAATTTTCATTGAGAATTTCTTGAAGGATGCTTTCTAAGTTCTTTTTTTGATCATGGCTTTCAGGTAGTCCGATAATTTTTAGATTTTCTCTCCTGGATCTGCTTTCCAGTTCAGGGGTTTTTTTCAAGGAGATCTTACACATTGCCTTCTATTTTTTCATTTTTTTGGATCTGTTTGATGCATCTTGATTTCTTATAAAGTCATTTTCTTCCATTTGCTCCACTCTAATTTTGAAGGAGTAAGTCTCTTCAGAATGCTTTTGAGATTCTTTTTCCATCTGGCAAAGTCGACTTTTAAGGCATTCTTCTCCTCATTGGTTTTTGGGCCTCTTTTGTCATTTGAGTTAATCTATTTTTTAAGGTGTTAATTTCTTCAGTCAGGTTGTTGACTCTCTTTCCATGATTTTCTAGCATCATTCTTATTTCTCTTTCCAATTTTTCTTCCACTTCTCTCATTTGGTTTTCAAAATCTTTCTTCAGCTGATCTCTAGCTTTTTCGCAATCTTCATGTTTCTTGGAATCTTTTGGTGTGGGAATTCTAACTGTGTTGTGTTTCTCCCATTCTCTGCTTTGTTCCTTCTTTTCCCTGAAGAAGGAATCTAGAATTTGGTTGTTGTTCTTACTTTGCTTGCTGTGCTTATTCATGGTCGCCATTCAATTTTTTTTTTAGTTCTGTGGAACTCTGCTTCCAGAGGGAACAGCTCTGTTCCAAATTGCTGGTGTTTTCCCAGCTGCCAGAGCTTTTAGGAAGTTGCTGAGTCCCTCCCCAGCTCCAGCTCACTGAAGAAAAAAACCCAGGACCACCACCCAAGACCTCCATCTGGATCCAGGCCACTCAATGCAAGGGCACTCGGCCTCTGAAAAATTGCTTTTCCCCCTTTGCTGTCTGCAGGCCAGGGGCTGTGAAGCAGCAATGTGAAGGCAGGTGAGGAACCTCCGCTTCGGCCAGTTCTCTGCCCTGGAGGTAATTTGGCCAGACCCACTTTTCTTTCCCGGTTTTTAGCCAAGTTTCACTAACCTTAGTCCTTTTTTTCTGGATAATGCTACAGCTGCTGCAGATCCAGTCTCCTGAAGCTCCAGCCACAGCAGGGCTCATCTCTTCCAGCCACCCCTGGGGCAAAAGCCGTGGTTTCAGGCTGAGCTGGTTTCAGCTCTCAGAGCTGAGATGCTTGCTTTAAGCCGAGCTGCCTTCAGCAAGAAATATATCTGTGCACATTTTCAAGCCCTAGAATTTGTTTAGAGTCATATTTTTTGGGTATTTGATGTGGCTGTGTTGGAGCTGCAATTTCTTGCTGCTCCTGCACTGTCATCTTGGCTCTGCCCCTCGCCTGGTATCTTTAAAAGCAGTATTTCTTGTGAGCATTTTTTTTGTTAGAAAAGTGTTATTGCCAATTTATGTCCAACACTTGTTGCCCTATAGAAGAGCTATAATGTTGATGACAACAAAAGCATTTAAATCATAAAAGAAAAACAAACTTGAATTTTCAGTTCCATTTGATTTTTTTTAGGTGATGAAATTTCCTTACTGGAAAAAAAAAATCACTTTTTGCCAAGCTGTATATTCAGATAATCCAACAAATAAGAAGTATTTCTAGAGTTAGATTAAGATGGATAGATTAAGATAGATGATTGAACTACAAAAGCTACTTTCTCAACTCTGTAGTCACATAGTGTTAATGACTGCAGTGAGATTACAAAGTCATTTAAAAACTATTTTCATGGTAATTTCTTATTCAGAATTTTCATATGTTTAAGATGGTAACAAAATTTAAGGAGTAAAGGGTGTTAGGCACAATCCTTATACAAAATTTATGTAGTTAAAATTTAATTGGAACTAAAAAGTATCAAAAAGAGTCTTTCATATTGGCAGAAATTGGATCAATATTTATTAGGCACTTGGTGGCCTAGTTCTACTATATTTGATGATTACATTACTTGGCTGCTTAATTAAGAAGATTGAAAACCCTATCTATATTCTTTCTGTTGCAGAAACTCCATTAAGGTTTTTAGGAAAAATCCTATATGTAGGTCTGTGTGCGCACACACACACACACACACGTTACATGTGCATACACACACAACCCTTTTAAAACACATGAAAGATTTTACATATAATGGACAATGAACTCTCACTAGAACTAAAAAAAAAATTCAAAAAATCTGGATTGCTGTTAGGGAAATGCAATGCTTTTAAAGACACCCTGTAATGGCAAGCAAAATACTTAGCACCTTATATCAGCTATTTAATTATTTAACACCTTGTTTCACTTCAAGTTTCTTTTGAGCCTTGCCCTTCATTATATCAAGTCTTTGTTAAGAAACCAAACTTGTGAAACCCATGGTAGAAGAACTTGCTGATGCAACAGGAAGGGGGCAGCACAGGGAGGAGCTAATTATTATATATAAGGAGAAGCCAAAGCTGGGAAAGAGCAGAACTGAGAAGGACAATGGTTGTGGAGGCCAGCACTCTTTTTGTCTGTTCTGTTGTGTTTGTGATACTTTTTAGAGAAGCCCTGGGGCCTTACTGGAAACTCTGAAGGAGGATTTTCTTGTTATCTATTTATAGGAGTCCTGGGGGAGAGTTTCAGAAGTCCTAGGACTATACTCAGAATTTGTGTTGTTCTCAGACCTCATTTGTGGGTTTTTGTTGAGTTCTCAGACCTTGTTTGTGGGTCCCTGTTGATTTTACAGGCATATAGTGAATTGACGGTGGTGCTGGAAATGTGAATGAATGTTATTTTGGCTCTGTTGAGCTTTGTATTCCCATAAACAGAAACTGTGAAGGACTTGAGGTGGACTGGACACTTCAATATGAAATTGGATGAGAAGCCGAGAACTGCCTACCTTTGAATCTAGGTGACAGTTAGGTAAATTCAGGCAAAATCTGGGGCAGTGAAAGAGGAACCATGGAATCTGAGAGGCAGCTGAGCATCAAAATGAAAAGACCTCTCCTTGGGTACTTAGTGTTGACTGAGAAGATCATGATTTCCTGTGGTATAAGGGTGGGAGAACTATGTACTCTGTATCTTCTACCTCTTAAGGATAATTTAGTTAAAGATGTTTGGAAACTAATCTCCAATTAAGAAGAAAGGAGAGTTTTTGACTGAGAAATTAAGAAAATGTGATCTAGGGGTGGAGAATTTTGACCTTTGTACTTTGTGTCCCTTAAAGAGACTTGCTTCTTAAGGGTGATTGAATTAAGGACTTACTGAATTATATCTTTTGTTTAAAACTCTGTGGCCACTTTGGTGAAAAATATGTAGCCAATTTGATGATAAGTTGCTATGTTATAACATTGTGAATGATGTACTTTACTTTCTGTGAATGTTTTGCTTTAGTTTACTGCTGAATAAATAGAGAGTTCACTCATTATGCTATGTGACCAAAACTTTAGAACTATTCACAGCAGCAGTTCTCTGGAAAGCTGCTTGGCCTTGGCTTTACACCATCCCCACCATCCCCAACCTTCTTTCCCATTGAAACAATGATCCAGTTCATAGAATCATAGAAGTAGAAGAAACTAAATGAGCTAGTCCAATATTTTCACTTCAACGATCAGAACATTGAAATTCCAAACAACCAGATACATTAGTTGACCAGTACTTAACAACTTCTTAAGAAGTATTTATTAAATTTTGATATACTGAATTGACTTTAATTATTAGATATCCTCTAGCTGGATAGTGGCAGAGCAAGAACTGCTTCTTCACCTAATATGCCTACTTGTTATAATTTAACATTATAATATCTATATGTAGGCACTCATTAAGCATGTATATCACATTATCTTTATGATGTTGCCAAATTTTTGTCTCTTGAAAATGTCTTCTTATGTGACTTGACTGGTGTTATGGGGTTGCAGTCCATCCAAATTATAGATTAATGTAGTTATGTAGTGTATACATAAATATATACACAGATATCTGACAGTATATATTGCTGAATTATAAGGTCTACCCAATAAAACTGAATATAATCTTTCAAGGCAAAAATGCCTATTAAATGAGATAGAGAACTTTTGGGCATTCTTGATGAACAGACCAGAGCTTAATAATAAAAAAAATGATCTTCAAATACGAGACTCAAGCAAAGCATAAAGAGGTAAACAGGAAAGTGAAATCATAAGGGACTTGGTTTAAATTGTTCACTTTCCTACATGGGAAGATGATATTTGTAACTCATAAGACCTTTCTCATTATTAGGGCACTTAAAAGGAGCATATAGGGACAGAGGATACAGATGTGAGTTAAATTAAAAGGGATGATATGCAAAGAATAAAATTAAGTGGTGAGAGAGGAATGTATTAGGATAAAGAGAAAGGGAAAGGTAGAATGGGGTGAAATTCTCTGACACTAAAGAGGTAAGAAAAAAACTTTTACAGTAGAGAGAAGGGGGAGGGAGGTAAGGGGGATTGAGCAAACCTTACTGTTACTACAATTGGTTCAAAAAAGGAATAACATAAACAAAATTGGGTATAGACACCTATCTTACCTTCCAGGAAAATAGGAGGGCAAGGGGTTAAGAGAAGGGGAGGTGATAGAAGGGAGCAGATTGTGGTAGGGGACAGTCAGAAGCCAAACAATTTTGAGGAGGGAGAGGATGAAAAGAGAGTAAGAACAGAGTAAACAGAGGGTGGGAGCAATAAGATGGAGAGAAATACAGTTAGCAATAGTTAGTATGGGGGAAAAATCTGAAGCAAATTTCTCTGATACAGGCCTCATTTCTCAAATATATAGAGAACTGAGTCAAATTTACAAAAATAATAGCCATTCCCCAATTGATAAATGATCAGATATGATCAATTTTTAGATGAAGTAATCAAAGCTATCTCTAGCCATATTAAAAAAAAATACTGTAACTCACAATTATTGAAGAAATAGAAATTAAAACGATATTGAACTGCTACTTAATACCTATTAACTTGGCTAATAGGATAGAAAAGGCAAAAGGAAAAATGTTGAAGGGGGTATGGGGAAAATTAGACATTAATGTATTATTGGCTGAGTTGTGAACTGATTCAAAAATTCTGTAGAGCAGTTTGGAATTTTGACCAAAATGCTATAAACCATGCATACCTCTTGATCTTTTGACTCTGTGACCTTAAAATACCACTAGGTCTATATCACAAAAGAAATTTAGAAAAAGGGAAAGGATTATATGTGCAAAAATGTTTATAACAGATCTTTTCTGCTGGCAAAGAATTAGAAATTGAAGGGATTTCCATCAATGGGAAAATGACTGAAAAAGTTGTGGTATGAGATTATGATGGAATACTATTGTACCATAAGAAATGACGAGCAAGATGCTCTCAGAAAAACCTGGAAAGACTTGCATAGGCTGATGTAAAGTAAAATGTACTGTGCACAAAGTAACAACAATATTGTAAGATGATGAGCTATGAATGACTTCGATATTCCCAGCAATACAATGAACTGAGACAAGTCTGAAGGACTTATAATGAAAAATGCTATCCCTCCCCAGAGGAGGAATTGATGGTGTTTGAATACAGATTGAAGCATACTTTTTTGCTTTATTTTAGTTCATGTCTGTTTTCTTTCACAACATGACTATTATGAATATGTTTTACATGACTACATATATACAATCTATATTAAATTACTTGACTTCTCAATGAGGAACGGTAGGTTGGGAGGAAGGGAGAGTATTTGGAACTCAATGTTTTAAAAACAAATGCTGAAAATTGTTTTTATATGTAATTGGGGTGAAATAAAACTACTAAATATATTTTTTTTTAAAGCTGAATTTGCCAAATGGAAAAAAGTGGCACAAACTCACACAAAAACAAACTCTGTAAAAAGGAGAATTGAAGAAGTGGAAAAAGAGCAACAAAATTTCACTGAAGAAAATAATTCCTTAAAAAAATATAATTGGACAAGGGGAAACTGAGGACTCTGTGAGACATCAAGAAATAAGGAAACAAAAGCAGGAAGGACAGAAGAGAAGAAAACGTGAAATCTGTATTTGAAAGAAAAAAAACAACTAACAAGGGAAATGCATTGAGGACAGATAATTGAAGAATTATTGGACCACTTAAAATCTATGATCAAAGAAAAAAACCTAAACATCTTGTCTCAAGAAATTATCAAGAAAAACTGCTGTGATATCCTAGAACAAGAGGATAATATAGAAATTGAAAG
>CM053580.1:92267472-92289340 GCA_028627135.1 Pseudochirops cupreus
ACTTAATTTTAAAACTTTTAGTCTCACTCTGACATTGTAGTGGGAAGCAAATTGCCCCCAAACTATATTTGCTCTGCTACATAGTATTTAGCCAGAGTGGGAATAATCGCTTAGTCATAGAAGTGATAAAATATCTCTTCATTATACATAAAGCAAAGTATTTTTTCTGCATCTTCTCCTAGTTTCTTGAATATTTTCTGCCTGTCCAAAGAGAGATATGACCTAGATAGAAAACACAAAGATCCCATATAAGCACGGGATAGAGCCAGGAAGCATGAAATTATGTCATAGACTCACTTGAAACATGTCTTCCTACTCCCTCTAAATCCATTATCTCATAAGAGTTGTAAAAGTGTTGGAAAGGAGGCAGAGAGATGGCTGTTAGTCTTCAAGTTAAGGACTGTACATTCCCCAAAGCAAAGGGAAAAACCAGCTCAGTGTGAAAAATCATGAACTCCTCATTATTCTTCTCCACTCCTACTCTTATTCTCCATCTTCCTACCTATTCCACTATAACTCAATTATCCATAAATCTTTATAGCTCTGATATTATCATAGTATATTCCCTTAGAGGCATTTTCAAATCCTCCCTCAACCCACCCCAGGCTATTGCCAAATTTTGTCAATTCATTCTTCCTAGTAACTCAAGGATGTCTTTATGGATAATGATGCTGGGACCCCATCTGGAAATCACTTCTAGGATCCTCTGTCACCTAGGTATCATGGGGAAGTCCAATAGTGTGATGAAAGGTATCTCAGAAGTTAACATGGAAAATAAAAAGGGACATATAAATATGAGTCCAATTAAAGTGGTTGGTATTTTAGAACTAAACACCTTTGCTATGAGCATCCTCATTTTAAATTTAATAATTCAATTGATGGCATAAACAAACTCATTGAAACATAGCAGCAGCTTGAAATTATAGCACTTGGCACCAAACTTTAGTAGCTGCTTTTAGAACCTGAGGAAGGAAGCCTGAGCTGCCATTTCTTCATGTCTAAGATGTCTGAATAGGTATTGGGAGAATGTCTTGTGTCAGGTTTTGTTGTTCATATATGAAGTGAATCATATCACTTATATCAGAGCATTTCTATGTATTCAAGTAAAGAAATCTGCATTGTGGGATTATTTAGGTGAGTCCGTGCACTCTGTAGAACAGAGGAGGAGTCAAAATAGCAGAGATCTGAGCAGTTCAGTAAGAGTGAAAAGAAAATAGAGTTGGAGAAATTTGGAATTGAAATAATAACTTTGTGGCTGAAACCTTAATTTTTTTTTCTAAATATCTTACAGATACTATTATTCTAAAAATATTTTCTAAAACTCTTAACATATTCTCCTCTCCCTTATCCTATAAATAAAATGATTTAATTTACATCCAATTGTATCTCTGTAATAGTATGCTAGTAATGATTATAATGGTAATACTCTAACATTTTCACAGCACTGTCCTCACTAAACACTGTGAGTTCGGTATTGTGAAGAATTATTATCCCTATTTCAATGAAACTTTGACAAAATACTATAAATGTCTTGATCATGATGGAACAGTCACAAAATTTCAGAGGTGAAATTTTAACACAGATATTCTAATTTCAAGATCAGAGTGCTATCCCTTTCACCTGTCGTTTTATCCAATCCATCTGTTCTGTGTCACTACAGATTTTCTTCTGAATGAATCTGTGCATTATGATAATAGTTTCTCCTCTTCATTTGTCCCCTATGACTTCTGTGATAGGACACAATATTTTTTCCATTGCACTTTTTTTTAATGTATTTATCTTTCCCACTACCTGTCAGGCGACAAAAGTCACTATTTCCCCCCTTTCACTTTTTGAGGGCAAAGCTGAAAAACAGATGGTGGGAGCAGCATATTATAACAAATGGACAAGTCACCAGAGGGGAACTATGGAAGCAAAGGCTGGACCAGTGAATCTTTTTGTAAATATAATATTTAATTTCCCTCCAATTACATTTGAAAACAATTTCAACGTTTTTTTTTTTGTTTGAGTTCTAAATTCTATCTGTCCCTACCTCATTCACCTGCCCACTCCCTAAGACTGCAAATAATCTGATATAGGTTATGCATGTGCGATCATGTAAAACATTTTCATATCAGTCATTTTGCTCAAGAAGACTCAAATAGGAAAGAAAGAAAGAAAGAAAGAAAGAAAGAAAGAAAGAAAGAAAGGAAGGAAGGAAGGAAGGAAGAAAAAAGGAAGAAAGAAAGGAAGAAAGAAAGGAAGGAAGGGAGGAAGGAAGGAAGGGAGGAAGGAAGGGAGGAAGGAAGGGAGGAAGGAATAAACAATCAGATAGACAACCTGAGGAGGTTTTCTGCCAGTCAGTCATTAAAATTTTATCAGGTGCTCCCTAAGTGCTTGGGACTGTGCTGAGCACTGGGGATACAAAGAAAAACAAAGGATCATTCCTGATCTCCACAAGCTCACAGTCTAATGGGGGAACAACAGGGAAAAAGTTATATAGAGGATCCACTGGAGTTAATCAATAGAGAGAATGAATTAGTATTAAGGGGGAATAGGAAATGGCTCCTCCAGAATTTGGGATTTTAGTTGGGTGTTGAAGGAACTCAGGAGATAGAAATAAGGAAGGAGAGTGTTCCAGATTTAAGAGACAGTTCTGAAAATGCCCAGAATCAGGAGAGAGATTGTGTTATTAAGTTTTCTCATTTATTTCTATATATCTATATCATCTCTCTATATACATTTATTATAGGAGAGTTTATGGATGCCAGATAGTCAGGTTGGTTTCCAAAGAAGAGGAAAAAAAAAAAAAGATTGCTGTAAGTATTGGCAAACTACAATTTGCTACTAAGTTTGACAAGTACAACTTCTCTAAGCCTTAATGATTGAATGTAATCTAATTTTAATAAAGCAATTTAACTTATCAATTGAAAAAGGAGTTGTAGTAAACATTCAGAAGAAAATGCTCTGACACAAAAGATTCAAGTTAGTTGAACTTGTGTCATTCTTATATAGGAAGAGAAAAAGTAGCTCTCAAATATTATCATCATTTCCTACTGACTTTTACCCTGGGATTCCATGTTCTGGGGGAAGTAGTTAACCAGGGGCAGAGACAAATAGATATTAATGAAACATTATATTAGGGTCTTGTAATATAAATGCAAAAATAGAACAATTTTGATTTCAAGGAGCATATAACAAGAGATACGTCATGTTCCTAGATAAGTAAATATAAAATATATGCAAAATAAATACAATTATAAATGGTGGCATCATAAAAAGCCTCATGAAGGATGTAGCACTCATAGTCCATGTTAAAAATGAATTAAGCTGCTGGCTCTGGGATTAGAGAGAAAAATTCCATGGAGGCAAAATTTACAAAATCAGACATCTGATTAGAAGTTAGGACATCACTCATTCAACAACCATTTTTTTTTCTCTCCCTTAATTTGTTGTCCATAAGGAATATTTTTAATGAAAAAAAAGTATTGAGAATAACAACACAAAACTGTGAAGTGAAAATTTTGGTCATGTAATTCAATATTAGATTGGAATTTCCACAAGGACAGAAAGCTTGTATTATGCATATTATTGTATACCCACACAAGACCAAAGATTATGTTTACATTATGAAAGAACTGAAAAAAGTTATTGAATGAGTGATGTTCTTGCTCTTCCTTTCATTTTTAAACAAATTTTAGGAGAGGAAAGTAGCTGACTTCTTATCTCTCCTCACCTTTGAAAGGGAATGTTATATAGGTATTTTCCTACTTATATATTAGCTTGAGAAGCACCATGGAAGTGACTCTCAGATTTCACAAACATTCCTAATTCCTAGAATGTCTCCAAAGAATGGTGTTTAGGAGCCATGGCTGATGGATATGCTGCTTTATGTCCTAGGCCCTAAAGCTAAACTACTAGGTTATTCAGCTGCCATGAAACTATTTTTAGATGCCTTGGCGACTGGACCAGAATATTATTTCCATGACTGCCTTAAACTATTTGAATTCTTGCTGAGAGAGAGAGATTTATGGGCTAACCTATGCTAGGTCAGCAGCAATAGCCCTGGAAAAATATTTCTTGCAGAAAAGGCAGTCAGGTGGTACAATACAAAATTAGATGTGTTACCAGACTCAGCAGGTAGGTGATAATGTGAATGGAATTTGGAAAGGCTATAAATAGGAGAATACATGAAAATCTCTTGATATGAAGGCACACTTCCTTTAAAAAGATTATGTTGTACCCATTACACAAACTGACTTTTAATAGTTTCTTTTATTTCCTGAGACATGTTACATACACTGAAGTACATAACGCAGAAATCTGTATTTTTCTGTCATTTGTTTGTACATTCAGTACTTTTAAGTAACTCTTATGGGCTAAAAATGTAATGGTCTTGGTCCCTGCCCTCTGTGAACTTATAATCTTTAAATAAAGTAAGACTTCTGAAAACAAGTGTATGTATTTATATGTATAGATATAGCAAAATATAGAGAGATAAAAAAAGACAGAACTAGAGACAGAGAAAAAATTTCTATATTGTATATTCTATAATGTAATTCACCATAAAATATACAAACAAGGCAATCACTATACAAATACATAGGAAGGAAGGATGACTCTGACTTAGAAGAAAGCATATCAGGATTAGAACATGATTAATACCTATTGATAGGGAGTCTGTGGTTAATGAAGGGGAATTTCCTACTTGTCCCTTGCCAAGCTTTTCTATCTCTCTTCCTTCTTGAAATGCAAACTTAAGTCAATGGTAAAATTCCCAATAGCACCATCAAAAGGGGTAGTTGAAAGCCATATATACCTTTAGCTATAATTTTTAACATTTTGTTTTCTTGTCTGTTTTACATAATCATAAGTAGCATATTTCAATAGTGTCCTCAACCAAAATAGGGCAAATAAAGTCATAAAGACATTACTTTTAATAATCATAGCAATACAAATGAAACTAATCTTATTTTTATTAACAACTAGTGCCAATCCAATTTGCATTAAGTAGACACTGATGACTTTCAAATAGAGAAAGAGCAAATCTATACAGGTCGAGACAAAATATATGCAAAATTGAAACAAAGAAAACAAAGAATCTTAGGGGAGAAAACACTAAAACTGACCTTGCCCACTTGATAATTCTGTCTAGTTCCATCTCTGATTGTCAGTATCTAACTGAATGCTCAAGATTGCTTCTTCATGCCCACTTTCAAGCAGTATGGCTGATTAATAGTTCTCTCTTTGAGTTTGATCTCTGCTCTCATTATATAATATAGTCTTTATATTTGCCCTCTACTTAGCCCACTGGGAAAATAAAAATGCTCAAATCTAACTAGGATTGAAACATAATAAATCCATTTGAATTATTGCATTAAAGAAGATACAGTCTCACTAAGAACTGCAAAACGTATTAGGGGATATCATCTGTGAAAATTAATAAGAAAACATTATCTAAGAATTATTTTAGCCACCTTCAATTTGTGCATTCTACTTGTGCCTTTTGTTCAAGTGTCCAAACATAATTGTTTCCTGAAATACACAGGCCAATTAGTCATCTACATCACCGGTGATAAAATTTTGATTTTGACCCTGTACAAAATACAAAGTGCGTTCTTCATCTTCCCCAATAAAACTGAATTGAGAGTTTAAGAAAATCTGATTGGTAAGCAGGCCTAATTGCTTTCTTCTTTTTGCAAAGATTGTGAACTTTAAATAAGTTTAATTAGTCAATAGGGAATTTTTTAAATGTAGAGAAAATATACTTCCAATGTTTTAAATTGTCAGCAAAATTCACTTTTGGATTTTCTCTCTGGTTAATACTCCTCTTCCAATGACTCGAACTGATCAGCTAGTAGGTGCAGTGTGGATTTTTAAGATATGGACCAAGTACAGATATCACTTTGACTTTCTTTGATTTTTAGACTTACTGGCTGAAATTTTAGGAGGATTATCCTTAATAAGCTTCTGATCCTTTTTCTGATAATTCACACCAACTCTTTTTGAATCCTGCTGAATGTTAAGATATGTCCACACAGCTGCACACATCTAGGCTACCCAGTATTTTTTTCCCCTTAAATTATTTGTGTAACTTATCTGTTGATCTGTACATATTTTACAATGCAATAGGGTCTAATTATTATATTTCTTACCAAGATAAATAAAAAAAAAATTAGATTCTTCATCAAGGTTCACATTGGTCAAAATATTGTTATTGTGGTTGTTGTTTTTATTATTATTATTATTATTATTATAACATAACTGATTCTTATGCCTATTGTATAAGAGACTGTCACAATTTAATTTTTATATGAGTAGTGGAACAAGAATTTCAGTTATTTCAAATGTTAAATATGAGTCTATTAGATGTTAAAAAGAAAAATGTTTACTAATTTTTCAGTTTCATATCATTTAGAAAAATGGTAGATGGCTTTTGGATTGAATTACCCTGTTTTTCAAAGCTGTATGGAAGAAAGAAGATATGAAAGAAGGGGTTAAAGAACAAAAAATGCTAGGAATTAGTATTTGTAGTTTAGAGAATTTGAGGCAAAACAAAAGAATGTGTCTATCAAATCAAATCAGTTTATGCTGTGTGGACTATGTGTAAATAGATATATTTCTATAAACCACAAATAAAAAATTAGTCTCATACTTTGCATTCACATGTATACATAAGTGATAAAATGGGTAGGTGCCATATGGCCCTGAAGCCATATGTTATTTCTGACACAGCTATTTAGCACTTTTCTACTCCTTGCTTTTCTCTTCTTCCTCCTTCCTTAACACAAACCCCTACTTCTCCCTTCTCTATCCCATTTTTCATGAAAGGTTTTTAGTAGTGAATAGTATGCTTAGTTACTCATGTCAGGATTCTTCTGATTTACTAGATTGACATTGGAGAGTTTATTGCAGAGAAGGAAGCTGTAATGTTATGTAGTTTTCATTACACAGATTTCAATTTATGCTCTTTCAATACCTTAATTTACATATATTTCAGAAGATGTTTTAAGTCATTCATTTCTTGACTATAAATCTCAAAAACCAGTTATTTAGCCCAAATTCTATCTCATTGGTAATATGCAGAATGTTATTGTTCGATCATTTTTAATCATAACTGACCATTCATGACCCTATTTGGGTTTTCTTGCAAAAGATAGTGAAGTTGTTTGCCATTTCTTTGTCCATCTCATTTTATAGATGAGAAAACTAAGGCAAATAGGTTTAAGGGACTTGCCCAGAATCACCACAACTAGTATGTATTTGAGACCAGATTCAAAGTCAGAAAGAAGAGTATTCCCAACTCCATGCCTGACACTCTATCAGCCATGCTGTCTAGATGCTCCCTTAAGATACAGAATATTAAGATATTAAAATCAGAAATTTAATATATAATTTGGCTTAATTTTAAATTTCTATGAAATTTAAGTGATCACATCTGCCACCATTCCAACCTAAATAAAATTTAAAATGTATATAGGACATGATGGAGGATGCTTACGAAATTATCAATACCATTTTTGTCCATTTGATTATATTTTATATGCCTGTAGATATGTATATGTATGCATATGTGTTTGAATGTATCTATCATCTCTCTGGCATTTATCTAGAATTTTTCCCCTTCCGTGTATCCTCTAATCCAGTTCTATCAGTTTAGGTGTTTTTGCTCACCACTCAACCTTTAAACTCAGTGCATCAATAACCTGGCTATTCTCCCTCCTCCACTACTCCTCCCCAAATCCCTGAATCAAATGTTAAGACTTTTGCTGTTCTGCAGCAAGTTTTTTTTTTACTAGTTCCTTACTCCCACACTTCTGCAAGTTGTTAGAGATTTTCCTCCAACCTTATTTTCTATCCTGTTCTTTTAGTCCAAATTTATTTTCATGTTGTCCTTTTCTTTAGAATGTAAGTTCCCTTGAGGGAAGGGATGATTTTTGTTTTTCATTGTATGTCCAATGATTAGGCTTAATAAATGTTTGTTGAATTCATTCATTGTTCATGGAGTTGTGAACTGATCCAGCCATTCTAGAGAGTAATTTGGAACTATGCCCAAAGGGCTATAAAAATGTTCATAATCTTTGACCCAGCAACATACTTCTAGGGCTTTATCCCAAAGAGATCATAAAAAATGGGAAAAGGACCAACATGTACAACAATGTTTATAGCAGCTATTTTTGTCGTGGCCAAGAACTGGAAATTGAGGGGATGTTCATCAATTGGGGAATGACTGAACAAGTTGTAATATATGAACGTAATGGAATACTATTGTTCTATACAAAATGAGGAGCAGATGAACTTCATAATAACTTGGAGAGACTTATATAAACTGATGCTGAGTGAGGAGAGCAGAACCAGGAGAACTGTATACACAATTATAGACACATAATATGTGTGAAGACTAACTTTGATAGACTGGTCTCCTCTCAGCAATATGAGGTTAGAAGACAACTATAAAAGACTCATGATGGAAAGGGATATCCACTTCCAGAGAAAGAACTACAGAGTCTGAATGCAGATTGAAGCAAACTACTTGCTTTCTCGGGTTTGTGTTTTGTTTTGTCCCTTCTTTCTCATTGTTCACTCCATTGGTTATAATCCTTCTTTACAATTTGACTAACGTTCAATGTAAAGGTATTTCTACTACCTATATCTGATTATATGCCACCATTGGAGTTAGGAAGGAGGAGAGGGAGGGGGAGAAAATTTGAAATTCAAGGGATTGTGGAACTGAATATACTAAACTAAAAGTAAATAAATCAATTTAAATTTAAGAATTGAAATAAAACAAATTGTATTCTGCACACTCCTCAACAATAAAATGAGCTTCAGTAAACATTGTTTTTTTTAAGGAGATAGACCATTTTAAAAGTATTTTCTTCATTCTAACATTTTTGAGATTAATGGTGTCAGTATTCTTATCTTTATGCATTGTAAAATGGTTGAACCTCTAAGGAGCATTATTTTATTATATTTTTATCTGCTCTGTCAAAAAAAGAAGGAAATTATGAGCAGGCTGACTTTAGAAAGACCTGGAAAGACATATATGAACTGATGCTGAGTAAAGTGAACAGAATCAGGAGAACATTGTACACAGTAACAAGCATGGTGTGTGATAACTGACTTTGATAGACTTGGCTTTTCTAAACAACACAAAGACCTAAAACAAATCCAAAAGACTCATAATGGAAGATGCCATCCACATCAACAAGAAGAAATATGGAGTATGAATTCAGACCAAAGCAGATTATTTTATTTTATGGTTTTGTTTCATGTTTTTACTTTTCATGGTTACTCCCATTCATTCTGATTCTTCTATACAACATGACTAATGTGAAAATGTTTAATAGGAATGTGTATGTAGAGACTATGTCAGATTGCATGCTGTCTTTGGGAGGGGGAGAAAATATAAACCTTATGAAGGTGAGGGTGGAAAATGAAAAACAAATAAAATAACACAAAAAAGGAAAGGTTTGTTGAGTGATTAGCTTTCCATATATTATTTTTTCCACATATATGCATATGTATATATGATTTGTACGTACACACACACGTGTGTGTGTGTGTGTGTGTGTGTGTGTGTGTGTGTGTGTTGTTTGCAAATATAGCAGGGGGTGGTACCTATAAGCTATTCTCTCTCCAGGCTTTCTCTTTTCTTCCCTATCTCCCTCTCTCTCTCTCTCTCTCTGTCTCTTTCTCTCTCTCTCTCTCTCTCTCTCTGTCTCCCAACTGGGGCTGGCTCTCTCATCTCACTTGAAACCACTTTAAAAGGTTGAAATAAGTTCCCAGAGAGAATATCATGGCTAAGCTACTATATCTCAACTCTCAGTGCTGTATGGATATCTCTTGGATGGGATGGATACCTTTCTACATAACGCTCCTATAGTTCTTACCTCTGTGCCTTCCATTTACACAAAATCAGTTACCATGACAGCATTGATTCTTTTTTGTTTGTTTGTTTTAACATTTGATTTTAAAACTTTGAATCCCAGATTCTTTCCCTTCTTCCTTCATCACCCACCCTTACTGGGCAGATAAGCAATTCAATATAGGTTGTACATGTGTAGTTATGCAAAACATTTCCATAGTGGATGTATTGTGAAAAACTGACTATATTTCTCTCTACACTATCCTCCCCCCAACTTGTTTTCTTTTCTACTTTGACCCTGTCCCTTTTCAAAGATGTGTGCTTCTAAATACCCTCTCCCTCAATCTACCTTCCTTTTATCATCTCCCCTTTTATCCCTTTATCCCCTACTTTCCTGTAGGTTAAGATACATGATTTAGTGTGTATATTATTCCCTCCTTAAGGAAAATTCGATGAGAGTAAGGTTGAACCATTCCCTTTTGACTTCCTGTTCTTCCCCTGCATTGTAACAGTTTTCATTTGCCTCTTTTACATGAGATAATTTACCCTCTTAGGTCTCTCCCTATCTCCTCTCATTGTATTCCTCTCTTATCTCACAATTGCATTTTTTAAATAGCATCCCTTCCTATTCAATTGATCCTGTGCCCTCTGTCTATGTATACCTGTAGATACGTATACACACACTTACATATGTATTCATAAGCCCATATACCCTTCTATATAGACACACATACACACACATTTATATTCCCTTCAACTATCCTCATACTGAGAAAAATTTCATAGCTTAAAGTTGTCATTTTTCCATGTAAGAATGTAAATAGTTCAACTCTGATAAGTTCCTTATGAATTCTTTTCCCTGTTTATCTTCTTATGCTTATCTTGCTTCTTGTATTTGAATGTCAAATTTTCTATTCAACTCTGGTTTTTTCATCAAGAATGCTTAAAAGTCCTCTATTTCATTGAATGACCACATTTTCCCCTGAAACATTATACTAAATTTTGCTGGTAAGTGATTCTTAGTTTTAGTCCTAGCTCCTTTGACCTCTGGCATATCATATTCCAAACCCTTCAATCCCTTAATGTAGAAGTTGCTAGATCCTGTGTTATCCTGATTGTGTTTCCACAATATTCAAATTATTTCTTTTTGGCTGCTTTTAATATTTTCTCCTTTATCTGGGAACTCTAGAAGCTGGCTATAATATTCCTAGGAGTTCTATTTTGGGGAACTTTTTCAAGAGGTGATTGGTGAATTCTTTCAATTTCTATTTTGCCCTCTGGTTCTAAAATATCAGGGCAATTTTCCTTGAGATTTCTTGAAGGATGATTTCTAGGCTATTTTTTTTATCATGGCTTTTAAGTAGTCCAATATTTTTAAAATTATCTCTCCTTGATCTATTTTCCAGGTCAGTGGTTTTTCCAAGGAAATATTTCCCAGGGCCTTCTACTATTTTTTTTTTCATTTATTTGGATCTGTTTAATAGTGTCTTGATTTCTCATAAGGTCATTAGCTTCCATTTGCTCCAATGTAATTCTGAAGGAATTATTCTCTTCAGTGAACTTTTGAAATTCTTTTTCCAACTGGCAAATTTGGCTTTTTAAGTCATTCTTCTCCTCATTGGCTTTTTGGGCCTCTTTTGCCATCTACGTTAGTCTACTATTTAAGGTGTTATTTTCTTTAGTCAGGTGGTTGACTCACTTTTCATTATTTTCTTGCATCATTCTCATTTCTCTTCCCAATTTTTCCTCCACTTTTCTTACTTGATTTTCAAAATCTTTCTTGAGCTCCTCCATGGCCTGTAACCAATTCATATTTTTTCTTGGATGCTTTTAGTGAAGGAGTTCTGCCTTCATTGTCTTCCCATTCCATGCTTTGATCCCTTTTGTCCCCAAAAGAGGAATCTAAGATTTGATTTCTGTGCTTGCTTTGTTTCCTTTGTTGTTCAAGTTGCCACTCAATTATGTGGATTTTGACCTTTTTGCCAGAGTAAAACTTTGCTTCCAGAGAGGAGAGCTTTGTCTCAAATCACTGAGGTTTTTGCAGCTGCCAGAACTATTACTTGTGCACTCTCTCTGCAGCCCCCACAAGCTCTGGCTGCTGGACACACCCCAGGACCTCTATCAAAGACAGGGATAGAGATCCGAACAGGTTAAAGCAAGAGCATTTATCCTCTGAGTGGCTGCTTGGTCCCCCTATGATCTGCAGGCCAGGAGCTCTGAAGGATCCATGTGATGATGGCTGCTGGTCCTCACCTCTCAACCTGGGGGCAGAGGCAAGACCTGCTCTCACATGCCCTCCAGTTACAACAGAGTTCCACACTGACCTTTTACTTTCTCTTTGGCGTTTATTGGTTCTGGAAACCTCCACTGCTGCTGGTGATCCACTGTCCTGAAGTCTGCTCCAGGCTCTGCTGGTTGCATCCATCTTGGGGCTAAAACTGTGGGCTCATGTGGGGCAGCACACTGTGATGGATATTTCCTATAGGTCTGCCAGGATGCCTTCATTGGGAGATTTGTTTCTCTTTGTGACTTTGTGGATTCTGTAGCTCTAGAATTTGTTTAAAGTCATATTTTATAGGTATTTGAGATGGTTATGGGGAGACCTCACAGAGTTTTCTTGCTTGTATGCTGCCATCTTGGCTTTGCCCCAACAGCATTGATTCTTAAATATTCACATTTTCTAAAGGATAAAGCAAAACCAAGAATTATTTATTCAATAAAAGGAAAGAGCAGCAATACTGGAGCCATCAAAATTCAGTCATAAACCTGGATTCACAGTCACTCACAATTTTGAGAGTTCTTGGTTGCATTTGAGAGAGAGAGTAGAAACACATGCTTACAAAAGCATTTAAGTGTGTTAAATTAAAAGGGAAATCCATGTTTATGGGGCAACTCACAACTCTGTATTGCAGAACAATTTATGGTGCTGTTACTCTGGTAAGCTAATCCCATTATGGTCCTCACAGATTTCTTGCTCAGAAATTCCACCTTTTCTTGGTAACTGTAACAATCCCAAATTCTTTTAGATGATATCCACCCCTTGAAGGTCACTAAAGAAGCGTTGAGGTATTTCTCTGACAAACACTTTCCTTAACTTAGAGAATTGCAAAGCTGGTTAGATTTTTCTCTAAAGATCTGAGGACTTTTTCTCTCTCATTCTTAGATAGTGCTAGGGGCATGGTGCTTTTTCATAGGAGATCGCATTTTCTTTGATCAGTTCTTATTAAACGATGGTTTTTTTTTTCTCCATTTGGTATAGGTCACAGCAAGAAAGATATGGAAACTATTTTCCTCCTCTTCATCTACCTCTCAAAATGAGGGGTATATTATAAGAGATAAATTCATTCCTCCCAAGGTTACCTTTCAGTTTTCCCTATAATCTCTCTGTTTCTGCAATTTGCCAATCAATAAACAAGCATTTGTTGTACACTTTCTATGTTCTCTGCACAATGCTAAGTACTGAGTATACAAACAGAAACAAAAACACATTTCTTAATTTCAAGACCTTCACATTCTAATGGATAGATAACCCACTAATAACCCCTTATACATATACATATACACATATATAAAACCCCTTAACAGATGGAAGGTGATCTTAGAATAAAGGCATTAGCACAGTAGCTATAGTGTGTGGGGTGGGGGAGGGGAGAGCATGACACTCCTGAAGAAGGTGACACGTAAAGTGATTATTAAAGGAAGTCTAGGGGTAGAGGTGAGGAGAGAGAACATTCCAAGCATGTAAGACATTAAGCAAGCATCACTGAAGAAGCAGGTGAAGTGTTGTATGGAAAGAAGAGCAAGAAGGATAGTGTTGCCAGATAGAATATTTGGAGTGAAATAAAGTATACAAAGACTGAAAATGTAGGAACAGACAACTTGTGAGGAGCTTTAAATGCCAAGCAAAATATTATATGTTTGCTCCTAGGTAATAAGGATCCATTTAAATTGACTGAGTATATAGAGAAGAGGGCAGGTAGGGGAAAAGGTGGTGATATTGTCAAACCTATAATTTAGGAATAACATTTTTTTTTCAGCTGAAAGGAGAGTGAATTGGAGTAAAGAGACATAATCAGGGAGAATTACCAAAAAGCTATTGCTATAGTCCAGGTGTGAGGTGATGAGGGCCTGAACTGAGATGGCAGTTGTATAAATACAGAACAAGTAAGTTATATGAGAATTCCTATAAAAGTAGAAACAGGACATGAAATCACTAGATATGTATAGTGAGTCCAAGAAATGATTCAAAGATCATACTATAGTTTTGCTTCTGTGTACCTGGGAAGACAGCTATAGCCTCAACAGTAATGGAGAAGTTTGGAAGATGTGAGGGCTTGAGGAAAAGCTAATGAGGAGTTTCAGACATGTTAAGTTGGAGATACTTTACCCTAATTCACGCTATCCAAAAGGGTAATTGGTAATGTATTACTAGAGCTCAGAAATGAGTTTAAAGTTGAACATGTAAAAACTGAGAATCATCTGCATAGTGATGGTAATTGAATCCATGGCAGCAAATGATATCATTACCAAGATAGTATAGAGACAATAGGATGGGGCCTGGGATATATAATGCCTAGTATTAGCAGCTTTCCAGGGGAATGATACTGTGAACAGCTTTTAAGGCTCTGATTATACCATGTAGTGAACACTATATTTATATCAAGGTACAACATTCACAATGTTAGAACTTATTGTAGAAAATCAAAATACAGCTTTCAAACAACTTATCACTAAGATGGCCACATACTTTTCACCACAATGGTCACAAAGTTTTCCATAAAGAACAATCATTTAGTAACTCAATCATTCAATCATCCTTAAGGAAGTTTGTCTCCTTAAGGAACACAAAGTACAATAGTGCACCTGAAATCCCTCACTGTCTCTGTTCTGAGGAAGTCAAGTCTTAACAAAGCCACAAACAGGTACATGCAAAGTACCAGCATCACAGTCATGCTTCCTCAGTCTTTGGCAGGCCCAGCTGGAGATTATTCATCAGCTCCTCATTAGCTCCAGTTAGCTCTCTGCTCTGACTTGCCTCAGCAATCCTTAGCACTCTGGGTGGCCCTGGAACTCAGCAGAAGTTTCAGCCAGTTCCCAGAATCAATATCACTTCATCCAGGTTCTCCAAATCAAAATCTTTCTCTCTAGCCTGGGGAAGGTGAGGGTGGGGTGGGGGGTGTGTGGGGGTGAGGTGAGAGATGTATGGGGGTGGGGTCGGAGGTGTATGGGGGTGGAGTGGGAGGTGTATGTGTGTGTGGTGGGAGATGTATGGGGTTGGGGGAGGGCTTTCTTCTTCAATCTCCATGTTGGCAGCAGCTTCTGCCTCCATGAATCCAACTCCAAGATCTGTTTTTCCCAGCCAGGGTCTTTCCTTGTATACACACAACATTATCTTCCTGTTTCAGCAAAACCCTTCCTGTTATGTCAACAACAGGGATTCATACCTTCTGTTTCTTTAACAGAGGCTTGATTAATTACTAAGTGCTAAGTACCTGTTATCTTTGCCAATACAAAGGGATCTTCAAATTCAAATTACATTACCATTACAGGATAGAGTCTTAGAAGATATCCCCAGTTAGTCTTTCTAAGAAGTTTTCTCTCTCATCTTCTCTATAATTTGATCTCATCTTTTAGTACCCCAAATTGGAGAGGTTTTGTGAGCAGTGACTGATTTATCTTTCAGTTTAAAAAAATAGGGGTATAACCATAGTTCTGTCAGGTATGATACAAACTGTATCAAATTTTACTATTTGTCCCAAGCAGTTCTGTGATTTATAGTTTCTCAGAGCCATTTTTATAAACTTTGAAAACAGTTTTATGTTAATGACAAATGGACTGGTGGATAATTGCAGCCATACCAATCTTTAGTCAGAATGTTTGTCTCAAAGAGAAACCATTCTCATTTCCATCTTCCCAGGATACTCTGTGTCTCTTCACAAGAAATTGTATACGATAGGTTATTTTCCTCTCAAGCTGATGTTTATCAGTGAATCACACACACACATTTTTTTTCTATCTATAGAGCAAACAAAAATTTACATGAGGAAGGGATAACATCTTACTATAGACATACACACTCATACATGCATATTATATCTGCTTTCATATATATACATATACATATTCACATATGTGAACAAAAGCACTTTTCAAATAGAACAATTCTTTATTCACTCATGAATTTATCAATACCAAAATATTTACTTATTAATTAATATTTAAGATATAATGGAGAATGTGTAAAGAAATTATTTTGTCCTTGAAGTAAAAGACCCTATGTCCCAAAAGCTCACAGTCTAGCACAGATGTTAAGAATTACACATAAATAATTGTACTCTAAGGTAATAGAGAACAAACAGTACATTAATATTATTTTTAAAAGGTATAGGACCTTGGCTCATAGTAGCATAGACATAAAGCTGGGCTTCAGATCAGAGGAATGAGAGCTAACTTATAAGTAATCAAGATATGTAGTCTATTGAAGAAGTAAAACTATTGGAGTAAGAACATGAAGTTCATGTTGAATTTTGGTAGATAGAAATGTCATTAAAGGTGCATAAAGAATCATGACAAAAACTACAAAAGTTATTACAAGAAGTCTGCAGGAAATTATGAGAGCCTAAATTGTCATTCTTACACACAAGATGGAAAGATGTGGGCTACATGATAGTTGTTTTTGTTTGGTTGCCTCAGTCCTGTCTGATTTTATGACCCAAAGATACAGAAGTGGATTGTCATTTTCTTCTCTTCATTTTATAAATTAGGAAACTGAGACAAATAGAGTTAAGTGACTTGCCCAGGGTCACACAGCTAGTAAGAATCTAAGATCTGATTTGAACCAAAGGTCTTACTTTAAGTCTGGCACTCTATCCACCTAGCTGCCCCTACATGATAGTAGAGCAATATATCATAATACAAATACATATTTTTTTAAACTAGTTCGATGGACACCCAGGTGGCTCAGGGGAGTCAGAAAGATTCCTTTCCCTAAGTATCTGAATTCAAATGTGGCTTCAGACACCTACTAACTGTGTGACCCTGAGCGAATTACTTAACTCTGCTTTCCTTGGTTTCTTCAAATTTAAAATGATCTGAAGAAAGAAAGATAAATCACTCCAGTATCTCTGAAGAGCATGTAGATGAAGAAATTGATGATAATGGTGAAGGGCTTATTGGTCAGTCTGCCATGCACAGAGATTGTTTCAGGTATCATTAGTATGTTTAGTCTGGAAAAGAAAATCCTTAATTGGGAAACTGTAGTTCTTCTTGAGAATTTAGAGGGCAGATTGGGTACATTTAGCCTCAGATGGCAGAATTAACAGAAGAAGGTGGGAGTTGAAAAGATGTGACTTCTATGTTGATATAAGGAAAATTTTTCCTACTAATTACAGCAATCTAACAATGGAATGGTCTTCCTTCTAAAAAGATGAATCTCTCTAAAAGCTAAAATTGGACAATAATTTATATGTTATAGTAAGAATTCTTATTTAGTAGAAATTGGGCTATCTAGTGCTTTCTAACTTTAGAATTGTCACAGTTCTGAATGGACTAATGAATGAATAGGTAAAAATCATTTACTGAGTACTTACTAAGTACCAAGCTCTCTTTTAAGTACTGGGAACATAAGTGCAAAAGTAAGAGTCTCTTCTCTCAAGGAGTTCACATGCTAATATAATAACACCGTAGGTACATGCTAGTCAGAATAGTGATAATGATGTAAGTGGCAACCAAAATGGTATGTTTTGGTCTGGAAAATGACAAGACTCATGAATGTCCTTATGTGATTTGATTAACATATTCTTTCTGAAACAAATATTAATATTGATTTGCTGACACTTCCTGGAGTAAGAGGTAGGGGGTGAAGGCGAAGGGGAAATACATACTGTACATGTCTTTTCCAGACATGTATAGTAGCAAGTAGATGGCAAGTTGACTGGGGAAGGCTTAGAACATGGTCTGGATGTTAGCTTAACAATAATGTGTTATACTGAGTCTGAATTCATTGACCCATTAATCAGGACCATCAGAATGAGAGTTCCAATGATTAGTGGATTCAATCCCTACCGTCATGGTCTGTGGAGGTCTTCTGGTAGGATGGTACAGCAAGAAGGTAGATTGTGAGATTGTCAGGTTAGATTGTTTTTTAGTATGACCAGATTGTAGAATTTTGTAGGGAGTATTCAGAGATATAGCTGATTATGGCCAAATTGTCTTGGGCCTTGAATACCTGCCTAGAGAGTTCAGAAATTATTTGGTGGGCAATAGGGAGACACTGGCATATTTTTAGAATAGGGGGATAACATAATTAAAAATAATTTCAAAAGATTAATCTGCCAGTTGCATATGGAATAGACAGAAGAAAGCTTGATTTTCACCAAATATATCGTTGTGATGCCATTTACTGAAGGATTATGAAATTGGTGAGAAATATTCAGCTAAAAATAATAAAAACAGGCTCATCAGCAGTAGAAACTATTACAGTGAAAGTAAGTGCCCCCAAGTAATTTTTAAAAAAATCAGTAAAGAAAATAAAGAAACAACATCTCAGCAGATCTTAGAAATAGAAAGTTTTGTTTTGTTTTTGAAACTTATCATGAAACATCAGCAAATTTTTAAGGACGCTGGCTGATCTGCCAAACAACAAGAACAACTCACTATCACTACCACAAATAACCCAGAACCAATATCAGAATTAAAGAGCCAATTTTTCTCATTGTTGAGTTGTGCAAGACACTTTTCTTGACTCTGGTCTGAACAATCTTGAATTTATGCCTCTCAGTGTGGCCCTGTTAACCTATGCTTTGTGTAGTGTATGTGCCTACATGTGACCATCACCTTCATTTACATGTCAAGTCTTTGTAAACTGGCCAAGTTGTCTCATAACGGAGGTACAAAATATGTTAATTTAGGCTACTGCTTTACTGCAAAGCAGCTGTGATTTCAACCGCCTGAGCACTGAAAATGCCTCCTCCCAGAGCTGAGTAAAACTTTCATATGGAAAGTAAAAACAGCACAATATGCATATTTCATGCTTTGCTGTGATATATTTTGCATCATGCTGTTATATTCTGCAACTCAGCAAGAACATATATATTCTGGGAATATTTTTTTAAATCTATAAAACTGTTCAAGTACTGAAGATATAAAAGATAAATTTTTACAATCAATAGTTTGCATTAGGTTAAGGTATAACCCTGGGGGTAGGTTGGGGGAAGAGAAACGGGCAAAAGAGAAGAAAGTCACCGGAGGATTAAATTGGTATTTAGGAGATCCCTAAAAATGTAATCTCCCCTGTCCCTTCTATAGACACATTATAGCCATACTTCACTATTTATTTTCAATATTTGCAAGGAATTTCAGTATACTCAACTGAGTTAAAAAAAAAAAACAAACTATTCCCAAATCTTTTTAAAAAAAAATCTGACTTTAAAAAAGGTTATTTATTTTTAAAATGTGGCTTAAATGTTTGCAGGTCTAAAGACCACAGGTGCATTTTTAGGATTTCTTGAGTCTAATTTAGGAGATCACTGCTGTGTACATAAATTATTGTAAGATGAAAATTGAGGTTTTTCTTTGGGGAATGATAACCAAGGATATTTATACACATTTTTTAATTAAGGCGTCTCTAGAATTGGTGTTCATTGCAAAACAACTTCATTCCCATTGCTATTCCTGTCAGAAGTATTTTCAGCCTCTATAAACCAGGTTATGTACCATGCATTTAACTAATTTCTTTTGTCTTTGAAATATTCTCTTAAGTGTGTTAAAAATTAAAGGTAAAGAAATAAAACAGTCTTTCCCCTCAAAAGTTCTTGCAAATATGATTACTGACTAGATCAACATAAAGTAGTTTCTTTAGCTTCTCTCTCTCTCTCTGTCTCTGTCTCTGTCTCTCTCTCTCTCTCTCCGTTTCTCCCTCCCTCCCTCTCTCACTCTCTCTCACTCACTTTTGCTCTCAATCTTATTCACTCTATTTTCTCTGATTGTCAACCTGACAGCAGTAGATACCTGGTTTTGATGCTACCCACTTTTCTCTGTGGTAATCAGGTGAGTAAAAAGAAGATTTTTGGCTTTGCTCTCTTTTTCCGGCTTACTTTCTTTTCAGAAAGACAAAACAATAGGGAGCATGGGACATATTGGCTCCTCACATTCTTGATAGACATAAATATATAGAAGATTGAGAAGTGACATTTCACCTTCTAGTGGGCAAAGGAATGACTAACTGCTATTTTAACTTTCACCTCTATTGAAAAGGAAATCAATACTGATCACTTTGATTTATTTTTAGTTTGATTATAACATTAAGCTCCTTTCTGTAAGAAAAGCTAGTCTTAACAGCTAATCCAGACTGACACAGATAGTCTCTTAAGTCTAGGCTACCTATAGATTTAGTGAATAGATTGAGAAGACATTATCATTTAATAGCAGATTATTTAGAAGAATAAAATAATTGCAAGGTTACAAAGTTATTTTTTTTAAGATAAATTTTTGTTTCTTGCAGAAAGGAGGGTTGACCAGAGACTAAGTTCCCCTTTCTGCTATCTGCAGAAAGGTTTTCTAGAGATTAGGTTTTTCTTTCCAGTTTTAGTAGATAAACTCCTTTTTTCCCCTTGAGCTAGAGTCTAAATTGAGTAATGGGGGGGAGGGAGGAGGGAAGGGAAAAAGGTTTACTGCTAATTACTGACCACATTTTCCTCTTTCCAATTCATTCTGGTTAATAAAGGTACCACCTACAGGCAAGAACTTTTGAGGTAGGATTAAAAAGGCCTAGAAGAAACTAACTAGTTAAATCATGTGCCTTGTCAAATTGAATAATATTCAAAACAAGTTTCTGCAATTTTTGTATTCCTGTTTTCTGATAAAAAATATTAGCTCTATATGTCATTTTGGGTCCTTGACTTCTGAGGAGTCAAATGATGTGATTTGATATGTAAATTCTAGCTTTACAAATTAAATCATAAATACTTGGTGACTTTGATCTCAGTTTTCCATTATTTCAGATGATTAATTTTAAAACTACTCATCTTTCTCTTCTAAGGTTTGGGATATCTGTGTAGCACTATATCAAAGTAGACCCACTTAGGGCCAGGTGAAAAAAAATAGGCAAAGACACACCCAGACACACACGCATTTATATATACACAAACACACATATGTATTCATGTACACACCCAAGCATACATACACACATATATGCTTATTTAGAGCGTACTTTATATTTTTGTTGATTATTGCTTTTAACGCATTTTATTTATATCTTTTATCTTTATAATAATTTACCATCAGCATTCTAGATTTCATCCACCATTATGATTTCACAGATTAGTTACTTTTTTGGGCATACATTCAAATTGCTTTCCAGAAGAGGTGTATTAATTCATAATTCCACCTTAAGTACTTTAATGTGCCTGTTTTCCAGGACTTCCTCCAACATTTGTCTTTTTTTGACAATTTTGCCAGTTATATGTGAAGCAGAACTTTAAAATTGCCTTGATTTGCATTCCTCTAAGTATTAGTAATTCAGAACATTTTTCTTATGCCAATAGTTTGGTTTTCTCCTCTTTAGAACTGTATATTAATAATAATGAGAGTAATAACCATAAAACAACAACAAACATTTGTATAACATTTTAAGATTTGCAAAACAAATTTCTTCTCATTTTATTTTTATAACATTCCTAGGAGGAAGATACCATTATTAACTCAATTTTACTAACAAGGAATTTAGTGCAGATATGGTTGAAATTAAGTTGCTCAGGGTTATATCGCTATTAAATATCTGAGTTCAGATTTGAACTCAAGTCTTTGTGATAATTTCTCTCTACTTTGTTTAGGCATCAAGACCATATTTGTATTATAGGTCCCCTCTTTTCCTATTTTGAAAAGAGTTTATGTAATATTGAAATCAATTGTTCTGTAAATGTCTGTTAGAAGAATTTGTAAGTGTATCTGGTTCTTGGTCCTTGTTTATTTATTTTACTTTTTGGAAGTGCATATATGGCTTGTTCCCTTTGTTTTCTG
>CM053580.1:92289840-92305041 GCA_028627135.1 Pseudochirops cupreus
AATACACAATTACATTGTGTATTCTAATTACTTTGATTTATTTTTCTTCTCTCATTGCTCAAGCAAACATTTCCAGTACAATGAGGATAATGGACATCTTGTTTCACCCCTGATAATATTGGAAATGCTTCTAGTTTACCCTTTTTACATATAATGATTGCTAATAATTTTAAATAAATATTACTTATCATTTTAAGGAAAACTCCATTTATTCCTGTGCATTCTAGTCTTTTTAACAGAAATAGTTGTTGTAATTTGTTAAAAGTTTTTTTGTCATCCATTGAGATAATCATGATTTTTATTAATTTTTTTATTGATATGGTCATTTCTGCAAATGTTTTTTTCTAATATTGAACCACTGCTGAATTCCTTTTATACATCCCATCTGGTCATAGTGTATTAGCCTCATAAAAGTTTCTATAAGCTCTTGGCTAATATTTTATTTAAATTGTTTCATCTATATTCATTTGGGAAATTGATCTATAATTTTCTTTTTCTGCTTTGGTTCTTGGTTTAGGTATCAGCACCATAAAATTAATTTGACTATTTTCCCAAGTAGTTTATATAGCAGTGGGATTAATTATTCTCTAAACAATTGGTAGAATTTGCTTTTAAATCAATCTAGGACTGTAATTTTTTATTAGGGAGTTCATTGATGACTTGTTCAATTTCATTTTCTGAAATGGGGTTATTTTTATATTTTATTTCCTCTTCCATTAATTTATGCAATTTATATTTTGTAAATATTTATCCATTGTGTTTAGATTGTCAGATTAATTGACATACAGTTGGGCAAAACAGCTCCTAATTATTGTTTTAATTTCAATTTCATTGAAGGTGAATTTACTCTTTTCATTTTTGATACTGGTAATCTAATTTTCTTCTTTCTTTTTTTTTAAAATCAACTTAACCAAAGTTTTATCTATTTTATTGCTGTTTTTTCATAAAATCTGCTTAGTTTTATTTACTAGTCTAATAATTTTCTTAATTTCAATTTTGTTATTATCTTCTTTGCTAGAATTTCTAATTTGGTATTTAATTGGGGATTTAAAATTTGTTATTTTTCTAGCTTTTTAAATTGTATGCCCAATTCATCAGTCTCCTCTTTCTTTATTTTATTAATGTAAGCATTTAGAGATACAAAATTTTTGCCAAGACCACTTTGTCTCCATATTATAAATTTTGGTAGGTTGTTTCATTATTGTCATTCTCTTTGATGGAGTTAGTGATTGTTTCTATGATTTATTCTTTAAACACTAATTCTTTAGGAGTAGATTATTTAGGTTCCAATTAATTTTTTGTCCATCTTTCCACGGTACTTTATTTTCCATATTTTTATTGCATAATGATATAAGAGGATTAAATATAACCACTTAATTTTTTTTCATTGGATTTTGAAGGTTTTATGCCCATGGTCATTTGTGTGTGTGTGTGTGTGTGTGTGTGTAGGTGCTATGTAGCACTGGGGAAAAAAAAAAGTATATTCTTTTCTGTCCCCATTTAATTTTCTCCAGAGGTCTAAGATATCTAGTTGTTTTTTTTTTCCTTATAAAATTCTATTCACCTTCTTTACTTCTTTCTTGTTTATTTTGTGGTTAGATTTATTGAGGTCATACAGGGGAAGGTTGAAGTCCCTCAGTAGTATAGTTCTGAGGTCCATTTCTTCTTTTAACTTCCTCTAACAATATGGATGCCATATCATTTGATGCAACTATGTTTAGTATTGATATTACTTCATTGGCTAGGGTATCTTTTGGCAGGATTTAGTTTCCTTCTTTATCCCTTTTAATTAGATTTGTTGCTTTCTTTTGTTTCATCTGAGATCTGGATTGCAACCCTTATTTATTTATTTTTTTTACTTTAGCTGAAGCGGAATATATCCTTATCCAGTTTTTTTTTTAACCTTTATTCTGTGTGTATCTCTCTGCTTTAAAAGTGTTTCTTGTAAACAATATATCATAGGATAATAGTTATTGATTCACTTTGCTAACTGCTTCCATTTATGGGAGAGTTCATCCCATTCACAATCATGATTACTAACTCTGTCTTTCTCTCTACCCTATTCCTCTCCCACCATTTATGCTTTTCTTTCTCCTTTCTCCCTTTCCCTCCTCACCAGTATTTTGCTTCTGACCAACATCTTCCTCAATTTGGCCTCCTTTCTATCAGCTTCTCTCATTTTTGCTTCTCCTTCACCCTCCTACTTTCTATAGGGTGAGACAGAATTCTATGTCTAATTGAGTACGTATGTTATTCCGTCTTTGAGCCAAATTTGATCAGAGTAACTTTCAAACAATGCTCACTTCCCACCTTTCTTTCCCTCTATTGTAATAGGTCTTTATGTTTCTTTATGTGATATAATTTATGCTGTTCTGCCTCCTCTTTTCCTCTTCTCCCAGCACAGTCCTTTTTTTTTACCTTTTAATAAATTATTATTATTATTATTATCACATCAATAATATCACATAATATCCACATTCTGATTCTATGCATACCTTTTCTAAATGTCATAATAAAAATACAGTTCTTAAGCATTAAAAATATGTTCAGATGTAAAAAGTTTAATCTTATTGAATAACATGTTTTTTCTTTCTGTTTTTCTTTTTATGCTTCCTTTGAATCTTGTATTTGAATATATAATTTTCTGTTCAGCTCTGAATTTTTCATTTGGAAAGTTTGGAAGTCCCCTGTTTCATTGAATTTCCATCTCCCCCCTCCAAAGATTATGCTAAATTTTGATGGATAGTTGTTTCTTGGTTGCTATCCAAGCTCCTTTGCCTTCCAGAATATCATATCCCAGGCCCTCTCATCAGGGCTGACTGTGTTTCCACAGTGTTTGTATTGTTTCTTTCTGGGTGCTTGCAGTATTTTCTGCTCAATCTGATAATTCTGGAATTTCACTATGATATTCCCCGGAGTTTTAATTTTGGGATCACTTTCAGGAGGTGATCTGTGTTTTGTTGTGTTTTTTTTTTGGTAAAACAATTGTATTTAAGTGATTTGCCCAATATCTCAAAGCTTTTCTTTTTTTTTTCTTTTGATTAATTTCTTTCAGTTACTATTTTACCCTCTTTTTCTAGGATATCAGGGCAGTTTTCCTTGATAATTTCTTTAAAGATGTAATCTAGGTTCTTTTTTGTTCATGGCTTTCAGGTAGACCAGTATCCCTTAAATTATCGCTCCTGTATCTATTTCCCAGGTCGTTTGTTTTTCCAATGAGATATTTTACATTTTCTTCTATTTTTTTCATTCTTTTTGTTTTGTTTGACTGATACTTGATGTCTCAGTGTTATTAGCTTCCAATTGCCCTGTTCTAATTTTAAAGAATTTTCTTCAGTTTGCTTTTGTACCTCCTTTTCTATTTGTCTAATTCAACTTTTTAAGGAGTTATTCTCTTCTGATTTTTGTATCTCCATTTCCCTGCGGCCAATGGTATGTTTTAAGAAATTGCTTTCTTCAGTAATTTTTTGTCCTTTTTCCAAGTTGTTAACTCTCTCTTACATACCTCTCATTACTTTTCCCAATTTTTCTTCTACCTCTCTTATTTGACTTTTAAAATCCTTCTTGAGGTTTTCCAAGTAGACTTTTTGTACTTGAGATCAATTTATATGCCCTCTTTGAAGTTTCAGATATAAGTATATTGACATTGTTGTCCTCTTCTGGGTTTGTGTTTTTGATCTTCTCCATTACCATAGTAATTCTCTCTGGTTACTGTTCATTTTTCTTCTTGTTCATCTTGTGTGCTGATTTTGTGGGTTTTAAAGTTTAGCTCTCTTTCTGGTGACCAGAGGTCACTGTCATTTTTTTCTCGTGCTGGGGGTCAGGGGCATGGTCACTTGCTTTATGTGCTGAGACCTCAGGTGCTGACAGCTGAAGCCTGTAGTGTTCAGCTATCTGGCTCTGAGCTGGGGTCCTAATGGTGGTGTCACATGTGTTGAGGCCAGGTGGGTTTTTTCTAGGTATCCCCAGTGCTCTTCTGAAGCAGGAAGAGGTATAGCGGTTGATGAATACCTTTCCTCTGTGAGCTGCACTGAAACTGGAGCACAGATCCTGGAGAACACCTGTCCACCCTGGTGCACATCCTTGTTCTCTAATCTGGAGTTTGCCAGTTCCCCTGGCTATTCTAAGGCATGTGGGTAGTCCTGGTATTGGTGTGTGCCTTCTTGACCACTTTGGGGCTCAGGATCTCCTTTTGGTTTGCTGATCTAGGCCTTCCTGTTGGCTTGATGGGACACTTCCTGTATTGCAATGTACTCTTCTTTTACCTTACTCATGCAGACCTTTTTGGCTTATCTTTCAAGTCTCCCAGACTAAAATACTGTTCCACTCCATCTTTCTGCTAGCTCTGTTGTTCTAGGATTTTTCCTGCTGTGCTATTTTCTGTTTATTTTTTAAGACATCAATAAAAGAGAGTGACAACAATTTACTGCTTACTCTACCATCTTGGCTCTTGAAGTCCCATTTCATGAATCATTTTCCTGTCTGAATATTATTTTCTCTCCCATCTCCTCAATTCTTTTACACCATACATATTTTTATAATACTTATGTTTACATGTGTCTACTCATATAAAATGTGAGCCCCTTAAAAGCAGAGCCTATTTAATTTTTGTAGTTTTATTCTCAATGCCTATTGTATTTATTAACATGTATTGCACATTTGTGATAATTTCCTTATCAATTGATTGATGGGTGTGCACCCTCCACATACATTTTAAACATAATGAGTTATAATTATTTTTTATCAGAACTATATGACTACTGCAATTTCAAACCTTCAGAAACTTTTCCTCTCCTCCAGTAGTTACTCAGGGTCACCTCCATGTATGGATAAGACAAAAGAGCAGAATTTTTGGAAAATAGCATTATAGAGCTTCCTAAAGGGAATCTTTGAAAATTCAAAAGAGATTAGCCTAGCATTCTTTACTAGGAATATCAAATGAAGGATCCATATTTCACAGATAATGATGTGCTATGGATGAGTAGGCCACTGAGTAAGTCTATCCCTATACACTCCTTTTCTTGTAAGAGACTGTAGACAATAAGTTTGGCTTATAATTGACTAGCAGGGGACAGGCTAGGTTGCATTTAAAAAGGTTCTGGCACCTTCAGTGATCCCAAAGTATTTTCTGCCTGGTCTCAGGAAAATTTGAGTTCAGATACAGCTTTAATAATTACTATCATTGTGACCCTGGGTAAATCACTTATTCTTTGCCTCAGTTTTATCAACTATTAAATTTGAATAATAATAGTACCTACATCACAATATTGTAATGAGGATTAAATGAGACAATATTTATAAAAAGCATTTAGAATGATGCCTGGTGTATAGTAAGTACTATATTAATACTTATTTCCTTCTGTTCCCCTTTATCTCCTTTCAATCCCTCCAGCTCTTAAAGCTGAGCTTTCTAACACTTACATTTTCCTGGTGCAACAGATGCATTTTAATTGGCCTTTAATTAAAAAAAATTGAAGAGATCCAAGAGTAAATGTAAAGACACAGAGAGGACCAAAATTAGATAAGATGGGATATAAAGTTTCATACAAGAATGAGAAAAACAAATTTCCATAATATAAAATGTTCCATGGCTAATTGTATTAGTGAGGTATAAAAGAAAAGTCTATGAGAAATCAGAAGGCAAAGTTTGCTATCAACTGTGAGAGTAAGTCGGGGAGGGAACCTGTGTCATCAAGGCCACATGTGGTCCTCTAGGCCCTCAAGTGAGGCTCTTTGAGTGAATCCAAACTTCACTGAACAAATCCCTCTAATTAAATGATTTGTTCTGTAAAACTTGGATATAGTCAAAATGCTGTACCCAAGGACCTATAAGACCACATGTGGCCTAGAGGCTGTAGGCCCTAGCCCTGGACTAAGGGAAGGAATTATGGCTGAAGTGGCATTTACATTGGTTTTTAAGGTAATTGAAAAAGTTCAAATATGTACCTATCTCAATACATGAACCTCAGTTCTGAAACTGTCATTAGTGTAGCTAATTTTTTTTGATGCCCAGAAAAGAGAAATAAACAATGCAGGGATCATATTTCTCCAGAAGGAGTACCTTTGCATGTGCTATTTTGTATGTAGCCTCTTTCTCAATTTCTCTCCCTCTCCCCCCGTGGAGTATTTCTCTCCCACCAGTTTTCTAAGGGAAGGTCAACTCTATAAAAAGTGGAAATATAGGCATCTAGTGAATTCAGGAAATATTGGAAACAAATATGAATTCTTGAGTTAACAATTTGTGAGGGAAGAAATATAATCTCAGTTTCCCCTAAAGTGAATAATACTGCATTATGAACCAGTGAATTGTATTGTGCTTTAATGATGTGAATCACTGTCAAGCTGGAGATTTGATTATACTTTTTGATTAGAACAGTGGTCCTAATACTACTGTTCATCTTCTATCTTTGCTTTTGTTTGGGAATTTTCACCTTCGGGCTTTTGTTTCCTAATGGAAATGCTATAATGGTTCCTGTGACTTTAATCAGATTGAGAAAGCATATCTGCTTCCTAGCATAACTCCGGCACATTGAAAAATCGCTATGAGGAGAAAATGATCACATATTCAGGTATATTTTGAAAAATGAGCTTGAACAAGCCTTTTAATAAAGTCATTATTCCCCTTTCCATAAATCAATGAAGCTTGTTTTTGTCCAGCAAATATGATTTGGTCAAGGACACATCTTTTAAATTTGTCCTTGTGTGTGATTTGCTGTGCTAGAAGTTTCCTTCATTTTTTTTCATGAAAACATACATGAATGATACAGCATTATAAATAAACTGCACAATGAATATACATGTATATATTATATATAATGTATATATGTAGAGAAGTAGTTCTCATTATACTCTAAAGGGGAAAACAACTCTTCAGATTAACAATAAAAATTTCAAGAGCACCAGTGACACATTAGTTTCTTCTACCTTCAGAAAAAAGCAGGGCTATAGAAGTATATAAAGGATGAATTTGTAACAAGCACAACTGAGTTGTGTCCTTCTAAATAGTGTAGGACACTATACAACCATTGCTATGATGCTGCCAATATCAATCAATTAATCAACAGTCATTTACTAAGTACCTACTACGTGTGGGACACTGTTCTGGCCAAAGGTGATACAAAAAAAAGCAGTGGTCTACAAATGTTTATGATTGTTCATTGCAATCAATTTATCTATATGCACATACACACATGTCTAAGTTATATACATATACTATTATATTGATAATTATACATATTATAGCAATTACATAAAATTTAAATTTATAAGGACAAAATAAATTTGAATTAATATTTTAGTATTATTAGGGACAGATTGTTTACTGAGTAGAAAGATAAGATGTTCTTGCCTGAACTTTAGGAAAATGACTTTGCTGTGTAGAAGAGGCATAGCAGAAATGAGGTAAAGAGATCAATTAGGAGTCTCTTGAAATAATCCATATGAGAAATGATGAGAACCCACATAAAAACAATTTTTATGTTTAAAGAGAATTGACAAAATACAAGTGATACATGATGCTAAAAATTATAATTGCCATCTGAGTATTGAGTATGACAAGCTGAACCTGAGTGAGTATAGGAGAGTAGTGGCTTTGAGAGTAATGGTAAAGTTCTGAAGATAGATTGGGTTTAGGAGAAAATAATGTAATGAAATCTTTCATGCATATTTTATTTCTTTAATACTTCTCTGTTCTGTGATTTGCAGTCTGACCTATTGAAAAAGAAGAAGGATTTGGTGGCTGTTCATAACTCTGCATTGGTTCATATATGTCTTCCTATACTTCTCTAAACTGTCCAATTCATTGCTCTGTAGAGCATAGCAACATATTTTATTATTCTGTTGCCCAGGTCAGCAGCAACTTATTTTCAGATCTTTATTACTTCAAAAGGTGCTGCTATGAATATTTTGGCATATATGACAGCTTTTTTTTGTGTTTATCTTCTTTTATATACATGCCTAGCAGTGGGATACCTGGGGCAAAGATTATATTTTAATCCCTTCCCTTTTTTATTAGCATAATTATAAATTCTATCAGTACTCAAATAATTGTCAACACAATATTAACTTCCCTCTCTATAGTTGCTCTACTATAAACAATTTCCAGCTTTCACTATCTTTTCCTATTTTTTTTTTTTGTATGCCAGATATAATCTCAGAGTTGTTTTGCCTTGCTTTTCTTCATTGGGAATTTAGGGCAACTTTCTATAGTTGGTAATTCATTGTAGGCTTTTGTCTTTTTCAAAGCTATTCCTATAATTTTAATATATATTCATTGTGAACTGATTTTTTATTCTAATTCTGGGAATATCTTAAATTTTAGACACAACAGATATTTGAGGTAAAATTTCAAAATAAATTCATATTTTTACACTACTAATTTAATACATTTGAAATTCTTTAAATGTAGGTTATTTGGAATGAAAGGTACTTTTACAATTATTATTCTCAAGCAACTATCTTATAGGAAATGCTATATATTAGGATAAGTAATTGAGGGTACTGTATTACCCATATTATTTAAATACATTGATAAAACAAAAAAACCCAGATATTTGTTCAAATCTCAGGTTGTTCATCTGATGCAGCATAGACTCAGATTAATAGAATGAATCTCCAACTACTTTCAGATATTGGACATTCTCTAATTCCTAAGGATTTCATTTTTTAAAATTATGCAAACTTATTGGTTTGAAATGGAAAGGTGCATAGGTGCAGAATACATACAGAGTACAGCAATGCAACAATCAATATAAGGGAGGGGGAAGAAGAAGAAACTGGAGTCTGAGTTGTAGAGAAAAAAGACATCTGCTGTGCATCCCTACCCAGAACTTTCTTGGAATTTTTACAAGAAATGTCTAGTTATATTGGCAAGAGAATAATTTGTCAAGTAAACAGTGAAAACGGTGAATTTTGTGTAAATAACAGAATATGTCTATAGAGAAAATAGTTTAAAACTTACTTGGCAGGAATTTAAGTATATGAAAGACTACTGTGATTAAAAAATAAATTCTCTCTTGGAAATTTTTGATCAGCATGGAGTCACTACTAAGCACACAACATTGTTTCAACTTTATATATTTTAACACAATGCACAATTCTGAAAGAGTTAGCTTGAAACTATAGTCATTACAATGAACAAAATTTGATAATTACATGTCATGAACAAATGTTAAACAATATTGAACTTTATCCTAAACCTTCCAAAACACAAATGTGAAATGTAGCTTTTCAACGATCTAAGTAATATTTCAAATGAATAACACAGCAAGTGTTCAAATTAAGCAACTTGCAATATTGTGGGATTAATTATTGTTCCATGTTCAAACAATTCCATAATCTCAGTCTTTCATCAAAAATGCTGATTCATGAATAATTTATGGTATCAAAATAGAGATACAGCAGCATCTGCCACTAAAGGATTATGGGAAGATGGTAGAGTAGGTAAGACAATTCCAAGCTCTCAAGATTTTCCACCATAAAAGAGTTAAAATAACACCTTAGAGTAAACAAAGTGTGGGTGGAGATAAATAAGAATAGGGATACAACTGAGTTCTTTCCGTAACAATTTGGGAAGATTTGAAGAAAAACCTCAAGACCTGGTTTGGTCCCTATGAAGAGTAAACACCTCCACGTTAGGTTCCATTTTAACAACAAGCAGCAACCCTCTTAAACAAGAAGCAGCAAACCTTGGAGTTGGTTGGTTTCAGAGGTTACCATGGCCCCAGCCACAGGAACTTTTACCCCCAGATAGTGAGGGTAGTTGGACATTTGAGCCTGGGAAGATTGAAGGAACCTCTGCTGATAAGGAAAATAAGACCCACTGTGGTTCATAGAATATTGGGCATGAGAAGGAACCAGCATACACCTGGTGAGTACAGAATCAGTTTGGTAGGATGCCAGTGGCTCTGGTCATTTAGAAAAAGTTGGAGCTTTGGTTTTGGTTCCAGGCTAAAGGGGAGAACTGAAGATCTGGAGCAAGAGACACCATTTCCAATACCCCAGGACTAGAGGTGACTACAAAACCTAAGGTATTAATACAAAAAATAAAAGCCACCAGCAAAAGAGAAAGATTCCAATTACAGAAAGCTATTATGGAAATAGAGATAACCAGAGTTCATATTCAGAGGAGAATATTCAAGTAAAGAAACTCCCAGAGAGTAATACCAAGAACTTATCTGCCCAAAAAATATTCACAGTTCTTTTTTTTTTCTTTAAAAAAGAGGTTTATCTTGTTTTTAACTGATAAATTTTGATTCAACAATCAGACAAATGTACTTCCAGAAAGCAATTAAGCAAAAGAACACTAAAGAGTAATTACAATTGGTAGTATATACAACAATTTATTAAAAGGAAGGAAAGATTGCCCTTCAATCTTAACAAGGGAGTTTCCCTGGAATGAACAATGGGAAAGACTAAACAAAGCACAACAAGAAAAAGAAAGAGAACAATCTACATTCAGACTCTGTAGTTCCTTCTCTGAATGTGGGTATTTCTTTCCATCATGAATCCTTTGAGGTTGTCTTATAAGCTTACATTGCTGAGAAGAGCCCAGTCTATCAAAGTTAGTCATTATAGATAAGATATGTCTGTAATTGTGTGCAAAGTTTGTGTAGTTCTGCTCTTCTCACTCAGTATCAGTTTATAAAAGACTCTGAAGGTTATTATGAAGTCTGTCTGCTCCTCATTTCTTATAGTACAATAGTATTACATTACATTCACATACCACAACTTGTTCATCCATTTCTCAATTGATGGACATTCCCTTGATTTCCAATTCGTTGCCACCACAAAAAAGAGCCGCTATTAACATTTTTGTGCATAATGGTCCACTTCCCACTTCTATGATCTCTTTTGGATACAACCCTAGAAGTGGTGTTGCTGGGTCAAAGGGTATGCAGTTATTCATAGCCCTTTGGGCATAGTTCCAGATTGCTTTCCAGAATGGTTGAATCAGTTCACAACTCCACCAACAATGCGCTAGTGTTCCAATTTTTCAACATCCTCTCCAGCATTTATCATTTTCCTGTTTTGTAATCTTAGCCAATCTGACTAGTAAGATGCAGCACCTCAGAGTTGTTTTGATGTGTTTCTGTAATCAATAGTGATTTAGAGCATTCTTCATATACTTAGAGATATCTTTAATTTCAACCTCCAAAATTGCCTGTTCATATCCTTTGACCATTTATCAATTGGGGAATTACTTGTATTCGTATAGATTCATCTCAATTCTCTGTATATTTTAGAAAAGAGGCCTTTATCAGAGACACTGATTGTAAAAATTCTTTCCCAATTTCCTAATTCCCTCTTAATTCTTGGTTACATTGGCTTTATTTGTACATAAACTTTTTAATTTAATGTAATCAAAATTAACTATTCTGAATTTTATAATGCTCTTTAACTCTCATTTGGTCACAAAATCTTCCCTTCTCCATAAATCTGGCAGGTAAACTATTCCTTGTTCTCCAGATTGCTTACAGTATCAGCCTTTATACTTAGATCATGCACCTATTTAGACCTGATTTTGGTATATGGCGTTAGATATTGATCTATGCCAAGTTTCTGCCATACTATATTCCAGTTTTCCCAGCAGTGTTTCTAAAATGGTGAGTTCTCATTCCAAAAGCTGGGATCTTTCGGTTTATCAAACAGTAGATTACTATAGTAATTGACTGTCAAGCCTTATGTATTCTGTTCCAATTGATCCAATCTATTCCATTGATCCACTACTCTGTTCCTCAGCCAGTACCAAGTACTTTTGATGACTGCTGCTTTATAATACAGATTAAAATCTGGTATGGCTTATTTCACCTTCCCTAGCATTTCTTTTCACTAATTCCCTTGGTATTCTGTAAATTTTTTTCTTCCAAATGATTTTTGTTACAGTTTTTTCTAGCTCTATAAAGTAAATTTTTGGTAGATTGATTGGTATTACACAAAATACGCAATTTAATTTAGGTAAAATTTTCATTTTGATTATATTAGCTCCACCCAGCCAGGAGCAATTGATGTTTTTTCCAATTAGTTAAATCTGACTTTATTTGTGTGAAAAGTGTTTTGTCATTGTGTTCATATAAGTCCTGGGTTTGTTTTGGCAGGTAGATTCCCAAATATTTTATAATGTCTACAGTAACTTTAAATGGAATTTCTCTTTCTCTCTCTTGCTGTTGGATTTGATTAGAAATATATAGGAATGGCGATGATTTGTGTGGGTTTATTTTATATCCTACAACTTTGCTAAATTTATTTATTATCTCAAGCAGTTTTTTTTACTCGATTCTCTAGGATTCTCTAAGCATAATATCATATCATCTGCAAGGAGTGATAGCTTAGTCTTTTCTTTGCCTAATTTGATGCCTTCAATTACTTTTTCTTCTCTATTGCTATGGTATTGCTACTGTTAATATTTCTAGTAAAAAATTGAATAAGAGAGGTGATAGTGCACATCCTTGTTTCACCCCTGATCTTATTGGAAATGTTTCTTAGCTTATTTCCATTATATATAATACTTGCTGATGGTTTTAGATAAATGCTACCTATTATTTTAAGGAAGACTCCATTTATTCCTATACTTTCTAGTGTTTTTAATAGGAATGGGTGTTTTCTTTTGTCAAAAGCCTTTTCTGCAACTATTTAGATAATCATATGGTTTCTACTAGTTTTGTTGTTGATGTGATCAATTATACTGTTAGTTTTCCCTAATATTGAAGCATCCTTGCATTCCTGGAATAAATCTTACCTGATCAAAGTGTATTATTCTTGTGATAAGTTGCTGTAGTCTTTTTGCTCATATTTTATTTAAAATTTTTGCATCTATATTAATGAGGTAAATTGGTGTATAATTTTCTTTGTCCATTTTGTCTCTTCTTGATTTAGGCATCAGTACCATATTTATGTCATGAAAAGAATTCAGTAGGACTCCTTCTTCCCCAAATTTCCCGAACAGTTCATAAAGTGTTGGAATCAAATTTTTTTTAAATGTATAATAGAATTTGCTGGTAAATCCATCTGGCCCTGGACATTTTTTACTAGGGAGTTCACAGCTGATTAGTACCATTTCTTTTTCTGAGATGGAGTTATTTAAATAATTTACTTCCTCTTCAGTTAGTCTGGGCAACTTATATTTTTGTAAGCATTCATCCATTTCTCTAAATTGCTAAATTTATGTGCATGGAAGTGGACAAAATAATTCCTAATTATTGCTTTGATTTCCTCTTCATTGGAGGTAGATTCCTCCTTTTCATTTTTGATACTCATAATTAGGTTTTCTTTCTTTATATTTATCGTATTGATGAAAGGTTTATCAATTTTATTGGTTTTTTTTTCATAAAATCAGCTCTTAGTTTTATTTATTAATTCAATAGTTTTCTGAATTTCAATTTTATTAATCTCCCCTTTGGTTTTCATTATTTCTAATTTAGTATTAAATTGGGGATTTTCAATTTTTTTCTTTTTCTAGCTTTTTCAGTGGCATTACCAATTTATTGATCTCCATTTTCTCTTTTATTAATTTATGCATTCAGAGATATAAAATTTCTCTAAGAACTGTTTTTGCTGCATCCCATAAGTTTTGGTCTTTTGTCTCATTAGGGTCATTCTCTTGAATGAAGTTACTGATTGGGTTTATAATTCCTTTTTAGATCCACTTCTTCTTGTTTTTTTTTTTTGGAGGTGAGAGGTGTATCAACAATGAAGTATTCACAATGCGTACAGTAACTATAAGTATGCTGATATGGTTTTTAATCACAAAATATAACAGGCTC
This sequence comes from Pseudochirops cupreus, assembly GCA_028627135.1. Taxonomy (NCBI): domain Eukaryota; kingdom Metazoa; phylum Chordata; class Mammalia; order Diprotodontia; family Pseudocheiridae; genus Pseudochirops; species Pseudochirops cupreus. The sequence continues at coordinate 92,303,601 of CM053580.1, forward strand.
TCTACATGGGACATATAGATAGAGCATTTATTCAAATACCAGAAAATTGAGACCCCCAGACCAGAAAGTCAAAACCAACAAAGTAGTTGTGAAAATGGTACATGTAGTTAATGCAGTAAACACCCACATTCTCAGGGCTTCAAAACCAGACAAGCTACATCAGGAAAAGATTCTCCTGTCCTCACTCACACAGTTGTTCAGTGTCAAGCCAGCTCCCTCCCAGCAGCTCTAGTCCCTCAGAGTTCCTGTCCCTGGAAGTCCTCAGCAAGAGTCCTTAGCAGAGATTCTGGCAGGCTCAAAGAAAAAGGAGTTCGTGCCACAACCACAGACACTATTGCTGCTTCTTGTCACCATGGCACGGACTATAGATTGGCTACAGCTTTCTCTTGCTCTACTCCTTCCTGTTACATCAATGAGTTCAAAGGGCATGGAAGATCTTCAAATCCCAGTATCATTACAGGAGGGCACGGCAATTGGAGTTAATTCACTTGCCCAAGGTCACACAGCTGGTAACTATTAAGTGACTGAGGCCAGATTTGAATTCAGGTCCTCATTACTTCATGGCCGGTGCTCTATTCACTGTGCCACCAATGTGCCCCTTGACCCACTTATTCTTTAGGATTAAATTATTTAGTTTCAAAGGAGTTTTTGTCTATCTTTCCACGGCCCTTTATTGCATATAATTTTTATGGCATCATTATCTGAGAAGTATATATTTACTTTTCTGCCTTTCTCCATTGAATTGTGATGTTTTTTATGCCTTAGTCCACAGTCAATTTTTGTCTATTTGCCATGTACTGCTATAAAGATGATATATTCCTTGTTATCCCCATTCAGTTTTCTCCAGAAGTCTATCGTATCAACCCTCTCTAAAATTCTATTCACCTCAGTAACTTCTTTCTTGTTTATTCTAAGGTTAGATTTATCAAATTCAGAGAGGGGGAGATTGAGGTCCCCCATAAGTATAGTTTTCCTATCTATTACTTCTTCTAACTCCCTTAATTTCTCCTCTAGGAATCTGGATGCTGTTCCTCTTGGTGCATAAATGTTTAGTAATGATATTGCTTCATTTTTGATGGTGCCTTTTAGAAGGATACAGTTTCCTTCCTTATCTCTTTTAAATAGCTCTATTTTTGCTTTTCCTTTATCTGAGATAAGAATTGCTACCCTGCCTTTTTTTTTTTACTTTAGCTGAAGCATGATATATTCTACTCCAGCTTTTTACCTTTAACCTATGTGCATCCCCTTGTTTCAAATGTGTTTCTTGAAGACAGCATATTATAGGAATATGATTTTTAATACATTCTGCTGTCTGCCTCTGTTTTATGGAAGAGTTCATCCCATTCACATTTATGGTTATAGTTACTATCTGCATCTTTCCCTGAATCATCTTCCCTGCCTTGTTTATGTTTTTATTTCTTCATTCTCCCTTCCCTCCTTA
>CM053580.1:92305541-92327034 GCA_028627135.1 Pseudochirops cupreus
TTTTTTTTTGCCACTGAATTGTATGTTTTCTTAACTTTTGACTGGTCAACCTTAAATCATCTAAATGGTAGCTTTCATCTTTGCCTCTTCAGAATTTCATAACCCTAAATATCAAAGACTCTTTCCTTGGATATAAGTTAAATGTCTTTTGCTATAACTTTGTTTTTTTTTTATCATCTTATGTCCATAATAGAGGAGTGTCAGTATGCATTATTATTGTTTCAAAATATATTATACCTTGTTCACTTTTGTTGTGGATTTAAGGGGAAAAAGCAGAATGATTTCTTGCTCCATTGTGTCATTTTGTAGAATAAAATAAATAAGGAAAATGGAGAAGCTTGATCCCTGGAGGTTATTCATTAGAAACTGATTTGATGAAAAAAAAATAGGAGTTATATTATCAGTGATTCCTCTACTTGTTTTTAATACTGGATAGAGTATTCCATATACATTTGAGATGAGTTAATTAAACATCCATTTTAATTAGTAATGATAAATAATATGCAAATAAGAGATATGCAGATGTTCTCAGTACTATTTACCATTTTTGGTATAAGTAATTAAGAAGCAAATCTAGAATGATAATTATTTCTTACTCCTAGAAATGTTTATCTTGCTCTGAATTTCCCATTTGGTTTTGTTGGCTATTTTTCAGTGGTTTAAAAAAGATTTTGTAAAGATTTAATTTTCTATGAAAGAAGATTTTGGTATCCTGTAATCATTCACAGAGTATAGCAATATTATTCCAATGAAAAGGTACATTTTCAATATATTGAGAAAGATCCTGCAGACTACCATTTTAACCTTTTGTTTCTGAACTTCAAAGAGTGGAAAATTGAATCTTGTGTAGAATGAAATATGTTGATCAGTTGGCTGAGCCAACAGGAGGTCTAAGTATTTAGTTGTGCTGGGCGCCTGATAATGTCATAATAAATTTTTCTTCCTTTTTGATTGCGGCCATGTAGCCATCCAATTTAAGTAAAAACAGTCAACATTGAGTATTGTTCATTTGGTCTCTATTTATTATCTGGCCAGGGGAAATCTGTTTTCTATGTGTGTGCAAAAAGCAAAGTCATTTGGCTCTGCAAAGAAAATGTCTAAATGCCCCAAGCCAAAGATAAACAGGAAAATGACAAGGCTTCAGTATCATTCAATGCCATTTATGCCTTGGCTACAGCCTCACATTAAAAGTCAGCTAAATTATTGTCCAGTTTTAGTTCAGTGGTTGGAAATAAATTACTCGCACATCTCCTGTGAATTAAGTTATCCCTATGCATACGTATAAATCAAACAGAAAGGAAGGAAATTACCCCTCAAATGCTTACAGAACCATATTCTTCATTCATAATAACACACATTTCATCTACAGAAATTTAATAGTGTAGTACAGTTAATATGTTTCAAAGATGACCTTATAACATTCAAGATTATTAACTATACCAAATCAGAGCTGTGATTCTGGGCTGCCAGTTTCTCTGGAAGATGCCAAAGCCATATGATAGGACAATTTAATACCAAAGGGCTAACTTCTTGAAATACATAAGGTGTCAGCCTCTATCTGTTTTCAGATATCCATTGTTTATTTTAATTTTCCTTTTGCCAAAAAATCCATGAATGAGAATCATAATATTAAAGTACTTTTGTGCTAGTAACTTTATCTCCAACAAGGATTAAATTAGTGCTGGTTCAAAGAAATCTTTAACTGCTTTAAATTACTGTCCTAGCTTAAGGGCTAATGCTAGGACCATTTAAAAATTTACAGCTATTTTGGAATATTCCACATCCATGGTTTTGCTTAAAAGAAAAAAAAACTACATTCAGGGGATAGGAAACCTAGTTTAAGTTCTCTCATGTCTTCTCGAAGTTATTTGTATGACCTTGAGTTATTCAGATCAGTGAACTTTTTTGCAACAAGTTTAACTGGTCCAGGTGCTTAACCTTTCCGGGACTCAGTTCCTTAATTTGTAAAATAACCCAAGTTGATCTGAAAAGTCTTTTCCAATCTAAAGTTTCTTATCCTATAGACAAATAGTTGTACTCACAGTTTTGTTTTTGTATGTTTTTAATTTCCCTGCCCCCAGTGATATTTTAAGCCAGTGCTGGCTTTTAATGATTTTTTTCTCCTTCTAACTATTTGGCTATGACATAAGACATTATACACCTCTTTTAATACACTTTCCAATTTTTCAATGTTAATTTTGAATCATCCATCATTGGTGGACTGGTTTCTTAAACAACTTTCTAACAGTTATGTCCAAAAATGTACTTTCTTGTCTCAGAGTGAGTAGCAGGTTCACTTTCTCTAGAAATATGAAGTTCTAGATAGGATTCTTGCTAATATATAGGTTAGACTAAATGATATCTGTGGTCCTTTCCAACTCAGAGATTATGCGATCAGTTAGTGACCTTTACTTTTATAAATTATGGGAGCAGGTTTTAAAAGAACCAACAAATATAAGTACAATTGAGGTTCCTTTTAAATAATTAACCCATTATCAATTAATCTAAACTTCCTTATATACTTGTTTTATCTCACATCTGATTTGTTTTATGGTATTTTTGTTATACATAGGACATAGCAGAAGAGGAATATCTGGGTAGCCAAGAGGTCTTGGGTACCAGGGAAGTCAGGATAGGAAGAATCAGGTTAACGTATATTAATAAGACATAAGCAGGAATTGGAAAAGCATATGTGGGATGGTGAATAAAAAATAGATACTAAGATGCCCTATAAACTTAGGAAAAAGGATTGTCTTCGTTTAATTCTTCGTGATGTATTTCTCTGAACCTGGACCCATAAATGTTCATCATAGCCAGGAGGAAGTCAAAGAATTGAAGGTGAAGCTCTTCCTTTCTTAACCAGCCAAATCCTAATGCCTAAGAAAGAAGGCTCATTCTCTGGGGAAGGAAATCAGTAAACTCTGGGATCTAGGACTAGAGATAGTAAAGAGTGGTCTCAAACTGAAACATAAGAGGGAAAAGATATAGGATCAATGAAAGTTGAAGTCTGATGACTAGTTAGCATACCAGAGTTGTATAATTAGCGGCACATTGCTTACTACTCCTAACTTACACAGTCAGTGTTTAATCTTGGGGCAGTTTCCCAAATGAAACTCTTTGATTTATGGTGGCCACCACCACCTTCCTCAGAGATTAAGCAAGGAAATTTCAGCATAGTTACTGGCTAGGGTAGGTATCCTCAGATGTATGTACAAGAGGGCCAAGCACTCATCTCATGATGATACTGTGCCCCTTAAATTTCAACATTTTTTGCCAGTGTGATTTTTCCTGCCTGGATTGTCAGGTTAAAGTTATTTTTTTTTCCAGAGATTATATAACCTTTCAAAGAGGTTCAGCAATGTTCTAGGACTGTATGTGATTAGAATGGTATCACTGATATAAATGCATCTTTAAATAACTTCATTATCAGTTGGGAGTCTACCCCAATTTTTCTATGTAAGTAACATAGAATTTTGGCTAATATTTATTTGTCTTTTTGTTAAATTCCTCTCCTGATTTTTAAAGTTAGATGGTCATTGTATAGGGTTGTATTTATTCTTATGTTTCAAAAAATTTTGAATGATTTTGTTATATGAATAACATTTTGTTGTAATAAAATCTGTATGTTATGGTTTCCATCATTTTCCCCTTAATCAATACACAGTAGGTCAAATGGGATCTTATATTCCCTATTTACATCAGTTACTTGTGAAATTGTGAAGATGGGGTATTGTTTGCATATTGTTTGCACTCATATTGTTTGCAAAAATCAACATGTTCTCTCTTCAAGGATAGCATCATTTTTTAAAAAGCATGCAGTTAATATGATTTATCATTGTGGGAGTTTCCCTTCAGAAATCTGTACAGTTAGACTAATGATTTAAAGCTAAGTTCTGTAACACCAATGTGATATTTACAGCACCTGCAGCAGCTAAGAAAATTCTGGCATCATTCTGAATCACAAAATGTTACAGATACGCCACATGGAAGACAGAATCAATACATTTATTCAAACACCAGAAAGTCAAACCCATCACAGTAGCCAAGAAGTTGGTACATATTACCAATGCAGTGAGCACCAACATTCCTAAGTCTTTGCTCTGTCAGATCTTCAAAAGAAAACAGACTCCATTAAGCCAAAAAGCCTCTCTCTCATTCATTCTAGCTGCTCTACTTCAGCTCTGCTTGCTACCAGATCTGCTCATGTTCTCTTCTACTCATTCCTGACCCATCCTTTCAGCAAAATTCCCACCATGGGCTCTGTGATTGCATTTATTATATATATAGGGCAGGGAAGGTCTTCAAATTCCCTTAGGCCTATCAAGGGACAAAGAAGATGTTCAAATTACCATTGCTGTTACATTTGGCCCCAAGATCTTTCATGTCCCTTACATAGGTCAATGCAGCTTTAGGGGTAACTGGTATCAACAGAAATTTAAGGCAATATAACAGGGAAAACACACAATAAATATAGAAAACAATATCTTAGGGTGGATCTTGAGCATAAGCACCCCATCATTCCCTTCAAATGAATGGGATCCCAAATCTTGGGGTAAGGATGGAAGGTCTCTTCTTTTATGGCTACTTCCTGCTGAAATTGGACATAGTGCTGTCCCTGTTCCAAGAGGTCCCATTCGAGAGGTCAGTTCTTTAGCAGGCATCTGGAGCATGGTCAATGCCAGGTCCTGGGGTAACACATCACTGTCATGGACAGGGGGTGACGTCCAGCTTAAGCAATCAGGCATCTACAGGTGGAGGGTACCAAACATGCAGGAAACAAATTTAGAAAACAAAATGAACAGACAAAAAGTGAAAAAGAAACATGGAGACAGTAATTAGAAGCAGGGTAGATATAGGGTCACACATATTTCTGGAGTCGATGTATCCACTATCACAACCTCATTCAGGATGGAATATATGAGTTAAGGGTACAATTTGATAATCATCTCCTGAATGAACAATACTTACTGGATTCTTTCGCATGTGATACTTTCTGCAGTCTTTGTAACATCAACTGACTCCCTTTTTACTAATATTTTAGCTCTCATTTTTATTTTATCAGTAGAACCAAACCCTTTAGTTACTCTGATAGATATTTCAGAAGGTTAGTCAATTTTCACTAGGGGTATTGTTTCATAAGCAATAATGATCACTTGAACTATTCTATCATTCTTACAAAATTGTATAAATTCTTCACCTAAATTTTGGAATGTCACAATAATTTCCCCTTGATAATTAGAATCTATTACTCCAGCCAATGCATGTATTCCTCTAGCTGCTAATCCTGATTTAGGTAATATATGCCAAAAATGATTTTTAGGGATTCTTATACAAATTCCAGTAGAGATCTCTCTTATTTCTTCTCTGTCCAACCAAAAGTATTCTAAACAATGTAAATCATATCCTGTTGAATGAGTCATTCCTGGATTCTGTGATAGGACATCTTGTCTCACAGTCCAATACACAATGTTTGGGATCTTATGTGTTTGCTGTTTTCTAATTTGCAGATTTGGGGGCATCATTCTGCACTTTCTCTCAATTGTCTGTTGTTCAAATTACATAAAGCAGTGAACAAATTATCTTTCCAATATTGATAAGAATTATTAGAACTTAACTTCCTTAACTGTTATTTCAAAAATCCATTCATCCTTTCAATTAATCCAGATGTTTGTGAATAATATGGACTATATAGAATATGGAAAATGAAATATCCATTCTGTGTTGTTTAATATAAAATATCTCTTTATTTCACTACCTTTGAAATTTGACCATTTGTCACATTGAATCTTCATTAGGGTTCTGTAATATAGACTTATGAGATCTGGAGTTTTATAAGAGTTTTTCTGGGTTGGATTCTTATAAGGACAAACCATTAGTACACCTGAATAGGTATAAACACAAGTCCATATAAATTTGCAACTTTTATCTTGAGGTAGGGGTTTACCTTAATCTATTTGCCAAATTTGATCTGGAACTTTTCTGTTTCTATCTCTCCAGTTACTACCAGAGGTACAGTTCATTCTTTTTCTAGTTGACATTTATGACATTCCTCTGCTATTTGTTTTTAACAATGAATGTGAGATACTAATACCTTGATCTTGTGCCCACCTGTGTGGCCTGAACCCCTAAGTGGCCAGCCATTTGATGGACCTATTTAGCTAGTAACAGATCATCAGTTGGCTTCAGAGTAGGGACACTGTGTTCAGCCACAATCTTTGCTAGTTGATCACTGTGTACATTGTACTCATGTTCTGGTATGGTGAGGGCCATGTGAGCATCTACATAAAAAATTGACAAATTAGTAGCCAAAGATGTGTCCCATATATCTTCCCATAATTCTTTGTCCCAGACTTGTTTGCCACGAATTTCCCAATTTTAATTTTTCCACATAAGCATCTATGTAGCTGAACTATTAGCTACCACCCATAGATTAGTAAATATATGATACTACTCTCCTTGTTCAGTTTCATTTGCTTGATATACTGTCATAAATTCAGCATATTGATCACTTTCACCTGTCCCAGGACTTCTCAAGTCCTCCCATTTTGTGGATTATAGGCTACTAGTGTACATTATGCCCAAAATATTTAGCTTTCCCATCAGTAAACCACGAACATTTCTTTTGTTTTCCACTTAATCCATCACATCCATCATTCCATTTTATCAAGGACTGTACCAACTGTCGCTTTGGTTGAAGGGGTGTATCATTTCCCTCAGTATATAGATTCATTTAAAGCAGAGATTGCACTTTTACCTGTTTTAGCTCTATTTTGAATATAACACTTATGTTTAATTATGCTAGTCTCTTATGCATGTCCAATTCTAAGGGAAGCCTGGGTACTTGTTACCGAGGTCGTAATTGGAATTCCAGGTATTAATAGTACTTCATGGCCCATAGTGAATTTTTCAGTCTCTACCAAAGCCAAATATGCTGCTAACAACTGCTTTTTAGAAAGGAAATATTCAACTCCAGATGTAGGTAATTTCCCAGAACAAAATCCTAAGGTACATTTTGATTTTGTTGTTTTTGCCATAAACTTCCATTTGCATAATCATCCTGTACAATCACTTGTAATTCCACTGAGCCACTTTGCATAGGCAATAAATCTAGGGCCAACTGTATAGCAGCCTTGGCTTCTTTAAAAGTTTTACTTTGTTCAAATCCCCAATCAAATTCATATTTCTTTTGAATAACTTTAAATAAGTGTTTCAAAATAAGTCCTAGATGCTAAATGTGGTGTCTCCAATTTTCAAATAATCCTACAAACTTTTAGGTCTATTTCTTATTGGTAGGGATAGGAAAATGCTGAATCTTTTGTCAGACTTGCAGAAGAATCTCTTGCAGCCTCTTATTCCATTGTGTACCCCAGAATTTTATGGTTTCAGCTGGCCCTTAAAGCTTTGCAAAGTTAATTTCTCAACCCTTTACTTTTCATAAATTCAATTAAAACCATCAAACTCTCTGTATCATAATATCATCTATGTAGTGGGTATGTTGTATACCAGGTAGCTCTAATTCATCCAAATGTTCAGTCACCATCCTATAGCAAAAAATGGGTCTATGCAGATATCCTTATTGTAAGCCTAGAAAAGGATATTATCTGACCTGTCAAGTGAAAGCAAACTGGTCACATTGTTTAGAATCCATTAGGATAATAATAAAGGCATTGGCTAATTCAAAACTGTGTACCAAATCCCTTCCTCTTTCTGCATCCTTTCTGTTAAGGTCACTGTATTTCAATTAGCAACATACAAGGGGGCAGGCACCTTATTCAGTTATCTATAAGCCACTTTCATTCTCAATGTCCCATCTGACTTTTGTACTGGTTAGACAGGCTTATTCCATCAAGTGGTTGTAGGGAGTAACGTTAATGTACCAACATATTCCTTTGTTGTATTAGTGATTTCATCTTGCCCACCTTGACACATGATACTGCTTTAAAGGAATTACTTCAGAAAGTTCAGGTAAAGTCGTTGGGTCCATTTTTATTTTTCCCACTAAAACCGAATGTATACCTATCTTCCTTACCGTAAATTGATATCTCACCTCAGGTAAATTTAGAGTCATACCTCTCAGTATATCTATTTCAATGATGTATTCAGTAATGGGTACAATTACCACAGTATACTCTTTCATAGATAATTGTCCAGTTTTCATCATTAGTTTAACTTTTCTGGCTATTTCAGTCCCTCCCAGTCCTGTGATGGTAATAGGAGTTCCATGCTTAAACTTATCAGGTTTTCCATAGATAATGGGGTCTAAACCTCAGTATCTATTAATGCCCTAGCTACAAGAGTTGACCCATTTTTCCAATATATTGTTAAACCAATGGAAGGTCTGTAATCTCTTCTGTGTATTTCTTTAATCTGGGCTGGGCTTTGGTCTATGTCCTATTTTCCTGAATGTGTAACAAACTTGGATACAAAGATTCAGGAGGTGAAGAGGCAGTTCCTATTTCAATTCATACTGCCCTATTCAGTCTAAAATTATCTTTTTCTTGGGGCATATTATATATGTCATTAGTTGGAGTAACATCTATTATTCTAAAATCTATCCCTGTTCTTGAAAGAGCAGTAAACATTTCTTTTCTTACCCATCTATTCTTACTGTGAAATCTGCTGGCTATTTACTCTTCTCTCTTGAGGAAATTTAACTTTTCCCCATTCCCCTAAGTCACTTAATTGTGAAATATTATGCAGCACCCTTGAAAGAGAGTGTCCTATTTCCCCAATTAATAGAGTCAGAATTAGATGCTTATAAGCAGGAGGAGTCATCTTCACTATTATAATTTTATGAGGAACTAACTGATAAGGTGGTATCACAGTACAGGCCTGGGCTTCTGATCATAATTGCAGTCTTCATTACATCCTTCTTTAACTTTCTCATAGAGTCTCTAAGCAAATACCAGAGTCTATTTCCATCAGGCCACATAGAGTCAGCAGAATATTGCTTATTGCATTGCTCTCCAGGTAAACCTAACATATTAGTTGCATTGTTATCTCCTTGCATATGGTAATCCTAAAAGATTGCTGTTCAAAATTATTCTGACTAATACCTATGAATTTCAATCAATCCATACTATCTACCCATACTCCTCTGGCCCCCTTTGTCTCTGTTTCTCACCTTCCAGGACACTAATGGTTCTCCCATTCTTTGGGTAAATTCAACTTAATATATTGGTAACCTCTTGTTAACTGAAATATCTCCAAATCTCTGAGTTCTGCCTTCTGCAGCCTCAGTTCCCAGCTTTCACAGAGCCCTGTGCTTTTAGCCCATTCTCTTTCTGGGGAGCAATAAGGTAAGGCCTCCCCTCCTGTAATATCCATTCCTCTTTCTAAAACCCTCCTTCATACAAATAGAGGTCTGATATTTCACGATCCCATCCTCATCGACAAATATGATGTGAATGTAATATTCACAGTGCTCATGGAAGTCATGAATATCCTGGCATAGTTATGAATCACAAAATGTAACAGACACTCTAAATGGAAGACAGAACCAAAATATTTATTTAAACACCAGAAAGCTGAGTCCCTACACCAGAAAGCCAAATTCATCATAGCAAATAAGAAGTTGGTACACATTACCAATGCAGCATGCAGTGACATGCCCAAGCCTTCCTTCTGTCAGACCTTCAAAACCAAACAGGCTCATTTAAGCAAAAAATGCCCCTCTCTCACTCACGTTAGCTGTTCTGCGTCAGCTCACCCTGTTCCCAGTTCAGCTTGTGCTCCCTTCTGCTCCTTCCTGATCACCCTTCCTGTTATACCCTTTCACCAAGCTCCTTCCACTGTGGGCTCCATGTGATTACATTTGGCCTATTAAGGACAGGCAAGGTCTTCAAATTCCCTTAGGCCTATTAAGGACTGGGAAAAATCTTCAAATTCTCATTATCATTACAAGTTACAAATTAGTAAAATAGAAAAAGAATAAAAAATGAGAAAAATATGTGTTGCAAAATAGAAAGACACTATGAGCTATTGAAAATAGGTCATGGAAATGATAGTGACAATTATTATAATAATTTTACTCAGAAGGTAATCCAATACAAATTAACTGAAACAGCACTTAGAACAAAAAAGCTCCCAAGCACCTTATTTAGTAAATATTTTATTTACTTGCCCACCAAAAGGAAGGTTGGTTGCCAAATAATAAAATTGACATAGAGTAAAAACATATTTGAACAAACTTACAAAAAAAGGTCCATTGGTAATTACTAGCATTAGCATCACTTAGAAAAGAGAGAAGCATTGGAGACTAAACTTAGTTAAAGAAAGTTTGGCAAGATATGTTAATTGGCTAAGACAGGACAGAGATAAGATGGCAGATTAGTAGCAGTCACCCAGTTGAACTATCTCAATATTTTCTTCCAAAAAACTTTAAAATAATGGTTCAAATGAAATTTTGAAGGAGCACAGACAACAAAAGGTTGAGTTAAGATGTTTTTTCCCACCTAAGAAAACTTAAGAGATGAGCAGGAAAAGTTTATGGCACCAGGAAAGAGGCTTGTGTAGAGCTCACACATGGCAAAAGGAGCAGCTCAAGATCTCTCAGCCTAGAAACAGTATTGGGGTGGGATAACTGGTTAGAAAGAGATTACAGAGCACCCTTTGATGGCACTATATATAGATGGTTCTGAGTGCCAGCTCTATTGCTCATACACAATTCCAGATCACAGTTGCAGGACAGAGAGGAGCGCCAGTTGTCAGTCACAAGATAGTAAGGACCCTGGTTACAGCATCAAAACAAAGAACAATACTAGCACTTGTGGCTACAGGGGACCAGGAGCCCTTCCTGAGTGAAGACAATAGTCAAGACCAGGAGAACAATAACTACACCTAACCACATCACCTTGGAAGAAACAATAACTTACTGACCCTTAAGAACTCACTATGAAAACAGCATTATGAAAAGCCTGAAGCTTGGGACAGTGCCTCATCAAACTCAGGTTAGCAGAACCCAACTTCAGCCTAAAATGTCAATTTTTTGGTGGAAAATTTTCTGTAAAAATGATCAAACAACAATAAAAAAGAATTTGTTTATAAAAAGCTACTTCAGTGTCAGGGGAAACCAAACTTAGAAGGAGAAAACAATTTGAAAATAGCAACAAAAAGCCCCCCAAAATAATGCTAATTGGACCTAAACCCATCAAGAGTTCCTGGAAGAGTTCAAGAAAGAGATGAGTGGTAGAAGGAAAATTGGGAAAAGAAATTAATATAATGAGAAAAATTATGAAAAGAAAATTAATGGCTTGGTAACTGAGACATAAAAATCACTGAAGAAAAAAATAACATTTAAAAAGAAATTGGCCAAATTTTAAGAGGCACAAAAATCCACTGAAGAGAAGATCACCTTAAAAAGCAGAATTGACCAAATGTAAAAGAAAGTATAAAAATGTACTGAATAACATATTTACTTAAAAATCAAATTGGGCAAGTGAAAGCTCATGTTCCCTGAGACATCAAAAAACCAATAAAATAAAGTCAAAAGAATGGAGGAAGAAAGAAAATGTGAAATTTCTCATCAGAAAAATGATTCATCTTGAAAATATATTGGAGATGAATAATTCCAGAATTATTGGACCAGGTAAAAGTCATGATCAAAGAAAGAAACTTAGACATCATACTTCAAGTTATTATTTTAAAAATCTGGGCTGATATTTCAGATATAGAGGGTAAAATATAAATAGAAATATATATATATGTGTATATATATATATATATATTTCTTATCAATTTATGTAAATGATTCCAAAATTAAATCTCTGAGGAATATTATAACTAAGTTACAGAGCTCCCATGTCAAAGAGGAGACACTTCAAGTAACCAAAAAGAAAAAAAAAATTGAAATACAGTGAAACCCCAGTCTGGATCACACAACATTTAGCACCTTCCACAATAAAGGAGCAAATGACTTGAAATATGATATTCTGGAAGGCAAAGGAGCTGGGATTACAACCAAGAATAATTAATCCCGCAAAATAGAATGTAATTCTTCATGACAAAAATAGCTGTTTAATGAAATAAATAACTTTTTTTAAGTACTTCTGATGGAAAGATCAGAGATGAATAGAAAATAAGTAATATGTAAGTATTAATGTAATGTAATGTAAGTAATAAGTAAAATAGAAAATGAAGTAATATGAAAAATAGATATACTTTTTCTCTGATAAAAGACTCATTTCTCTAATACATACTGTCAAATACATGAAAATAAAAGTTATCTCCAATTTATAGCCAAAGAATATAAGCAGGCTGTTTCTGAAGGATAAATCAAAGTTAACTGTAGTCATATAAAAATACTTTAAATCACTATTTTAATACAAATGAAAACAACTTTGAGGTACCACCCCACACCATTCAGCAATGACAAATAATGGAGGGAATGATGGGAAAAATAGGTCATTAGTAAACTACTGGTGGAGTAGTGAACTGGTCTAACTATTCCAGAGAACAAATTGAGACTATGCCCAAAGGCAATAATACTGTGCAAAATCTTAGACCCAACAATGCCACTACTAGGTCTGTATACCAAAGAGATCAAAGTAAAATGAAAAAAAAATATATAAAATACACACACATATATGAATATGTGCATATATGCATCTTTGTTTTGTGATAGCAAAAACAATGGAAAGCAAAGTGTTGCTCATCAATTAGGGAATGGCTGAACAATTGTTGTATATAATTCTGATGGAATACTATTGTGTTATAAGAAATTACTGGGATGGTTCTGGTTTTAGGAAAAAGATAATGCAGCAAGACTCATGTGGACTGGTGCAAATTGAAATTGAGAAGCAAGTTATCATTACAACAGAACAGCAAATGTAATGATGATCATCTCTGAAATTCTTGGATATTGGGATTAATACAATAATCTAAGATAATTTAAAAGATTCATTGTATGCTTCCAGAGAGAAAACTGAAAAAATCTGGGTGCATATTGATGTATAATTCCTCACTTTACTTTTTTTGCTTTTGTGAAAAAGGCTATAACAGAAATATGTTTTACATGATATCACATGTATAATTTACATCCTTTTGTGTTCCACCTGAAGGGAGGGGGGAGAGGGTTTGCAGTAGGAAGGGAGATAATTGGGATCTTAAAAGTTCAAAAAGAAAATAATGTTAAAAATAAATATCAAAAATATTTTAAAACAATATGCAACTAAACAGTCATTTCAAGGGCATTCAAGGAAGAAAATAAAATGATGATAAAGGAAAAATGGAAAATATAAGTTAAAAAGCAAATACAGCAAAATCTGTCATATTTGAACCATAATGTCATGGTTATGAATGTGATTATTGAAGATAGAGAAATGCATTAAAAAGAAGAGAGAAAAAAGTCAGATTGTAATAAGTATACATAGAAGAAATTTATGCCTGTGATGACATAGTTATAAGGGTTTTGAGGGATAAATGTACAAGGATATAAATCTGAAAGAGGAGAAAATTAAAATGATGTGGAAAGAAAATGCAGATGTTACTAACACAGAAAAAAGGTGATTTAAATTTTACTATCTGCCGATATACAGGCCTATCATTCCATCAATATACAAACTTTAGGGGACAAACTGAATAGTTCATAATAAAATATCATTTGTCACTTGTTCTAACTTCAGTGTCAATAACAACCTTATCCAGTTTTGTACTGTCAATAATCCTGACTTGTCCAATACCTAATCCACCTACACCTCTTTTTCTTATTTGATATTTTATTTTCCCAAATTACATGTAAAAACAATTTTAACATTTTTTTTTCAAATTTTGATTTCCAATATTCCCAGGAGTTTGCTTTTTCAGATCTCTTTTGAGTGGTGCATGGTGAGTTTTTTTTTTCTATTTTTATTTTACCCCCTAGTTCTAGAACATCAGTGTATTTTTCCTTTATAATTTCTTGAAATATGGTACCTAGACTATTTATTTGATCATGACCTTCAGGTAGTCCAATAAGTCCTAAATTATCTCTGGGGGCAGTATTTTCCAAGTCAGTTGTTTGTTCAAAGGGGTTTCACATTCTCTTCTATTTTTTTTATTCTTTTGATTTTGTTTGAATGCTTCTTATCTTGATGTCTCATAAAGTCATTTGCTTCTACTTGCCCAATTCTGACTTTTAAGGATTGAATTTCTTCAGTGAGCTTTCGGGCCTTCTTTTCCTTTTAGCCAATTCTACTTTGGAAGGAGTTCTTTTCAGTGGATTTTTATACATCTTTTTTCTACTTGGCCAATTCTGCTTTGCAAGGCATTCTTCTCTACATTGGATTTCTGTGCTCCTTTTACCATTTGGTCTATAGTGTTTTTTAAGATGTTTTCTTCAGGTTTGTTTGTTTTTGAGCTTCCTTTACCAAGCTGTTGACTTTTTCATGGTTTTCTCGCATCCCTTGCATTTCTCTTCTCAGTTCCTCTATTGCTCTTACCTGGCTTTTAACATTCTTTTTGAGCTCTTCCGCGGTCTAAGAGCAATTCATATTTTTCTTTGAGGATTTGGATGCAGGTATTTCAACTTTGCTATCTTCTTCAGACTGTGTGCTTTGATTTTCATTCTCATTCTAGTAGCTTTCCATAGTCAAAATGTATTCCCCCTGCTGTGGTTTCCTCATTTATGAGCCTATTTCTTGACTTAACTTTATGCTAAATTGGGGGTCTGCTTCCCAATTGGAGGTGACATTGTCCCAAGCTTCAGGTTTTTTGTGCAGCTGTTTTCAGAGGTAATTCTGAGAACCTGTAAGTTTTGGGCTTTTCCAAGGTGATACGATCTAGAGAGAAGTGTGTTTCCTACACTCTAGCACTGTGCACTGGTTTGTGAGTGACCAAAAGGATACTTTTCAATCCCAGAACTAGGACCAGGGTCCCTATTTCCCTGCAGCTGCAAGCTTTCTTTTGCTAGTGCTTCTCCTTGCACTGGGACTAAGACCTGGGTCTGCAATCCCAATCTTAGTATGGGCAATGTAGCAGAGTCCTGCCCCTGGTACCTGCAAAGTGACCCCTGTAAATCTCCTGATCCATTGTCTGACTCCTTGTCATCTGTGGGCTGAGATCTGGAAAATACCATTACTGCCACTGATTCAGTCATCCCAGGGCCTGCTCCTGGTTTTCTTGGGCCCCATCTGCATCGACATAGACTGTGCTGGATTGCACTCATCTCTTACCCTGGTGCAACTGACCTTTCCTTCTGACCTTCTAAGTTGTCTTGAACTGGAAAAGTTGTTTCACTCTGTCTTTTTATAGGTTCTGCCACTCCAAAATTTGTTTACAGACATTATTTAAAGGTGTTTGGAGGGCTTTGGTGAGAGCTCAGGTAGGTCCCTGCCTTTACTCTGCCCTCTTGGATCCTCAAACCTCTTTCATAAACCAGAAGTTTATTGCTCTTTCCTAGGAATTTGTTTGCCTAAATACTGCTAGAATAATAACTGCCCTACTTGAGACTGGAAGTAAACTCAACCCCAGATGGACACTATCCAGCAATTATTTGGTAATATTTTCCCAATATAAGTCAAGAACAGAGGCTAATGGTAAATACTACTGTGACTCACAGGAACTCAGGGTATGTCCTCCAAGTAGTCCTGCCAATATATATTTGGTTTATTGTTCTGGGATCCCCTGAATTCTCAATAAGGGTATTGGACTACATAATTCTCTTGCACATTGACAAATAACCCCTGCAATGTATATTTTAATAGAAGTTGATACTTATACATTTAGCAATTATGGAACCGTTTGCATATGGAAAACCTAGAAGTTTGGATGAAATGGAAAAAAGCAAAAAGAGAAGAAAAAAAGTCAATGTACAAGTATGAAACATGTGTGGAACAGGTGGTTTATTCCCATACAATGAAAGAGATGCTAAAACATAATTATAGAAGGCTGAGAACAGAATTCTATACCTTATAACTATTAGTAGAATCATTTGAGATAGAAATAATTAAACCTAATTGGACACAATGTGCAAGACAGTTACTTAGTTTACTTTTTTAGCTACTTAGTTACATTGTCAAATAGACAAATGAGAGCCAATAAGGATTTTTTTTTCTAGTTGCCACCCACTGCACTGCTCACACTTGTCTTATCTGGGGTCCAATCTTTCTGTTGCTGCTCTATCCATGATTGTTTGGGTAGATGTTAAATTCAGCACCTGAATTCACAAGTAATCAATATAAATATTCAAAAACTTAATGCTTAAGGGAAAGAACACAAAAGAAGGGAAAAGGCAAATAGAGGTCTGTGGTAAAAGCCTCATTACTTGAGTCCATACTCTCTGTGGAGTGCAAGGATCAAAGCTTTGCATTATCCAAAGATGGGAAAGGACCTTTACTTCTTAAAGGCCTAGAAGGATTTATATCACTTATTTTCTTGAAAGTTCTTTCCAAGATAGCCATCAGCCAAAGCGAATTCTACAAGGTTTGGCCACCTGTAATTGCTTTTTTTTAATCAAGAAACAATGGTAATGGACTGGTGTTATCTTGTGACCAACAAGATGGTGAATCAGGGAGGCAGAGTCAAGATGGCAACACAGAAGCAGGAAAACTCTGTGGCTCTCCCCATAACAACCTCAAATACCTGTAAAATATGACTCTAAACAAATTTTAGAGTTACAAAACCCACAAAATGACTGAGAGAAACAAATATCTCACTGAAGGCAGCCTGGCAGGCAGCCAGGAAGGGTCCAGCACAGCAAATTGGGAGCCAAGCCCAGTCCAGCATGAGCCTGTGGTTTTAGCCCTAGGGCAGCCTGGACAACCACGGCTGGAGCATTTGGGAAAGTAGATCACCAGAAGGTGTGGCAGTTTTCAGAATTATCGATCCATAAATGCTAAAGACAAAGTAAAAAGTCAGTGGAACTCTACTGGATCTGAGGGGGATGGAATGTGGTCCAGCCTCTGTCTCTGGAGCAAGAAGCAGTAGAAGAAGTGACCCTGCAGCCAACTCCACATAGCTGCTTCAGAGTTCCCAGCCTGCAGACCATGGGGGGGGGGGGAGCGACCATTCAGAGGCTAAGCACTCTTGCCTTAATCAGCCTGGATCAGACAACACAGTCAGAACTGCAGCAAAAAGTTCCAATAAAAATATAAACTAGTTATAGGCCATGGAGAAGTTCAAAGATCAAAGCATGGAATGGGAGGAAGACAACACAGTCAGAACTGCACGAAAGACTTCCAATAAAAAATATAAACTAGTTACAGGCCATAAGAGAAGTGGAGGTAAAATTGGGAAGAAAAATGAGAATGATGCAAGAAAATCATGAAAAATGAGTCCACAACCTGATTGAATAAACAACAACTTATAAAATAGACTAACTCAAATGGCAAAAGAGGCACAAAAAGTCAATGAGGAGAAGAATGCCTTGAAAAACTGAATTTGCCAGATGGAAAAAGAAGTCCAAAAGATCATTAAAAAGAGAGAAGAGAGAAGAATGGATAAAGTGTTATAGGGAGTGGCTATCATATTTCAATGGCAGGATAAGATCCCAGTAATAATACTTCCATAGGGAATATATGATGAATAACATTCAGGCATTTGGTGAAGAGGGAGCCTAATTTGGGCGGTTATTGCATCCTCATGAAAAACATGCTCCCTCAAGAGAAGGGATATCAGAACAGAGGGCTGGAGTGGAGTGGGGTAGTGTTAGGGGTAGATCTAGGGAAGGATGCATCCTGAAAAGTATGAACCGTGAGAGAAGATTTTTCTTGATGAATGGCAAAGAAAATGACCATTTGGAGGTCAAGGGCTAGAAGAATACTGAGCTATTTAAAACAGAAAAAAATTTCAATCTGGGTATATTGCATCTAACTTGATTACCTCACTCGAAAATTGTTGCATATGAGAGTAACGCAGGACAGCTAGGTTGGCACAGTGGGTAAAGTAGTGGACCAGTTAGTGTCAGAAAGACTCATCTTCCTGAGTACAAATTTGGCCTCGAACACTTACTTAGAACACTACTGTGCCTCTGGGAAAGTCACTTAATCCTGTTTGCCTCAGTTTTTATCCATCAAAATGAGCTGGAGAAGGAAATGGCAATATACTCCAGGATCTTTCCCAAGAAAAAACCTAAAGGAGGTTATAAAGAGACAGAACAGAGAAACTGTTGAACAGCAAGAGCAAAAAAAATAATAATAATGGACAATAGAAAAGAAAATGTGGAAAAAATAAAATCTATGAGACGACACAATGTTATAGAAGTAATATAGGAAAACATGGAAAAAGGCATGGAAATTATATAAAATATCAAACTCAAACTCAGTACCTTCATTTACTTATTCATTTGAGAATGGTCTCTTATCTCAATCCTCAAACTTCTATTTAAAATGACATTCAGGCCAACCATCCCTTCATTTCCGGTTTTCTTTGTAGTTCCTCTGCCCTGAGGATACTAAAGAACATATACTTTATAGTTCAAGAATACAGCCTTCTCTCTCCTTCTCCCCTTTTGTCTACTTTTTGCATTTTCTTCTCCATAAGAATGTAAGCCCTTTGAAAGTCAGGCTAGATTCATGTGGGTAGACCAAAGATGGCAGCATAGACGAAGGAAAACTCTGTGTCTCCCCCCATAACCACCTCAAATACCCATAAAATATGTGACTCTCAAAAAATTTTAGAGCTGCAAAACACACAAAGTGACAGAGAGAAACAAATCTCCTGCTGAAGGCAGCACAGCAAGCAGACAAGAACGGTTCATCAAAGCATGCTGGGAGCTGAGCCCAGCACCCCGTGAGCCTGTAGTTTTAGCCCCAGGGCAGGCATGACCAGTGGCTGCAGTTGATTAAGGAGTCAGGATAACCAGCAGCTGTGGAAGTTTCCAGAATTATCACCCCATAGGGGCCAAAGAAAAAGTGAGATGTTAGTGGAAGTCTGGGGGAACTTGGGGGGAGGGAGGGGAGAGAGTAAGGTCCAAACTCTACCCCCAGAGCTAGAAGTGGTAAAGGTACAGTGGCCCTGCAGCCACCTCCACATGGCTGCTTTAGACTCCTGACCTGTAGATTGTGTGTGTGGGAGGGAGGCAAACGCGCATTCAGAGGGAAGTCACTCTTGCTTTAAACTGCTCATATCTGGATCATGGTCTTGGGTGGTGGTCCTGAAGTGTGTGACCTGTGAGACAGAGCTGGTGGGGGGCCATAGAGAGGTCACCCCCCAATAGCTCTGGCAGCTGTGAAAACCCCAGCGATTTTGGACAAAGCTCTCCCCTCTGGAAGCAGTGTTCTATTGTGGCAAAAAGCTCAAAAGTAAAGTAATTGAGTGGCAAAAAGAGCAAGCAAAGGAAGCAAAGCAATCACAGCAATTCAACATTAGATTCTTTTTTTGATGAAAAAAAGGATCAAAGCATGTAACAGGAGGAAGACAATGAAGTTAGAACTCCTGCACCAAAGATTCCAAGAAAAATATGAACTGGTCACAGGAAAGGGAGGAGCTCAAAAGGGATTTTGAAAATCAGGTAGGAGAAGTAGAGGAAAAATCAGGAAGAAAAATGAGAATTATGCAAGAAAATCATGAAAAATGAGTCAACAACCTGACTGAAGAAAATAACACCTTAAAAAATACAGTCATTCAAATGGCAAAAGAGGCACAAAAAACCAATGAGGAGAACAAAATGCCTTAAAAAGCTGAATTTGCCAGGCGGAAAAACAAGTTCAAAAGCTCCCTGAAAAGAATAATTCCTTCAGAATTAGAATGGAGCAAATGGAAGCTAATGATTCTATGAGAAATCAAGATACTATTAAACAGATCCAAACAGAGGAAAAAATAGAAGGCAATGTGTAATATCTCACTGGATAAACCACTGACCTGGAAAATAGATCCAGGAGAGACAATTTAAAAATTATTGGACTACCTAAAAGTCATGATAAAAAAAAATAGACATAGAAAACATCCTTCAGGAAATTCTCAAGGAAAACTGCCCTGATATTTTAGAACCAGAGGACAAAATAGAAAGTGAAAGAATTGACCCATCACCTCTTGAAAAAGATCCCAAAAAGAAAACTTCTAGGAATATTATAGCCTGGTTAAAGAGTTCCCAGACCAAGGAAAAAATATTACAGGCAGCCAAGAGAAACAATTTGAATATTGTGGAAACATAATCAGGATAACAGAGGATCTAGCAGCTTCTACATTAAGGGATCAAAGAGCCTGGAATATGATATACCAGAGATCAAAGGAGCTAGGATTAAAAACAAGAATCACCTGCAGAGGAAAAAAAATAACGTAATGTTTTAGGGGAAAATATGGTCATTCAATGAGGGGGAGGACTTTCAAGTATTCTTGATAAAAGAAAAAACAGGGGGCCGAGCCAAGATGGTGGCGATAGGAGCAGCAAGAAATTTCAGCTCCGACACAGCCACATCAAATACCCAAAAAATATGACTCTAAACAAATTCTAGGGCTCTAAAATATACACAGATATATTTCCTACTGAAGGCAGCTTGGCTCAAAGCAACCATTTCAACTCTGAGAGCCAAAACCAGCACAGCCTGAAATGGCAGCTTTTGCCCCGGGGGCAGCAGGATGAGACAAGCCCTGCTTTGGCTGGAGCTTTGAGAGAATGGATCTGCGGCAGCTGTGGCAGTATCCAGAATTATCAAGCCATAAGGAAAAAGGACTAAGGTTAGTGCAACTTGGCTAAAAACTGGGGAAGAAAAGCAGGTCCAGCCAAGCCACCTCCAGAGCAAAGAAGCAGGGAGCAGAGGTTCTGCATCCACCTCCACATTGCTGCTTCAGAGCTCCCAGCCTGCAGACAGCAGGGGGGCTAAGCAATTGTTCAGAGGCCAAGTGCTCTCCGCAGTCTCGGGTGGTGGTCCTGGGTTTGTGGTTTTTTTTTTTCAGTCAGCCAGAGCTGGGGAGGGACCCAGCAGCCTCCTAAAAGCCCCGACAGCTGGGAAAACTCCAGAGATTTGGGACAGAGCTGTTCCCTCTGGAAGCAGAGTTCCACAGAACTAAAAACAAAACAAAACAAAACATTGAATGGTGAACGTGAGTAAGAATAGGAAGCAAAGTAAGAACAGCAACCAAACCCTAGATTCCTTCTTTCAGGAAAAGAAGGAACAAAGCAGGGAAAGAGAGGAAGACAACACAGTCAGAATTCCCATACCAAAAGCTTCCAAGAAGCATGAAGATTGCCAAAAAGCTAGAGATCAGCTGAAGAAAGATTTTGAAAAGGAAATGAGAGAAGTAGAAGAAAAATTGGGAAGAGAAATAAGAATGATGCAAGAAAATCATGACAAGAGCGTCAACAACCTGACTGAAGAAATGAACACCTTAAAAAATAGATTAACTCAAATGACAAAAGAGGCCCAAAAAGCCAATGAGGAGAAGAATGCCTTAAAAAGTCGACTTTGCCAGATGGAAAAAGAATCTCAAAAGCATTCTGAAGAGAATAATTCCTTCAAAATTAGAGTGGAGCAAATGGAAGCAAATGACTTTATGAGAACTCAAGATACTATCAAACAGATCCAAACAAATGAAAAAAATAGAAAGCAATGTGAAATATCTCCTTGAAAAAACCACC